>OY987228.1:2789055-3103930 GCA_963920705.1 Odiellus spinosus | reverse complement strand
AACATCAAAAATGTTGAAAAAATTAGGATAAAAAATTCCATTGGTTTAAAAAAAATTAAATTTGGTGCCTGAACTATAGAGCGCTCGCAGTGCTTCCTATCGTTTATTTATTATAGTACTGTACCAGCTGACCTGTCTAAGATCAAGGTTAATGGATTATGCTAAGCAGTTGCACCTTTCACGTTGCAAAAAAAAAAAAAAAATAAGCCTAGCTATATTGCCCTACTTCTTTTACAATTTTTCGAAAATCGTAATAAAATGTGGGAAAAATAATCTGCTAGAAATAAGCTTTCAAAGCTTCATAAAAGGTAAGTCTAGGATCCTAATCTGCTTCCTGTTGTCTAACAGTTTCCAACTTTATGATTTCGTTAATGGTTCTGAAATGTAAATTAAAATATACTTCATCGTAACGCAAGGGAATTTGTAGCCTATAAATAAATTAAGTTGTATTGATATTGTTTAATCTTTCCTTGCGTTTAACAATCATACTAATTGAAACTCTCCGCCCAAATGATTAATGCTAGTAAACCTGTAATGATTACAGTGAAATCTGTAGATTATCAATCTACTTTAAGCCTTATTGCATACTGGTTATTATTTACGAATTTCTTCAATTGATTCGTATTATTATCAGAACAGTTCATTGCAAATTGGGATGACAAACACTCGGTGAATGCAGCTTTCAGAGATTATCAAGGTCTGAGGGTTAATTTATAATAATAATAAAAATATGAAACAACAAGCTCATCTGATCAAAGTTAGTACTCCATTTAACATGCTACATTAGAGTAGGAAATGAAATAAACATTTCAATTGAGCTAGAACCTGAGCTAAATAAGGTCTACAAATAAATTGCGCCACATATTACCTTTAGATATCTATTGACATAGGTTGCAGGGCCAGTTTTAGGAGGGTAAGCGAGTCAAAATTTCTTTGGGTTTACCTGAGACTGTTTACCAAGGATATAAAATAAATAATACCTCCAGCCCTGGGTGTAAGTTCCATTATTAATTAATTCCCAATATGAATCCAAATTTTTAAAATAGTCTAATCATAATTAGAACATACTTCATCTCTGCAAGGCTTTGTCTGACCAGCCATGATTTATTTAAAAATATCATCAAGCTAGGAAAACCTTTGAAATTATTCATAAAACTATTATAAGAACATCCAACTAAATGTTAAAAAAAAAACAGATATGAATAAATATTTTTTTGGAACTTAATCTCTGACCATTGTCTGTCAAGCAGCTGCATGTCGTTGTTTGTTGTGAAACCTAAAATAGAAATTACTCCATCACAATGCCATTAAAGTCTCCTTCTTTTCTACATTAGCACATGACATTGATGATAAAAACTTGATCTGTAAAAGGTAGACTGTTTGCATGCTGCATAAGGGAGGGTAATTTTAGAGAGAAAAGTTCTAGAGCAAATACAGCCTTTAAACACTAATTGGGACTTCACACCCAAATTACGAAATACAATATTAAAGGGAAAAAGTCCCATCTATGCAAATAAATTACAAATCCTCATGAATCCATCTAAGCTTATTTTAGGGTTTACTATTTGTTTGTAAATATTTTTGCTACTTGATAACGGCTATTTAAATGATAATTTTTTATCGCAAAAATTAACTTGTAATTAGGTAGCGTTCTCCTTTTTGAAGGAGCATGAAGAGATTATTCATGTGATTCTTTTCATCATCCTTGCACCAAAAATAAAGATTTTATTCCTCTGATAAATTAAACAGACAAAGATTTTTACAATCCTGTAAAGTCACTTCCTTTTCATTGGTTTGCAGATGCAATAGCCAATAACAGAGATGTGTTTTTTTAAATTACAGTACTTAAAGAGAGAATACATCCTAATAACAAGTGATTTATAATCAATTCTTTATCATTTTAATTTGGGGTTATCCACCAGTTAAAAATTACAAACAAATATTAAACTGAGAATAAATTTTAAATTTTCCACGGAAATAAGCTTTGCTGAATTGATGGACATATCCGAATTTCTACATATCACAAAGCAAAATCTTCATCAAATTTACAATAACATTTTATTGGTTGGTGGCCCGTCAATGCGAAGAAATTTTGGATCTCTATGGCATTCAGCTATGCCAGTTTTCTGCAACACTTAAATAATTTACCAGTTACTTGTTTGTACATTAAAACACTCGTGGATTAGGTCTATTTCAACGATAAAAAATTGTAAAAATAAAAATCACTTTTTGGTAGGTTGCATTCTCCCTTTATGTATCACCTTGCCTCTTAGAGAAGAGACTGTTTCACTAAGTGGCAAAAAGAAAGGGTATATGCTCTTTCGACCGAATTCCCATATGAACGAAATCCCATTCGGCCGAATAGCTGCAATTTCTAACCCATTGGGCTGGGAAAAAGGTTTCTTCCCATTCGACCGAATGGGCTAATAAATTCAAAAATTTAATTCAATCGAATAGAAGCATACGCATAATTATATATGTAATACGTTGAATGGAACTTTTGTTAAGCTAGGTTCTTCGTACGTAAACGGTAGTAAAAAAAGTACAATAATGCAGTTTTAAATAATATTTATTTGAAAGGTTAGGTTAGGTTATACCTTGGAAATACCCCAAAAATTTCAAAAACCGCCAAAGCGCGGGTTTTTCGGTCGAATGGGATTGGGTTCGGTCGAATGGGAATTCGGTCGAAAGGACCCAAAGCAAAAGAAAGTGACATTACAGGGCTATAACAAATTCCCGCATTTAGGGAATTTTTCTTTGCAAAAGTTACGCTCTTTTGTATCTTAGCCTTCATAGTTTTTGGTTGGCTGGATCGAGGTGCAACAATACTGGTTGAGGACTTCTTTTTTACCAGTGTTTCAGCCTTTTGTTTGATTGAAAAACTATTGTTTTTTGAGTAGTTAATTTTGTCACTGGCTGTATAACCTGCCATTGCTGTAGTCTACAACTTATGCTTATTAAAAATTGGATTGTTCGGTTTGGATTGACGGGATTAGTCTGTCAGAATTACGCTTTAAAAAAAGCGGATTAGTCTGTCAGAATTACGCTTTAAAAAAAGCGGATTAATCTGTCAGAATTACGCTTTAAAAAAAGCGGATTAGTCTGTCAGAATTACGCTTTAAAAAAAGCGGATTAGTCTGTCAGAATTACGCTTTAAAAAAAGCGGATTAGTCTATCAGAATTACGCTTTGAAAAAAGCGGATTAGTCTGTGAGAATTACGCTTTAAAAAAGCGGATTAGTCTGTCAGAATTACGCTTTAATAAAAGCGGATTAGTCTGCCAGAATTACGCTTTAATAAAAGCGGATTAAACTACCAAAATTACACTTTAAAAACAGCGGGATCGTTAACTTTTTAAGAAAACGAAATCGGCCAAGCTACGCTTTGAAAAAAGCGGACGTGTATTTACACCGCCGTCACAGACGTTGTTTTTAAAAATTAAATATTTCTTCAAAAAAGGCTTAAGTTAAGGCGGGAAAAATTGTACAGAGAAAGGCTGCCATACCTTTACAAAAGAAAAATCAAAAAACACGCGCTCGAGAAAAAATGTTTAGCGCGTGATCCTGAAAAAAAAAACCACGCGCTAACATTTTTTCTCGAGCGCGTGTTTTTTGATTTTTCTTTTGTAAAGGTATGGCAGCCTTTCTCTGTACAATTTTTCCCGCCTTAACTTAAGCCTTTTTTGAAGAATTATTTAATTTTTAAAAAATACGTTTGTAACGGCGGTGTAAATACACGTCCGCTTTTTTCAAAGCGTACCTTGGCCGATTTCGTTTCCTTAAAAAGTTAACGATCCCGCTGTTTTTAATGCGTAATTCTGGCAGACTAACCCGCTTTTTTTTTAAAGCGTAATTTTGGTAGTTTAATCCGCTTTTATTAAAGCGTAATTCTGGCAGTTTTATCCGCCTTTTTTAAAGCGTAATTACGAAAAAACGTCATAGAACATTTTCGTCTTAAAATGACCCATAGAACACACTGGAGCTCGGTCCTACCACCATTTTCGAAACACCCTGTATTTAAAATACATTGTTACGAAAGAAGGGTTTCTTTTAGAATGAAAAAGCTTATATATATATATATATATATATATATATATATATATATATATATATATATATATATATATATATATATATATATATATATATATATATATATATACATATATATATATATATATATACATATATATATATATATATATATATATATATATATATATATATATATATATATATATATATATATATATATATATATATATATATATATATATATATATATATATATATATATATATATTATATATATATATATATATATATATATATATACATATATATATATATATATATATATATACCGCGCTCTCAATTTGTTGGTGTAGCCTCCCATTTTGAAATATATCATACGAACTGCATGGTCTGTAATGGGTGTTTGGTTATCCCCAAAATATCGCACATTTGTTTTGAGTCCTTGGAAATTTAGGTTTTCTGTCCCAAGGTTTTGGCGAAGATGCCTGCGTAAATGGGCTAGACGCTTGTATAATCCTGGTAGGAAACTTTTTAATTCCTCGATATTGAAGAGATTAACAGATTTATTTGGAGCTTTTCAACCAATATTTGGTTGTCATATGAGTTCTTCCGTAGAAATATATTGAAGATTTATTTCATGGTTGTTATATTAGGTAATCCGGGTAGGAAACTTTTTATTCCTTGATATTGAAGAGATTACTAGATTTATTTGGTGCTTTTCACCCAATATTTGGTGTCCATATGAGTTCTTCCCTACAAATATCTTGAAGATTTATTTCATGGTTGTTTTATGGCGTAATCCTGGTAGGAAACTTTTTTATTCCTTGGTATTGAAGAGATTACCAGATTTATTTGGAGCTTTTCAACCAATATTTGGTTGTCATATGAGTTCTTCCCTAGAAATATCTTGAAGATTTATTTCAGGGTTGTTTTATTGCGTAATCTTGGTAGGAAACGTTTTATTCCTTGATATTGTAGAGATTACCAGGTTTATTTGGTGCTTTTCAACCAATATTTGGCTGCCATGAGTCCTTCCGTAGAAATAGCTTGAAGATTTATTTCAGGTTTATTTTATCAATTTTGTTAGGAAACTCTTCATTCTATGGTATTGCAGAGAGTGTGGCAGTTTAATATTTGTTCCCTGATTTTTTTTAGTTTGTTTGATAAGTAGTGTTTTGTTTCTTTAGTCCCTAATACATTGATTTGATTTAGTCAACATTAACTGTCTTATAGCCGTTTTAAAAAATTTGGGTGCGACAATAATTTTGATTTTTATTTTATTTTTTTTTTCCTGGCTTTCAATTTTAAACGATTGTAGAATGGAATAAAGAATTTTATAAAATGGGCTAAGCTAATTAAACCAAGTAAAAATGAATGGGCGAATGTACCTTAATTTTATGCATAGTTATAAAGTAATTTTTTTTAAGTTTGAATTGGGTTTTAATTATTGCTACGAACAAATTAGAAAATATTAGAGAATGGTAGTTAAGTGGTCCTTCATTGTTTGAAGAAGAATAAATTGATACAGTTTCGTTTTGTTTGAATTTCAATTTATTTTTCTTCAATTTTGAAGTATGACATATACAGAGTGTTACATTTGCCATGAGGTGTCAATTATTTATTACTCTGTTCAAGGGGGGGGGGATTTGATACTATTTCATCTCAAAACCTTGTTATTGGCGATGATCAGGCTAAGCTTTGGTCTATATTTCAAATATTGGCGTGGTTAATTGACACAATTCTATCGTAACAAGTGGTCCCTATATGTTTAGTGAGTGTCATTTTTGTTGTAGAAACTTCAAATTTATTTAAAGAGAGGGGGCTCTTTAACATTTCACTTCAGCTGTTTTGCTGTATATAATGAACGACAAGACAGTGCCAGTGACGGGGGGAGTAAAAGCCTTGCCCCACTTACTTTGTGCTCTATTTCTATCCTCCCTCCCCCCAGCATTATTTTAATCTTAGCCTTTGTCAGTAAGTGGGTTTCTTGCACTGTCCTAAAAGCTTTGAATGTCCTGGAAGGGTAACGAGATTCACCATCTTGTAGTTTTTAGCTATCACTGCACTTTTACTACAGCCCTTTTTTTAAATTAAATTTTGGCGCATAAACTTCCATGTTTTTACTCGAGGCTAGAAATTTTTTGTAAGAGCACAAGCGACACGTCATTCATATTAGCTACAAAACGTTGTTTTTCCGTAATTTTTTCGTTATTGATTTCGTACCATTTATTCATTTTGCGAATGTAGTTAAGATAATGACCCTGAATTATGGAATTTCCTTTGAGAATGGCAACTCCTTTAGTTGTAAAGACCTTTTATTTAGAGTGACCCTTTGATTGTCGAAATTGGTTATTTTAGTACGAATTTTCTTTTCAATTCCATTTTCAAATAGAGTCCTAGGGAACCACATAAAAACGTACTTACTGCTAGAAAGTCTCTTTCCAATATTTCTGGATTATGACAAGTTTCGCAGGGCCAAGATGTCACTCTCATTCTGCTTTCTAAATCCGACCACGTAATTTTCTCTTGAACCGGGAGAGGGACACAAAACTGATGAGTCTCAACAATATTAGCTGAATTTCGTTCGACAAGGCATTTTGGACATTTCGTAACGTTTCTCGTTTTCATCCCGAAAAGCTCCTCTAAAAGGTTACCTTCAGTTCCTAATTCTACGAATAACCTACTTAGGAGTATCATCAGAAATTCTGACGCGTCTTGTTGTTGAAACAATGTAAACGGGTGCCCAACGGCATTTCGCAAATTTACACCAGCTACTGAATTCATAACCGAATTTGGGTTTTCAATTTGGTGAATACAATTCAGAAGGCAAGTTAAAACCGGTTTATTTTCGAGCAATCCACCGTAACCTTTAACGAATTCTCTCAGTTCCGGTACCAGTAGCAGTAACTGTAGAACACTGTTTGAGTAACATGTTACGCCATCATTATTGGCTAAACCCTTAATGGGAAATTCATCGATATTCTGATAAGTTTTCAGTCTTTTGTTTGGTTTTTGGCCATCATTACTTATTTCAACCTGATCGAAATTAGTCGCTGACAAGTTAAATAATGTCCTCTTTTTATTTTTGTTCTCGGGATTTGACACCGCAATTTCTAAGAGAGGCAGATCTGGCCTGTATTTCTGTCTTAATCTGTTGTACTCCGTAATCGCTCGTTGATCAGCTTTAATTTTGCTCGGATCAAACTGCAAAAGATGCAAACCTGATAAAGAAGTCACTCTCGATAAAGCGACGTAAGCCATACCGGTTACAAACAAATGTGATCCTAAATCTAATATAGCGCATTTTAGACTCATGCCTTGGCTTTTGTGAATCGTGATGGCGTAAGCCAAGATGATGGGAAATTGGGACCGTTTCACGTACGTTTTGGCCATCAACAAGAATTTCACGCTAATTCGCTCTAACAGAAATAGTTTAGAGTTTGCGTCAATTCTGATATAAATGCCATCGACTTTTCCTAGATTGTTCTTTCTAAATTCTTCGACAACCCCCATCGTGCCGTTGACGATTCCATCTTCGAAACTGATGTTTCTTCTGACCATGACTCGACATCCCACGCAGAGAAGTAATTCACTTTCCAAACCTCCTGTTTTGGAAGCTTCCTTATCAAGCATTTTCAATCTTTTCACGACGTTTTTTGTCATTTTTTTATTGCAATCAGCTAGCCTATCTTCAGCAATTAGTCGTTCGACAGGTTGTTGACAGTGTTGGAGCATTTGAAAGTTGAATTTTTCACACATTTCTAATTTTGGCATTAAACAGAGGGGGGTTTGACCTTCTCTAAAAAGCCTCAAAAAGAGATTCATGGCCTCTCGAATATCTTTGCCTCCAGGAACTACTCTACTTTGTAGAATAGCAACGTCTTCCGCCGTTACTTTTCCAATCCTAATTCTGCTTAAAATATTTCCGTAAGATTGATCTTCCGCTTGCCTGACGTTTTGCGTAAGCTCGTCGTATTGGAAAAAGTTCCACAGGTTTGATCCACCCAAGCTATTGAATCTCAGCCTAGCTTCTCGACCAGTGACTTTTACAAACGCCGGATTACCTTGGACTGGTGTTAATTGTAGAAAATCTCCGAAAACAAGCACCGAAACCTCACCCCCGAAAGGTTTGTTCAGTTCAAAGAGTTCGTTTAACCTCAAATGAATGTACGCGAGAATGACGGAAGAAACCATGGATATCTCGTCAACGATTTATAGCTTCAACTGGCCAAGGGTTCCTTTCATTATAGCAACGTTATCGGAACTAAGGGAATGATATTCCGCAATTTTCCCATGGTCTACCGGTAACATTAGTAATCTGTGTAAAGTTACGCCATCAATATTTAAAGCCGCCAAGCCTGTTGGAGCCGCGATAGCAACGCTTCCCGCGTTTTTAAACAACTCCTAACGGCGTTGGAAATAGTTTCGATGAGAAACGACTTTCCAGTTCCACCTTGTCCGGAAACGAAAAGGCAAAAATTTCGAGATTTTTCTTCTCTTTCACCGAAACTCTCCATGACTCGGTCAAAAACTCTTTTTTGATCATCGTTCAACGAGTCTATCCTTTCGTTACTCCCTGTCTCAAAATGTTTATCCATGGCAGCTTGTACATCCGCCATAGCGTTTTCAGTTTCAATTATAATTTCTTTCCCTTGGAAAGCGTTCTCATCATCGTCAGTTTCTTCATCCGATAGTTTCTCTACAATTTCATCCAATGGGGCTTTTTCTTTCCCGTCTTTAGCCATTTCTTTCGCTTCTTTAGCCTTTTTTTAATTTTGCCGAGCCTTTTCAGCCTCTCGTTTAGCCCTTTCTTTAAGCTCTGTGGCATCAACCATTTTCCCGTGGTATTTATTCATATTTTTTAAAACAAAAAGTGAGTTTTGGAACGCTTCTGCGTAGGTGGCAAAATCACCTAAAAGCTCTGATTCGTCTCTCCAAGGCTTAAACAAAATGAGCAATGCGTGGCAATACAGTTCTTTGTCATCTACCGGATCGTGGTTGTAATGTTCAATTATGTACGGTCTAATCCTTCTTCGCATGAAACCCTGATCATTTTGCAAACGAATGACTTCTCGTTTTTCTCTACATTTGCAGAGTACTTCACGACATCGTAAAATTTTGCAAATTCATGCAAGCACATGTCTTCCAAAGTGTCTGGACGATTCGGATACCTATCATCCACGAAACCTTTCGCGAGAGTATCGGTACTCTCTGGGTCTGTTTCTCGCAAGCGTTGAAGCTCCGTGAAACTTTTCAAAACTCTAGACCGGGTTTCTTTCGGGTTCGTGTTAATAAATCTTGTACTGTCAGATTTTTCATACAAATTTTGGCCTAACATTATGTCCAAGGCTTCGTAGACCCCGACGGGTTTATTGGTCAAAGATTTTAAACCGTAAGCCCACAACTTTTTGCTCATTGTCTCCCCGGCCAATTCGTCAAAAGTTTTGTCCAAATCGGCTCGGTCGCCTTTAGTGACGTAACCGCAGACGTATTCTGCCGCTACTTGCGCGTTATCGGCGATAAATTGCAAATCAATATTCGCTTTAGAAGCCAAGAGCAGAGTAGGGTTGTAATCGTTTACGTAAACTTCACTCTGAGTTCTTGGCAAATCGTACAATCGTTTTTGAGTTCGTTTCATTTTACGATGTCGCGTGACGGATGCGACCGAATTCAAAAGGGCAACATTCGTTACGTTTCGAGGGAAACCGTAGCGACAAACTTTGACACCCGCTTTGCCTTTCACCTGGCGGTAACAACTAGCTGTACATTTGTGAATCTGACATTTTTTAACGAGTCGCAATAGCTCGGGGCTTTCTACAGCTTTTGGCATCGAGCAGATAACGTGTTTCTGTACGAATTCCAAAACATAGTCTACTGAAGAAGCTCCAATGACTGGAGCGTCTTTGGCCCAAAGTAAGCAGTGGTAATGGGCCAATCCGCGGGCTTGGTACTCAACTCGCCAAAAGTAGTGATTTATCAAGCCCAAAAGTGGGTTGTCCTTACACAACACGAAGTTCTTTAAAAGGGATCTGACTTTATTGTGAAAATGCAAACTAACACTCAATGGATCCAAATTCAGTAATTCAGCCACTGTCATAGTTTCTATCCCTGGAACATCGGCATTCACTCTCCTCAAATGTTGGTGAAGCTCAACGTCATCGTATTCTGCAGGATTTATAGTCAAAAGCCAGGTCGGAGAGTCAAATTCTCGTATCATAGCCATAACGCACCTTAAGACTTTATACCAATAATCCTTTGTTCCCCGGATATGGCCCATAAATGTGGAAATATTTTTTTCAAGCTCTTTGTCTGAAGATTCGACCCTTTTCACCAAGTTGTCAACCGAAATATGCAACGGTTTTTTCACACGTAGAACAAAATTCAAGCTGCTGTTTATGGCTTTTACTTCGTATTCTTGATACGAATGGAATACGAAGGGGTAATCTCGCCTAAACATTGGATTTTCGTTTAGCAAGCGAGACAGACGATAGTCAGTTTCTGTTATTTTTCCAAACGGTCTTGTTTCGTGTTTGCCAAAGCGACCCTTGGGAAATAAGTGTACAAAACACATGTAATCTAATTTTTTTTCTGATTCACTAATAGGTTCGGCTTCCACACGCTTCATTTGGAAAGTTGCCAATAAATCTTTCGGCGGCTGAACTTTGACCGGGTGAATCGAATAGTGATCATAAAGATCCTTGGATTCATTTTCGGAAAGTTTCCGAAGTAAAGCCTGCGATTGAGTGATCATTTTGTAGTCACTTTCATTTTCTAGATTTAATTCCTCTACTCCCATTTCTAGTTCCATAGCCAATTTTGTATCTGCAACTTCTCTTTCATTTTCTTTCTGTCCCCGAGTGATTGAGTTGGTTGGATCATCTACGTCCATTAATTCGTCGCTAGACAAGGGGTTTTCCTTATTACTTTGCTCAACCTCTTCAGTAGCGCAAATGAAATCCTCATTTATGAGAGAAATATCAATGTCTTTGTACAAAGGATTTATTTTCTTCAACTCCGTAACGGCTTTAACTATAGCCTCTATTCGGACTATTTGTTGCCACACTTTTTTATCGCAAGTGGGTACGCCGTTTACCAAAATATGCAGTTCGTGATTCGTGGGTAATGCCGGAATCATATTCACATTTTTTTGAATCGGTATTGGCAGGTATATTATTCTGCCTTTCAAAGCTTTAACCAAACCCGACTGCATTTTAACGTTGGTTTTTGTTCTTAAACGAACAACAGTCTGAAACGCTTTCGCAAGTTGAATAAGAATTTTTTCAAACATGTTTAATTCCGTTATTTCTGCAGGAGGGACGTCAACCCCCAAGCCGTTTAAGAAACATCTATTAGGAACGTTAGATTTTTCCTAATTGAGCGTGGCAATATGGGCATAGAAACATATCCTCTTCTCTACGATCTGGATGTTTCAATATCCAACCCGCTCTTAAAATAAGATACGCCACATTGTCAAAAACTGGTTTGTTTACTAGTTTTTCTACCATTTTCAAATCGGATTTTTTCATCAATCTACAGCAACAGTCGCAAGGAGAATCGTGAAACTCATTCGTGGTTCTCTCATGTTGAGCAAATTGTTTCCTATTGTGTCTGAGGATATCGCTTTCATCCATAAAAGGCCTAATAGCGTTTAGGATTCCTTTGGTACTGTTATCTGGCAAATAATTGGAGTGTCTTTCCGCAAATTTAGTAAGTTCAGACAAGATACTTTTCAAGGAATCATAGTCTCCACTCTCAATCTCAGTGGTCAGTTTCGTTAGTGCGTTTTTTAACGTTCTAACCACTTTTATTTGCCCCAAAATAGTCCTAATTCCGGAATAATGGGGAGCAAGTTCACTGAAAGCACGTAGCGAACTTTCACATTCGTCACTTTCGGCGCAATAGACGGTGTGGCCGAGGCGTGGCAATATTTTTACCAGGATATCAGAATCATCCACCGGTAGAGTCACTACGGTTTTTGGACAGAAATGATTTCTCAATTCACAAATATCTAAATCTGAACCAAAAATATCATTCAAAGATTTTTCTGTGGAATTCGCAGCTTTGTTAACGAAAGCTATTACTTTTGTAATAGCTCGATCACGAATATGGCAAATATCACTACACTCCCAATATACAGATTTAGGTTGCATGTCAATTAATCCATGCTTGTTTACTACGATATTTCGTTTCCTTCCTTTGCTTTCCAAAGGTTCTACCACATTGAAAAGATTTGTAACTGCTCCAAACTCGTTAACTTGCAAAATTTTTTCAATAGAGGATGTCTCATTTGAGAATTTTGAGTCAACGAATTGTCCCATTTCATTTACCCACAAGTCTTTGAAGTCTCCAGATTCATCAATTCGCTCCCTTAAGACTTTTTTTAATTTGTCCCTTTTCATCTACCATCACTATTTTACCATAATTTTGGCAATCATTGTTCTTCAATATTTTGCCATTGTCACCCAAAGCGAAATACGACGTTTCGTGGAAATAGGCCTCTCCCAGACTGTTATGATGTCTTGTACCCCCAAAAACATCAGTTAAATTTTTGGCATTAACCGAACCAACGTCTTTTTACCTCCCCGTTCAGGAGGAGGTTTTACACTGGTCGTATCTGTGTGTCTGTGGGTGTGCCTGTATTACATTAGCTGTCGGGACCGACGCATGTTATAAACCTACTGCACCGGGACCAAAGCTACTAATGAGGACCAAATCGAAGGTCCCCACAAATCAAACCGTATTAAGTCCAATAAGTCGTCAAATTTACAAATTAAATAAAAGAAAACCTCATACAACGTAAATAAAAAGCTTTTGGAGGCTGTTTTTTCTTAAAAATTTTTATATTTCACGTAATTTGAAGTTTTATATACAAAAAACCAATGTCCTCATTGCGACGGTAAGACTGAAATGCTGTGTTTACGTCAAAATCTCGTGAAATTGCTAAACGCTCCATTTTTGACACATAGTCGACTGGTACCGACACCTAACGAGGCCTATTTCTAAAATAAGTTTTACTTCCGTTTTAGGCCACGCCCAGTGGTCCCCATAAGTCTAATTTAGTCCCCACATGTTACTCAAAACCTTTAAAATGGAATTAAGATCTTTAAATCATTAATTCAAGAAATTCAGAATCAATGGATACATATCTTCGTTTTATCATAAGTCACACACATAACTAAATTCTAATAACGGAACTTTAATATAATTGCAATAAAGAAACTAGATCTCGTTGAAATTACAATACTGTTAAATTTGAATTCCAAAACATTGGTCCCTACAACTCGTCATTTTCAAGGAAACACACAATATTTGAATAGCTTTAAAAAAATTTTAAATTTTTCTTCGTTAAATTTTAAAGGTAGGTCCCCATAAGTATGGTTCGATTCTAGTCAGACACAACTAAATTCTAATTGTCGGCTTCGAATAACATGGAACTTTAAAATAAATGCAACTAAGGAACTGTTACAATTTGAATTCAAAAACCGTTTTCAGCAATTGAAATTTTATTTGTAGTTTGAAATTAAAACCATGGTAAATAATAAGTTTATTATAAAACCATACTGTTTCAAGTTGAACTCCGAAACCGTAGGTCCAGACAAGACGTCTTACTCATGGAAACACAATATTTCCATAGCTTTAAAATGTAGTAAACGTCTGACGAAGTTTACTTCGCTTCATTTTTAGGATGGGTCCCCATAAGTATTGTTGCGTTCAAGTCAGACACATAAATAAATTCGAAATGTCGGCTTCAAATAACCGAGAACTTTAAAGTAAATTCAATTACGTAACTAGATCTCGTTTGAAATCGAAATAGTACTGTTACAATTTGAATTCCAAAACCGTTGGTCCTGACAAGTAGTCATTTTCACGGAAACACACACCATTTGAATAGCTTAAAAAAATTAAGAAGTTGACTTCGTTTCATTTTTAGGATGGGTCCTCATAAGACTGGCTGCATTCAAGTCAGACACACATCTTAATTCGAATTTACGGCTTCTTATAGCAAGAGATTTTATTCTAAATGCCATTAAATAACTAAATCTTTTTTGGAATTGAAATCGTATTGTTAAAATTTGAACTCCAAAACATCTTAATTCGAATTTACGGCTTCTTATAGCAAGAGATTTTATTATAAATGTCGTTAAGGAACTAAATCTAGTATTTGATTTAGTGTGAAAAGATAACATCCTTTGTGGGGACCATATGTGTCTTAAAGGAAAATGGATTTGTGAGGACCGTAATTTGTAATATTTGAATTAGTATGTAAAAGAAAATAACATACTTTGTGGGGACATTGTGTCTTAAAGGAAAAGGGATTTGTGAGGACCGTAACTTCTAGTATTTTAACTAGAATGTAAACGAAAATAACATCATTTGTGGGGACCTTATGTGTCTTAAAGGAAAAGGGATTTGTGAGGACCGTAATTTGTAATTTTTGAAATTGTGTGAAAAAGATAACAACAACATTTGTGAGGACCTTATGTTTGTAATGGAATAGGGATCTGTGAAGACCGTAACTTCTTGTATTTGATTTAGTGTGGAAAAGAAAATAACATTATTTGTGGGGACCTTATGTGTCTTAAAAGAAAAGGGATTTGTGAGGACCTTAACTTCTAGTACTTGATTTAGTGTGAAATGATAATAACATCCTTTGTGGGGACCTTATGTGTCTTAAAGGAAAAGGGGATTTAAGAGGACCGTTTAAGGTGAATGTTTCATTTTTTTTACTATTGACATAATGAATTACTGACATGTTTTTCTTCTAGGCTTGTTTAACTGAATTGAAACTGCATCCTGAATGCATTGTATTATCTAGGAAGATTAAAGAGAGGAACGGCCACTAGTATAGCACAACCCGTCCGTGAAATGTCTGAAGATGACGTAGTTTTCCTCTCTCGCTTCTGTGTCCAAAGAAGCTAACTGCGCTTTTTTGGTGCGCACTCACGTGACATACCTACATCATCTCGCATCAAATTACAGCAGGCTATATCCTAGGCGCCTTAGCTGCACCTGAATAATTTCGGATTTCCCTGGAAGAGTGGGCTCTGGGAGTGTTTTAGTCCGCTCTCTCACGGATTGTAATGGTACAAGGTCATCCTTTTATTCGCGGGTGACAAATTTCGTACAACATGAAGTTGGGGACCCTCTTTCAATAACCCTCCTTACATTTCTAAGTAAACAATTCTTAGCAATAAAGGAAGGAGTAGGTTTATACGCGCTGCCAAATTTAGGTGAACCACAGATAGTGAACCAGCTGCGGGCGAATGGTCACCAAACGTGATGATCAGCTCGCGTAAAGCGAGGCGCTCAATATCCCAATAAATAAACTATTCGTAAGGATAACGGATAAGGTAAATATTTACGCGGTGCAAACTGTGGTGGAATCGAAACCTTATTGTAAATTGGCACCCCAGCTGAGAAAATCCATAGCTCGCTCCTTCTCTAGCAAGGAGTCACGAGTGTTACACGTAGCGTGCGCGAAAAAGGATGCGCATTAGAAAATATGGTATCAGCCAAGAGGGGAAACAAAGGGGGAATTGAAAGCAGAAGCTGACTTTGAAACGACACAAGTTATAACATGAAGTGGCCGTTCCTATCGCCTTTAATCTTCCTAGGTATTATCAGCTGAGGTTTTAAATTTTCTAAAAGTATTTGAACAATTAAAAAAAAGATAGATGTGACTATACAAAACCAATTCATAAGCTGATGAGTGATGATAACTTTGTCAATGCAATTGGAATGTGTTTAAAAGTAGATGTAATAAATCTCAATTATTTATCTAATATATTTTTCTGATATATTTATTAACTATTTTAAAATTTAAAATAGGGATTCGAGTTGTTAGAAGATGCCGAGAAATATCAGTTATCCCAATGCTTTTTAAGGAGATTCCTCAATCATTCGTTAATCAAAGAAGTAGAACTAGAATGTTTGACAGTCCAAAAGCCTGAAAATAAAAGACAAGAACCAATTTTACTTTTAACTGGAAAACAAGCTCTACAAAAAGAACGTCACGTGATCCATCATCTCGGAGGATATATTTCTCGACAGTTAATTTTGGCTTACGGTTTGTCAGCTAAAACATATATCAAGAATTCAGTAAAAATGCAAAATGAACAAGCAAATAATTACGCAAAGTGGACAGAATCATTAAACAAGGGAGGGTTGTTAATTCTGAAGCCAAAAATGATTTACTTTTTAATGAATATGCATCATGAAGCTCAGAAGTGTTTCAGTATTAACCAAATATCAGCCAGCTCCAAAGATAGACTTAAATCTTTTTTGGAAGCTGTTTCTGTTAACAACAGATTACTTCAAACTTGGTTTGAATTGTGGGGCTCGGAGGGCAAAGAACCAAAGGATTCCCTGGTTAAGGTATACAAAATAATGATGAGCTGCATGGGAAAAGGAGTCGTTGGCAAATTAAAAACTGAAATTCAGAAAAAGAAACGAGAATCTCTTAAGTCGGCTGCATTGAGAAAACAGCTTAAACATGTAAAAAATGTAAAGAAACCCCCAAAGTTGTAAAAAATGGAAAGAAACCCCCAAAGTTGTCAAAATCAAAGTTAATAGGTCGCCGAAAGTAGTCAAAATCAAAGTTCCTAAGTTGCCGAAAGTAGTCAAAACCAAAGTTCCTAGGTTGCCGAAAGAAGTCAAAACCAAAGTTCCTAAGTTGCCGAAAGTAGTCAAAACCAAAGTTCCTAGTTTGCCGAAAGAAGTCATAACCAAAGTTCCTAAGTTGCCAAAAGTAGTCAAAACCAAAGTTCCTAGGTTGCCGAAAGAAGTCAAAACCAAACGTCCTAGGGTGAAAAAGGAGTCAAAACCAAAGTTCCTAGCGTGAGGATAAAAATCAAATTCCTATTTCCTCATGTTAGGAAACTCCCAAAAAGTCCTTGTAAAATATAGCTAAGTTGGAGCGACCAATAAAGTTTAATTTGTATTTAATTTAGAGTTAATTTGTATTTAATTTAGTGTTTAATTTGTCATATTTAATTTAGTGTTTAATTTGTCATATTTAATTTAGTGTTTCAATTGTCTTATGTATGTAAATAATAATTAATGGTTCGAACCTTGTGTATATTCTTGTTTCTTTAAAAGTGCATATATCCTTGTGTTTTGTTAAAAGTGTATTTCCATTGTAAAATCTTCGGTTACAATTCTTAGAATTTGAGAGAAAAATCTAAAAGAAATATTTTGTGCAGGTGCGTCGGTTTTTGGACTAGTCCATCCTAGGGGATGAATCCCCTACAAATAAAAGAAAAATAGTTGTGAGCCACGTGATAGCGTGAAAAATGGTTTTTGTGCCCTATAGAGCTAGGGAACGAGTTAGAAATAGAAAAAAAAGGATAGTTTAGATGAATTTTGAGCGCGCGCTGGTTAGGGCGAACTAACCAAAGTAAACTTTAGGTAGTAAAAATAGAATTTTGAGGTTAAGGAATAGTTCAGTCTATAGAAAAAAAAAATAATTTGTGCAAAATAACTTCAGTGTTTAAATCAAGTCAAAAATAAATCGTTAATTTCGTAAAACATAATTTTAGTGTTTGAGTCAATTCCATTTCTACTTGAATATCAATCGCGAACCACCAGTGCTGGGTAAGGATGTTTCAGTCCGTCCCTACTCCCCCAAATACAAGCTCTCCCAAGCTATAAGGATTAAAGGACAATCGCTACACAATTATTTGGTGCCGAAACCCGGGATTGGAAAATATTTAAGTAAGAAACAATGGCGAGCAACGAGTTGAACAATGATTTGATCATACAAAAGCTAAAACGCGAGGCGGTGCGAAACAGCGTAAAGTCGGCAATGGGCAATATCCAACAAGAACTTCAAAAGCCAGTAATTGATGAGGAGCAGCTATCAGATTATATAGCCCAAATTACCACGAGAGAAAAGAAAATCACCAATTTGAACTCTGCCATTTTCGACCTAATCACCGTGAACGACGACCTCGAGGACGAATTAGCCGAAGTCGAAACGTGGATGGATGATGTAACCCTGTGGAAAGAGAGAGCGAAACGGTGGGTCGAGAAAAACCAACGGAATTTAACCAGTACCACGGTGAGCGTTTCTTCAGGACCCGTAGGATCAAACACTCTCAGCCAAACGTCGCAACAGGGAAGCGGAACGTCGCAGCAATTAGGACAAAGTGGCACCAATCAAGGACGAAAGACGGTAAAACTACCGGAACTTCACATCAAAAAGTTCAGTGGTGACATCAACCAGTGGCAACGGTTTTGGGGACAATTTGGAGGCTCTATCGACAACGATCCTGGACTCACCGATTCAGATAAGCTAATATACTTAAGGTCATTTTTGGAAGGGGCAGCCGAAAAGGCTATAGCTAGCATAATTGATGGTGAGGGAAGTTATAATTTAGCGAAAAGTATTTTAGAGAAACGTTTTGGGCGTACAGATTTGTTAATAAGTACTCGTTTAAACAATGTTTTACAATTATCTCCTGTTCAAAAATCAAATGATGTAATCGCGCTGAGGCAATTGCATGACTCGTGTCAGATCGAAGTACGAAGTCTCGAAGCCCTTGGTATGCTAACTGAAAATTACGGAGAACTTTTGGCGCACATTTTAGCTGGGTTATTACCGATAGATTTGCTAGAGCTTTTTAGTAGAGATCAAGGGGAAAGTGACACGTGGAAAATTGACGAGTTATTAGAATTTTTGAGTAAAGAAATACAGAGTAAAGAGAGAGCTTTAGCAGTTCACCGCGCAGGGGGTCAGTCTAGAGCTAGTAGCAACGCGCATCCCGAAAAAACCGGTATTAAACCCTTCTCAAGTTTTGGCGGGAAAATTCCCTCAGCCGCCTCTTTAAACGCCGCCGTGACGTCAGGCTCGAGTTATGGCTCATGCCCCTTCTGCGACGGCGCGCACCCCTATTATACTTGCACCAAAATTCCAGTAAGCGATAGGAAAAGCGCCGCCCTAAAAAAGAGATTATGTTTCTTATGTATGCGGTCGGGTCACCAAGCGCAGCGTTACCAGGGTAGAATTCAGCAGTGCAGGCTGTGCAGGCGAAAACACCATCAAATTCTATGCGATGAGGGCAGGGACGAAAAAGTAGAAAATAGCAAAGAAAAACCTCGTGAAACCCCCAAAAACGACAGCGTGGCGAATTTCAGCGCCGCGGCGCAGGGCGGAAATGATCCAAAAGAAATTATGTTGCAAACTGTACAAGCAATAGTTCAAGGGCCCAATGGGCAAAATTTTAAGGCGCGTTGTTTGTTTGACGGGGGGAGTCACAGGTGTTTCGTAAATGAGAAAGTTTCGCGCGAACTTCAATTAGAAAAATTAGGCGAGGAATCCCTTGATGTTTTTAGTTTCGAAAGCAATGTTCCAAAAAATAGTACTAGACAGAAGGTAAAAATAGTTCTAAGAAATATTCAAAGCGACGAAATGGTCGAGATTGAAGCTTTAGAGACCCCAGGAATAAGTGGGGGAGTTTTTAGTGTTCCGAGCGCGAGCATTGCTTTGGAAATGGAAAAACGAGGGTACAAGTTATCGGACTCTGAGGAAAATTCCGGGAAAGGCGCCGAAGCCCCACTGGACATTTTAATTGGGGCCGATTATTTTTGGTCAATCGCTAAGGGTCCCGTAGAAAGGTTATCTAATAGGCTAGTAGTAATAGACACGAGGCTAGGGTGGACTTTGCATGGAACCACGTGTGTCGAGGGAGCAGCCCTACACGTAGGGGCAAAAACAGCTACCGTAATGAGAATAACAATTAGCGCGCCGAGCGAGGACGATCTCTTATCAGAACAAATGCGCTCTTTTTGGGATTTGGAACATATAGGCATAAAAGATAACCCCGAATCAAACCCCAACGGAGAGAATAGCATATTTAAGGCTTTCCAAGAAACCATAAAATTTAAAGATAGTCGTTATGAAGTTAGTCTCCCTTGGAAAGAGAATGTTAAGTATTTAGGGGATAATTTTGAAGTTGCCAAAAGGCGCACTCTCAATTTGATCGAAAAACTTAGGAAAGACCCAATCACGTTCCATGCTTACGATGACGTAATCAAGGAGCAACTTAACAGTGGAATAGTCGAGCGCGTAAATAGGAAGAGCGAAATCTTTGGACCCCTTTATTACTTTCCGCACAGGGGGGTAATAAGGGAAGGAAGCCAAACGACAAAATTGAGAGTGGTGCAAGATGGATCTTCCCACGCAAAAGATATCCCGTCCCTAAACGATTGTATCGAGAGTGGTCCCAATTTTCTACCTGAACTGTTTAAAATTTTAGTGCGTTTTAGGGAGAACACAATTGCCATAACTGGTGATATTGAGAAAGCATTCCACCAAATTAAAATAGCGGAAAAGGATAGGGACGCTTTGCGATTTTTATGGATAGAAAATTTAGATAACAATGCCCACGAAAATTTAATAGAATTGAGGTTAACACGAGTTCCTTTCGGGGTCACGGCAAGTCCGTTTTTATTGGCTGCGACAGTAAAAACTCATGTAAAAAAGTATGAAGCCAAGTACCCAAGTGCCAGTTTAGCCCTATTAAATGATCTATATGTTGATGATCTAATTTCGGGTGAAAAGGGAGTTGGTGAGGCCGATAAATTAATAAAAGATTCTTGCGCAATTATGTCACAGGCAGGAATGAATTTGAGAAAGTGGCGTAGTAACTCCCCAGAACTTAGAGAAAAATACGCGAAAGAAGCCATAGGCGAATCTAGGCCCCAAAATTTACCCAACCCTTCGCCGGTAAAGGTTTTAGGATTGTTGTGGGATGAAGTTGGAGATGTGTTAAGTTTTGACGTGGAATCCCTCCTACAATTTTTACTGGCGAAAAAGGATACAAAGAGATGGGTGTTAAAAGCGGTTGCTAGGATTTTTGATCCCTTGGGATTTACGACGCCCTTTACCATAAGAGCAAAAATGTTGCTACAGGAGCTGTGGGTAGAAGCCATTCCGTGGGATAAGGAGATGGAATCTAAGTTCTCCGTAAAGTTCAATGCATGGTGCAATGAGTTACCCAATTTGATAAAAATTAAAATCCCGAGATTTTATTTAGAAAAATATTCCGAAGAAGCCCCAATTTCAGTTGAATTACATGGCTTCGTCGACGCGAGCGAGCTTGCATATGCCTCAGTATTTTATATTAAGAGTGTATTTGCTAATGGTAAAATTAATGTTGTAATGGTCGCTTCAAAAGCTAAGGTTGCCCCTCTAAAAAACTTAAAAGTGCCGAGACTAGAGCTGATGGGTGCTGTCATAGGTGCCAGATTAGCCAATAGTTTATTAGAAACCCTAACAATTAAACCAAACAAAGTGCAACTGTGGACTGATTCCACAATAACCCTATGTTGGATTCGCGGTAACGCTAACCGTTGGAAGCCATTCGTGCAGAATCGCGTAAGAGAGATTCAAGAGCGCACAGACCCAATGTCCTGGAATCACGTGGCCGGGAAGGAAAACCCAGCCGACCTCCCATCGCGCGGGAAAAGTTTGGACGAAATCTCGTCAAGTGACTTA
Source organism: Odiellus spinosus (assembly GCA_963920705.1). Taxonomy (NCBI): domain Eukaryota; kingdom Metazoa; phylum Arthropoda; class Arachnida; order Opiliones; family Phalangiidae; genus Odiellus; species Odiellus spinosus. The sequence goes on along the minus strand of OY987228.1, from coordinate 3,082,400 downwards.
TGGTGGCACGGACCTAAGTGGTTGACTACCGAAGAGAACGGCGCGTCGAACGTCGAGCCACCAGAAAACCTCCCGAGCGAAGCTGAATGTGAACTTCGACCCTCACTACAAAAAATTGCGGTGAACATCAATTCAGTCGAGCTGCCGCGAGAAGCCATTTTTGAACTGAAATACAGCGGTTTTCACCAAGTCATCCGTCTGACCGCTTGGATTCGCCGTTTCGTACACAATAGCCGAACAAAAACAGAGAAGATTTCAGGGCCTCTAAATACAGAAGAATTGAACGCAGCGGAAGAATTTTGGATTAAAAGCGTCCAGCTCGAGAGCTATCCAGACGAAATACGATGTTTGAAAGACAAGGACGAATTCCCGAAGCAGTCACCAATATTGACTTTAAACCCAATGCTAGACGAAAAAGGATTAATGCGCGTAGGCGGCCGCCTTGGATCTGCGAAGATGTCTTACAGAGAAAAGCACCCTTTAATCATCGCGCCAAATCACCGGTTAGCCTATTTGATAGGCTACCACCATCACATACGTCTCAAGCACGCAGGCATCAACGACGTACTTGTTGAAATTAGAGAAAATTTCTGGATTCCAAAGGGGAGGCAGCTGGTAAAAAAGGTGGTGTATTCGTGCCCCCGCTGCAAACGCTTCCGTGCGAAGCCAACGACCGCTGTCATGGCACCGCTGCCAGATTTGAGAATCAATCCATCTCCACCTTTCGAAATTTGTGGTATAGACCACGCGGGCCCAATTTACTTCAAACCAGAAAACAAAAAATGCTACATAGCTCTGTACACTTGCGCCGTGACGCGAGCCGTCCATCTGGAGCTCGTGTCCGATTTAACGACAGAAAGCTTTTTGATGTCGTTTAGAAGATTCATCGCCCGTAGGGGCATCGTAAGAGTAATATTTAGCGACAACGCTGCCACATTCAAACGAGCCGACGCTGATATTCAAATAATACTTGAGAACATGAGAAGCCCAGAAGTCGCGGAGTTTTTCGGTGGTTTGAAAATTTCCTGGAGGTACATTGCCGATCGTGGAGCCTGGTGGGGGGGTTTTTGGGAAAGAATGGTTAAGTCCGTCAAGACAGCCCTAAGAAAAGTCCTTGGCCAGGCCCACCTCTCCTATGAAGAAATCGAGACGCTCTTAATTGAGATAGAGGCAACGATAAACTCGCGCCCAATTACTTTTGTTTATGAAAATCCAGACGAACCACAGCCTTTCACCCCGGCCCATTTTTTGGTCGGAAAACGTTTAACCACGCTCCCGTCCCAAGTTTACTCTACGAGCGAAAGTCATCCTAATAAAAGGCAAGAATTAATCAAGAGATTAAAATATCGCCAAGCCCTGTTGGAAAGATTTTGGGTCAGGTGGAAGACGAACTATCTTATGGAGCTTAGATCGGCCCATCATCTTAAACCAATCAGCGGCGCTCCTTCGAAAGAACTTAAAATCGGAGATGTCGTCTTAATTGAGGATGCGAAAATTCCACGAAGCATGTGGAAATTAGCCGTTGTTGACGAGCTAACGAAAGGAAGAGACAGTGTCGTACGTTCGGCTTTAGTTAGAATCCCTAACGGTAATCGGTTAAGAAGGCCCGTGCAATTACTGTACAATTTAGAACTCTCTTAAGTCTTGAACTGTGCCTCAGTTCAAGGGCGGGGAGTGTGTAAAATATAGCTAAGTTGGAGCGACCAATAAAGTTTAATTTGTATTTAATTTAGAGTTAATTTGTATTTAATTTAGTGTTTAATTTGTCATATTTAATTTAGTGTTTCAATTGTCTTATGTATGTAAATAATCATTAATGGTTCGAACCTTGTGTATATTCTTGTTTCTTTAAAAGTGCATATATCCTTGTGTTTTGTTAAAAGTGTATTTCCATTGTAAAATCTTCGGTAGCAATTCTTAGAATTTGAGAGAAAAATCTAAAAGAAATATTTTGTGCAGGTGCGTCGGTTTTTGGACTAGTCCATCCTAGGGGATGAATCCCCTACAAATAAAAGAAAAATAGTTGTGAGCCACGTGATAGCGTGAAAAATGGTTTTTGTGCCCTATAGAGCTAGGGAACGAGTTAGAAATAGAAAAAAAAGGATAGTTTAGATGAATTTTGAGCGCGCGCTGGTTAGGGCGAACTAACCAAAGTAAACTTTAGGTAGTAAAAATAGAATTTTGAGGTTAAGGAATAGTTCAGTCTATAGAAAAAAAAAAAAATTGTGCAAAATAACTTCAGTGTTTAAATCAAGTCAAAAATAAATCGTTAATTTCGTAAAACATAATTTTAGTGTTTGAGTCAATTCCATTTCTACTTGAATATCAATCGCGAACCACCAGTGCTGGGTAAGGATGTTTCAGTCCGTCCCTACTCCCCCAAATACAAGCTCTCCCAAGCTATAAGGATTAAAGGACAATCGCTACAGTCCTTGTATAAGTGGTTGTCAAAACTTGTGATATTTTAGGCACGATGCTTGAGTACAAATATGGAAGAGTTAGAAATTTATTTATGAAAATAATATGATCTCAGAATTGTATTTCATTTCAGTTTTAATATCAAATTAAAGTTTTCATGAGCGATGCTCAGAGGGTTTCATTTTCAATAATTAATCTTCTTAATCTCTTAATTTTTGCAGATTTTACAGTTACGTTTCCATTTTTGGGTGATAAAATTACTCTTTGCAGTAATTTAATTTTAGGTATGCTTTGTTGGTAATTTAGTACACTTGGGTTATCATTACTCCCAGTTACAGCTCTTTGTTTCCCAAAATACCTCTCAAGTGGATCCTGATTGAAGTGCTCAGTTAAAACAAATTTAGCTTCAGCTTTCAATAGGACCTGCGTAGCTTCCGTGATGGAGTGAACTGTAATATTTGATAACTTATTTAAATACATTTTAAATTAATGGACAGACTACAGAGCAAGAGAAAAACTGTACCAGTAACTCTTAATCCTTCCCTTGTTTCTCGGCTTAATAGCATCTTCGAGCTATCAAAACCATTTTCAACTGGTAAGCTTGCAACCTCCGCTTCCCATTCATCTAAATAACCCAGGAAGGTCTCTTTCATCCACTATAAAAAAATTACATAAATTTAAAATGTTCCGTTTAAATTCACGGTGATTGTAAATCGCCAATCATTTAAACTTCTGTAAGGATCCAGAAACGAGTTTCGATTGTGTTTTCCTGCTGCTAATTTTCTTACATTTGTTGGATCAAAGAAGTTGTTAAACATTTTGATGAAATTAACAGTTTCAGATGCTTCTGGGCCCATGAAATGATCAACAGCTTTTGCCATTGTCAAACTAAGGATTTGAGCTGCATAGTTGACTTTCATGCGCGAGAATGACGATAAATTTACATGATCCCAAGTAGTTTTGGGGGCTAGTTTTAATCCAAACTTATTCTCGCTGTCCATGTCAAAAGTACTTTTCAAGTGAGACCATAAAATATGTCTGCCATTTTTCTTCAAAAGCCTAGTATTTTTTTCATTACCACTGGCCTCCAATCCGTTACGTACAGTTTTCATTAAATGAGGGACATCAGAAATAAAGTAAATAAAGTCGCCTTGAGAATATAAGTTTTTAGTTTTAAATCCAATCTCATTAGACTCATCTTGGCAGCACATTTTAATTAGCTTTTGATTTATGCCAGCCTTGTCACACACAACTGTAAAGACTTTAAAACCTGCTAACTGAAGGTTCTCAATGGCTTCCCACAAAATGCTATAAAGCTCTTCAGCTCTCATTTTATCGCAAGGGAAAAATGCGAATGGAAACTTAAAGTTACCAGTCAAACTACGGACCATTAGTTGCATTATGTGGGAAGCTAGCTGTGGAACATCATCTTTGCCTTCAGTATTCTCCACTAAATTCTTTATTTGATTTTGGCAGTTATTCGAATTAGTAACTCCAATAATTTCCCCAGTGCTGTGTCGATAAATGAGATCTTGCTTGATACTCATCTCGTCTATCATGATTGATACGTATTTTTGATGTTCTTCGAGCTGATCAAAATTGATAGTATTTTTCATTTCAAGGATGGTTTCTGCTTTGAAGCCGCTCTCCGTTCTCTTATCCTTTGAATAATTGTAAAGGGTTCTGGCTGTTGGAAGACTCATAACTTGTCTTAGGGCTTCATAGGTAGATGAAGACTTGCTTTTTAAGTATACTAAAGGCACCAGTGTATATTGGCCGGATGCCATTTTTTTGGGCGTGATATTTTGGATTTGGCAATTTGAAGCTGTTGATGTAACAGGAACCGTTGAAATTTTGATGGTGTTTCCAAAGGATTTTCCTCCAATAGCTTACAAACTTCGCTATTTCCTTCCGTAGTAAGTTGAATCCCATTTGTGGCAATTAGATTGTCAATTTTTTTAAGAGCTTGGTGATTTTTTGATGTTACAATGCCAAAAACATGGTGAGATAAATTACGTTTCGAAGGCATCCGACTTCTATCAGATTTTGAAAGGAGGTTGCTCGAAACTTTGCGACTATCGCTTGAATTGTGGACACTCTTGCGATAAGAAATGTCATCCTGTGGATGATCACGACAAGGCTTATTGCCTTAAGTCTTGCCAACGATTTATTTGTGGACATAAATGTCCCAAATTATGCGGGCAGGTTTGTGACCCCTGTGAAGTCATGGTTACGAGAATTTCCAATTGCGGAAGAAAATATAACGTTCCATGTCACAGTACTTGACTGTGGACACCAATGTTCCGGACAAGTGAAAAGTTCTTGTAGGGAGAATTGTATCACAATTTCTACACATAAACTTAAAGAGTGTTGAGAAAATAGTAGAAAATGTCCTTAAGGCCAATATTTAATTAAACTTAAACTAATTCTAATAAGAAAAAACATTTAAAAACTATCTGTAAAATAAATCACTGAAAATTATGTACTTTTGATATCGCGCTCTTTTTATTTTATATTCTGTATTTGAAAACATTTGTTAAACCATGTATGTGAATCTTAGCGAAAGCTGAGCTCTTGGGACAAAGACACGGGTGCAGAGAGGAATGTGTCGAAAACTCAAGAATGAATAGAAACCCCAAAACTTTTCCTCTCTGACGTAGGCCTGTCCCACGTGGTCAGCTTTATTTCAAAAACTTTTGTAACCCTTGTTATTAGGATAAACACGTTCGTGTTTATCCCTTTATCTAAACTCGAATTTCATCAGAAAACGTAATGTCTTTTCCAATGGACCCGCGGCGCTTGATAACTGAAATCGTCGTCGTCGTCGTTTCCTCTTCCCACCGTCCACTGAATTCGAATTAATACAGACAAAGGTACTTTTGAAAAAATTTGATAAGACTTCGATCAGGTACAAGAGTATCTCTAGTTAAACACAGATTTCAATAATGAAATGTTGATTAAGTATATGAAGTAATAGAAAGTAAGGTGCCTGAATGGGTTACAAAAGGGTGAAATCTTAAGCTTAGCCGAGCTTTACTAATTGCTTCAAAATGATAAACAAAAATTTTATTTCTTAAACAGTAGAATGATAAGGAATATCTATCGAATTCGAGTTAATAGAAAGTAAGGTGCCTGAATGGGTTACAAAAGGGTGAAATCATAAGCTTAGCCGAGCTTTATTAATTGCTTCAAAATGGTAAACAAAATTTTATTTCTTAAACAGTAGAATGATAATGAATATCCATCGAATTCGAGTTAATAGAGAGACAGATGCCTGTATGGGTGACGAAAAGGGTAAAACATATAACTAGCCGAGCTTTATTAATTGGCTTTAAATTGATAAACAAAAATTGATTTTATTAAACAGTTGATAAGTTTTTTTTAATGGCATTTTTTATCGTTAACGGAAAATTGCATTTATTGGGTTCTGTTACTAGGGTAGCCCTCTTCAGCCGTCTAATTTTGACTATTATGTCATATCATGAGTATCCCATAATATTCACCCTAATTCACCGTAATTAAAAAGTTGGCATGATTTTCTTATCATTTGATTTTTTAACTTTAATAATATATCTCTTCTCGGCCTATATAAACGAGATTTGCAGATTCAGTACTCACAGATGCACTGTACCAATGCGTGGTTTACGTTAGCGTTTAAAATTGTGGCGAGTCCTCTCGTTTGTGCAATGGTGACGTCTTCGATTGTTTATACAATCGTTTCTCACCTATATTTCGGTGATAAGAGACCTATTTCTCACGATCATTTGGGTAGAGTACTCGAATAAACCGAGGCGATTGAATGTAAATCGCATTACCTAGAAATGTGGCCAATTTAATATATTAAGTCACTGTAAAAACATTTCACAATGAGAGTTCTAGGGATTAAATATCACTTGAGTTGGACTTCATATCCTGCCAAGTGCTCGATTACACATGAAATTTATAGTTTAACGTTCTCAATCTCTACTTTATTTTTTAAAATACTTGAGTTTTGCGACTAGGATGTGCTTTAGATCCAATAGCTTCGTCATTACAACTACGTAATAACGTAGCTACTAAGTAGTTGGCCAATTATTGAAGTCTGTATCTAAAGCACGTCTAACTCAATTATAATAAAAAATAAAAATTTAGAATTTTAAATAGGATATATGAAACGGAAATTGATGTCGGCGAGTTAAATAAACGGCCACATATTTCTGGTCTCCAGAATTATGTTCTCATGCTGCTTTAAAGAATTGTTTCGTTTTCCATGCTCATTTTTTGTCGATACGATTCAATATTATAAATTTAATCTCTAGCTCGGTCTAGCCCGTCCCTCTTGTAATATTTTAGGTAAGGCTAGGTTAGTTAATCCCTCGACCTCCCCCGTCCATCTGGTAATCTTTAAGGTGAGGTTAGGTTAGTTAATCCCTCTAATTAGCCAATCCCTCCAACTAGTTAATCCTTAGCTCGGGCTATTTGTAATATTTTAGGTAAGGCTAGGTTAGGTTAGTTAATTCCTCGAATTAGCCCATCGTTCCAACTAGTTAATCCCTCGGGTTACCCATTCCCTCAAGTAATCTTTAAGGTTAAATTAGGTTAATTAAACCCTGGAAATAGCCCATCCCTCCAACTAGGTAATCCCTATAACTCGGGCTAACCCGTTCCTCTTGTAGTATTTTAGGTAAGATTCGTTTAGGTTAGTTAATCAATTGAACTAGCCTTCCATGCCCATTTTTTGTAGATGCGATTCCATATTATAAATTTAATCCCTAGCTCGGACTAACCGTCCCTCTTGTAATATTTTAGGAAAGGCTAGGTTTGTTAATCCCTCGCCTATACCTCAAACTGGTTAAAGCCTCGAGCTACCCCGTCCATCTGGTAATCTTTAAGGAATGTTTTGGATAGATAATCGCTCTAATTAGCCAATCCCTCCAACTAGTTTATCCTTAGCTCAGGTTATTCGTAATATTTTAGGTAAGGCTAGGTTAGGTTAGTTAATTCCTCGAATTAGCCAATCCTTCCAACTAGTTAATCCCTCGGGCTACCCATTCCATCATGTAATCTTTATGATAAGGTTGAATTATGTTAATTAATTCCTGGAAATTGCCCATCCCTCCAACTAGGTAATCCCTAGTTCAGGCTAACAAGTTCCACTTGTAATATTTTGGGTAATATTTGGTTAGGTTAGTTAATCCCTTGAATTAGCCCATCCCTCTTTTACTATTTTAGGTAAGGTTAGGTTAGGTAATCTCTGTCTTTCAAGATTTGTTCTAGGGTCTCAATTACGAATAGATTGAAGCCTCAATTAAACGCTATAATATTTATTCATCATTAGTAAGAATTAAGGTTCAATATATACCTATAAAGCAAAATAGTGAAATAAGGAAAAGGTGTATATATCTGGTGAAAAAAGGGACAGAAATTATACAAAAAAGAGGTTGCTTCGCACCCTTAAAAAAACTCTTTATCTAACTCGAATCAAACCCGTGAAGGGACACAAATTATTTGTTAGAGAAAGAGCAATTTCATATCTTTAAAATTATAGTTAGTAGATTTAGTCTACTACTTCAAAGATTTTATTATTATTATATATTTTCCAAAAAACGGATAAAGACGACCTAGTTAACCTTCCTCTCTCATTGATGTTAATTTTAAATTCTATCAGTATCACTAATAAAATTAGCAAAAGATGGAGTTCCTTTAATGAATATATATTTATCATTAGTCCTAGGTCGTCTTTATCCGTTTTTTGGAAAATATATAATAATAATAAAATCTTTGAAGTAGTAGACTAAATCTACTAACTATAATTTTAAAGATATGAAATTGCTCTTTCTCTAACAAATAATTTGTGTTCCTTCACGGGTTTGATTCGAGTTAGATAAAGAGTTTTTTTAAGGGTGCGAAGCAACCTCTTTTTTGTATAATATATCTATATATATGTTGTATTTAAAAGGTTTAAATATAGAAGGCGCCACCTCAGTCATAAAATAAGGACTGAAGGACGCCCTCTCGCTCTTAATAAAAACAGTTCTAATCTAACACTCAAGCCAGCCTCACGTCTCTTTAATTGTTGCTGAAAACTTAAGTAAAATATGTTAGCCTAGAGTTAACCCTAAGACAAAACATAACATGGTGTCAGTTTCGCGATTTCGAACTCACCCTGGCTGTAGTTTTTAGTTAAGGATCTCTGATATTTTAGTTTTCTCGTGCAAATTCGCGCGCCGACGCGCCCAAGGCTTCAGTTTCGAGTCAACGAGTCTATCTCTGTTCGAGCTCACGACACTTTATAGCCACGATGGCGGGAAATCTTCCCACGATCAAGCCGTTTCTTGCTGGGTCTAACCCATCTGAATCTTGGCGCTTTTGGAGGCAAGATTTTGAAGATTTTATAGAAGCCCTGAAATACAGTACTGAATCCGAGAAAACTAAAACTGCACTGTTTCGTCACGTATGTGGGGACGTTTTAAAACAACAATATCGTGGTTTTACGTTAACACCGATAGCACCTGCCACCGAGGTAACATTAGCACAGATTTTGGATGAATTTGACAAGCACTACAGTGACTATCAAAATGAAATCTACGCTTCGTTTGTTTTTCTCGAAATCAAACAAACTACCGGTGAGAAATTTGATGATTTTTATTCGCGATTGAGATTTGCCATAGAGGAATGTAATTATGGAGCTTTGCAAGATAGACTGTTAAGAGATAAAATAGTACAAGGCTTAAGAGATGGCGCTTTACGGGAAAGATTACTCCGAGACTATGGGAAAAAACCTACGAATCTCCAAGATCTCGTTAGCTCATGCAAAGCTGCTGAATATTCGCGCGCTCACGCTGACGCGATGAATGAGACCAAGGTCACAGTGAATTCTATAAACCGTGGGAAAACCAATAGTAGACCAAATATTCCTCACAACCCCACAGGGCGTTCGAAAAATGGCAATGAGATAAAGCGTGATAGGCCTAATAAACAACTCTCCTGCAAATTTTGCGGGCTAAAACATGAATTTGGAAGGAACAAATGCCCTGCTTATGGCCAAAAATGTAATAAATGTGGATTTAAAAACCACTGGGCCAAATTCTGCGAAACTAAAGTTGAACGTAAACAACATAAGCAACCTGGTAGAAGTTTAAATGAACTTACTAAAGGCAATAACGAAAATACTCAAGGAGAAGAATCAAATGTTTATTACATAGGAGTAATGCAACTAGTCGATGAGCTAAGCACTGAGCAACCGCCAACTGAATGGTTTCAAGAATTAACTTTGAATAGAAACAAAGTAACTGTCAAACTAGATACAGGAGCGCAAGTTAATATCATCCCTGAAGGAGTGTTCAACAAATGGAGAATTAAACCCACTATCAAGAAGACTGCGCAAAAAGTGCAAACCTACAGTGGTATGTGTGTACCAATTACTGGACGTTGTACACTGGCAACTAAAATATCAAACACAATGATAGCTGAAAAGCCCTTGAACTTTCTAGTAACCTCCCTAGATTCGGTTCCCATTCTGGGATTACAATCATGCGTTTGTTTCGGACTCCTACAAAGGCAATATGATACTAATGGACTTAAACTTTCTACCTTGAACACACTTCCGATTGAAATATCACCTGCACAGGACACACCTCAAGATATAATTCGTGAATTTAAAGATGTTTTCACTGGAACTGGACGATTGGATAGAGTCGTGAAAATTCATCTGAAAGAAGACGCTATTCCACACGTTTCAGCCGCTAGAGAAATTCCATTAGCTCTCCATGATAGAGTTAAAGCGGAATTACAGAGAATGCTCAACGAAGGCATAATAGCAAAGGTAGAAAAGCCCACTGAATGGGTCAGCGCAATAACAATAGTAGAAAAGCCTTTAAAAACTACGGACGCGACCGGATTAATTCATAAACATAATAATATTGACAAGAACGATGGATCGAAAATAAGAATCTGCCTTGATCCAAGACCACTAAATGGAGCAATAAAGAGACCCCATTACCCAATTCCTAGCCCAAACAAGCTATTCGCCAACTTTCAAGGTTGCAAAGTATTTACTCTTCTCGATGCGAAGAATGGATTTTGGCACCTCCCTTTAGATGAAAACTCGTCTTATTTGACAACATTTGCAACGCCATGGGGCCGTTATCGTTTCCTCGTTTTACCATTTGGTTTGGTAAACGCACCGGAAGAATTTCAAAGAGCGATGGAAGAGATTTTTGAATCCGAACCACAGGTTAATCCATACTATGATGATACCCCATTGGGATCAAAAGATATCGCAGAACATTGTCAACTTTTACGACGTACTTTAACTATTGCTCGTAAAAATAATTTGAAATTCAATCCTGACAAGCTACAATTAGCTAAACCATCGATCACGTTTCTTGGACACGTAATTACAGAGAATGGTATTACACCTCATCCCTCCAAGGTAAAAGCTATCCTTGAATACGCCACACCGACATGTCCCGCTGATCTTCTACGTTTTCTTGGAATGGTTACGTACCAATCAAAATTTACTCCGAATCTTTCTGAAAAGACTCATGCGCTACGTCAGCTATTAAAGAAAGATACAGCATGGCTTTGGGATGAAAATGTTCAAAGAGCCTTTCAATTATTGAAGAAAGCATTATCTGAATCTCCTTGTCTGAAGCTTTTCAACGCGTTAAAACCCGTAACAATAGCGGTTGACGCCAGTAAAAATGGCCTTGGAGCCCATTTGATCCAAGAAGAAGGAACTGTAGCCTATGCATCCGCCGCCTTAACCACAGCGCAGCAAAACTACACTCAAATTGAGAAGGAGATGCTTGCTGTTATATTTGGACTAGAGCATTTTAATTATTATACATATGGGCGACATGTAGAAATTCGTACGGACCATAAACCTCTTCTTGGATTGAGCAAAAAGCCCTATGATACAATATCACCGAGATTACAGAAGCTATTTCTCAGAATGAACAGATACAATGTAACTTTGACCTACGTACCAGGGAAAGATCTGGTAATTGCTGATGCACTATCTCGAGCCCAGCTAAAGGACGTTCTATTTGAAGTTCCTCTTGACCAACTTACTCCAGCAAAACTCTGCCTTTTAGTACAAGCATCGCCAGCTAAATGGACTGCCCTCTCTGAAGCTACCGCAGCTGATCCAACTCTGCAGGATGTACTAGCATACGTACGACAGGGATGGCCGGAGAATAAAAACAACGCTAAAATTACAACGCGTGCCTATTGGCATTGTAAAAATGAACTACATATGACAGATGAAGGTCTTCTTTGCCGAGGCCAACGTTTAGTCGTACCTAAGAGTGCTCAGGCTGAACTCTTGAACAAGTTACACATGGCAAATCGAGGAATAGTAGCTACTAAAGCCAAGGCAAGAGAGTATTTGTATTGGCCAACTCTAAACAGTGACATAGAAAACTTTGTGTCCAAGTGTCGACTTTGCCAGGAGTATCAATACTCAAATCAGCATGAACCACTTTTGAACCGAGAACTCCCCACTCGCCCTTGGGAAAAAGTGGCTTGTGACTTTTTCGAACTCCATGGTCAGCATTACCTTTTAATAATTGACTATTTTTCGAAATATATAGAGATCCAACACATGCACGGCACGACCTTTCCTGCTGTTATTAACGTTCTTAAAGCTATATTCGCTCGACATGGAATTCCGGAGGAATTCATATCTGATCAAGGTCCACCATTTAACTCTGAACTTATTGGCAACTTCTTTCAAGAATGGAACGTACTGCATAATAAAACTTCTCCTTACTATGCGCGTTCCAATGGTCAAGTCGAAAGGGCCGTACAGACAATGAAACAATCCCTAAGAAAAGCTCTTGAAGATGGCAAGGATCTCCATTTAGTCCTTTTAGATTATAGAATCACACCGACAAATGGACTACAGTCCCCAGCAGAGCTTCTCATGGGTCGACGTTTACGCACATTCATACCGAGTCATCCCGATAAACTCCAACCAATGTTTGATACGCGACAGGCTCAACAGGAATTGGTTCAACGTCATAAAAGACAAAAGAAATATGCCGACGTTGGTACACACCCCCTTCAAGAACTGCAAGAAAATTCACCTGTTTGGTTCAAACAAAACCCCCAGGACAAATGGACGCAAGGGACTATTGTCAAAATAGGACCTGGCAAGCGCTCTTACGCTATCAAATCGGTTGACGGACGGATAGTTACTCGAAATCGATTTCATATTCGTTTAGACAATACTGATCGAGCTAAATCGCCTAACTTACTTACTAAAGATCGCAGAGTTTATGAGAAACCAGAAATTAGACATACTGTAGGGAGAACCGCTGAAGACTATTATCCTACTGTTCAAGACTCAACTCCAACTGTTTCAGTTGTACCACCACAATCAAGTACTAATATAGTTCCTTCTTGAAGTAGAAAAGTTGTATTCTGGAGTGGAAAACCCTATAGCTTTAACATGGGGGGCCTTTCCCGTCTATGGAAGCTAGAATTACCCGAGATGCCTATGGATTTGGTCAGACGCAAGCTCAAACTGCCACCTGGTTTTAGACTTAAGAAGTTTTTTCTCTCTCTCGCCTGTTGATCACGTGTTTTGACGTCACTAACGGCCGCTTTTTAAAATCGCATCTGCTTCTAGGGATGAGAGAGTCTAGAGAGAAGCCGTTAAGGACAAATACATTAAACTGAGGAGGTGTTAATCTTATGTTCTTCACTTTCTTCTTTTAAGTGCTAATCAAGCTGCTAAGATCAATTAGGAAAATTTATATGTAAAAAGACGGAATTATGGTGAAATATTGCTGTTATGTAGAATGCAAAAGTGACTCAAGGTATCACAAAGGTAGAATATTTCATCCTGTACCCAAACCTGGCCGGAACAATATTAATTTGGAGCTCTGTAACAAATGGATTAATAGCATTAATCGCGAAAAGATAACAACTTCAACCTTGAAGAGATATCACTACGTTTGTAATCTTCACTTTGTTGACGGTCAAGGACCACCGAAAGAAAATCCTTACCCTTGTCCATCTCAGTTTGTGCCGGAACAAATTCGCGAGCCGCTTTATTCTTCTAGTGAAATTAAACTCAATAAGTTGGGTAATATTAATTACAGTTCTTTCTCCTCAATGAATCACATAGAAAATTCTGAAAAATTTTAGAGTACGAAATAACAAATATATCAAAATTTAATACTTTCTTCAGCAGGAGAATAAATTGATTTCAATGCTCAAATGGTAATCTAACATTTCATATTCCCTTTTAGACTTAGTAACATATCACAATTTAATACTATCCTGAAGCGGGAGAATGAATTGATTAAATGCTGAAATGGTAATTAAACATTGCATATTCCCTTTTATTAATATAAAACAAACATATCACAATTTAGATTTAAAATATCACTTTTATTTTAAAGAGATACTAGACTGATTAATCAATTTGGATTTTTATCATACGCAAAACATAAAACATACCGCAATGAAATATTGTAAAAACAGCGCAAACCTCTCTTGGCTAACACAAATTACCGCGAAACCTTTTGCGAGTTTTTAATGTGTTTTGGCATATTTTAAAATTCGAAATCTATCAAAAAGAACAATAATCAGAGTCTAGTATCCCTTTACTGCCTTAAAAAATATCACTGTATTTTAAGATAAAAAAAAATTTAGGGGCTTCTTTTTACCCTAGGAACATAACATTGTAATCCGAGTCTAGTATCCCTTTACTGCCTTATGAAATATCACTAGATTTTAAGATAAAAAACCTTTAGGGGCTTTTTTAACCCTAGGAACATTTTCTTTGACTTCCGGTTTCCCGTGACATTTATTGCAAGGCTTTTGGCTTTTCATTTGTTTTCTGAGACTATTAGTCTTTAACGATAACCTTTTAGCTATTTGAACATCAGTTTTTGCTTTATTCACGCAGCCTTTACCCAAACAATTCAGATAAATTTGAAAAGCTCTGTTGAGCGCAGCATTTTGATTCTCACTATCTCCCCATGATTGTGGCCACAATTGTTTTATATTGAGATTGTTTCTTAACTCATTCGTGACTATTTTTACCCTTTCTTTATCATTTAAATTTTCCCTGCTAAAATGAACTTTAGACACATCATTTATTTCTTTCGCAAAAGCAAATCCGTTACTACTCAGAAAAATTAATCCCCCTCGATTAAGCTCCTCTGTCCATTTTTGAAAATCTTCGGAAGCTGTGCATTTTAATTTTATGGTATTCCTAATAAAATAACTACTACTATGTCCATAAATTAAAATTAGTTGACGAGCTATATATGCTCCTATGTGGTGAACCACTTTTTCTTCTTTGGCTATCGTTTGGCTCGGTGTCAATAGGAGGTATGGGCGTATATCATTCTTAACCAACTTCTTTGTAGCTTCGCTCTCAATTTCGGCTCTCTTTAATAATCCTTGTTCCAAAAACCTTCGAACAAAGCAGTTTGTGATTTGATATGTTTCAAATTCATTTAACATTTTAAATTCCTATTGATATTAATTAGTAAATTATTTTAAAGGGTTAATTCACTGAAATTATAATTTTTGAACTTACATCAATATTGAAGAATGAGGTCATCATGACGTCTGTAAACTGGTCCTTATTCATTAACTTAGCCATGGCATCAACGAAGTTGGCTTTGGTTTTAACATTGTTTTCATCAAATATTTTAAGAAAATCGTACATTGTTTCTGGTATACATATATTTGTTGGATTTTCAATGATGTATTTTACACAAAGCTAAAACGAAATCAGTCACCAATTGAAAAATTACACACGCAAATAAATTACAAGCCTTACTTTGAATGAGTCGCCGAGATGTTCTACATGTACTGTACTCATATTTTCAGAAGCAAGTTTTGTAATATAATTCGAATTCTCTTTAAAAAATGATGTGTAAGACGTCTTTGGCAAATTGGGGACTTCTTTTTTTACTGCTTTTAATTTAACTCTTTTAGCAGCTTGAGTAAGCTGATTATCTTTTTTTTCTGTAAAAGTAAAAATATTAAGCCTTGGTCACTAATATTAAAATACGTTAAAAAATATTAAATTACCTTTACAAGTTCTCTTTGAAAGCCTACTATAGGTATGATCATGATTAATACTAATTGAAATCCCTATAAAAATTAAACTAAATAATATTATGGCAAGAGCCATCGTGCCATTACTTTTCTATTTCATTGAGCCTTGATTGAGCTTCAGACCTCAAGTTCAGACGACGCAATAATTCTAATAATTCTCTCCCCCCCCCCCCCCGTGAGGAGAATTTAAACTACTTTTAAAACCAAGAGATGGCTCCACTTCGTGACGTCTGAGCAAGAAAAGCACGATGGGAATTTTAGGAAGCTCCTGATGGAACCCCACAATTCCACTCCAGAATACAACTTTTCTACTTCAAGGTTCCTTTAGCGATCCCTAGCACTTCAACAACAAAACAGAAAACCTCTTCATCCTATGACAGAACCCAAGAGACTACTAACACGACTACACGCTCTGGAAGAACAGTCAAGAAACCTGTTCGATATGAAGCAAAAGACTTTTAAATATTTTCTTTAATAATGTTTAGACTCTAAAAAAAAAAAAAAAAAAAAAAAAAAAAAAAAAAAAAAAAATGGCGTGTTATATATCTATATATATGTTGTATTTAAAAGGTTTAAATATAGAAGGCGCCACCTCAGTCATAAAATAAGGACTGAAGGACGCCCTCTCGCTCTTAATAAAAACAGTTCTAATCTAACACTCAAGCCAGCCTCACGCCTCTTTAATTGTTGCTGAAAACTTAAGTAAAATATGTTAGCCTAGAGTTAACCCTAAGACAAAACATAACAACCCTCAATGAAAAAAAGAGGATTTTTAAAATCACTTGCGCTCCTGCCTTCCTTTGGGAAGGAAAAACTTCAGGAGAAGTCGAATAAATAAAATTTTGTAGATAGCCAACGAAAAACCTGGACTTGTTTATTGTAAGGAAAAAACTTCTATACCTAAGCTAAGCAATTCTAAATCCCTAGAACCCAGTCTAATTATAGGGAGCAAAACAACTAAAACTAAAAAAGCTCCACCGGTTATTATAGAGTCCGGACTCAAAAAATTCTATATGGTGCCGAACAACCCGCGGGATTTTAGATAAAAGTTTAGTAAGGTTAGAAAAGGAACTGAAAAAAAAAAAAATTTAATTCGCGTAAAACAATGGCTGGAGACGACGACGCTACTACAAGCCAACACGGCGCTGGTTCAGCAATAGCTTCGGCCAACAACCAAACTCAAGTAATCCAACCGGCTATAAATGTGGCATTGGAATTAAAAAAGGCAAAGGCAACGAGAAAATCAGTCAAAGGATCCGCCACGAAACTCTTAAAACAATTGGGAGATCTTTTAAAGGACGCCGACGCCAAGATCGAAGATTTCGAAGATCAACTATCGCTTCTAATTCAAAAAGAAGAACAATTAAACCAACTTTACAAAACAATTACCAGCCTGCTCGACGATGAGACGGAAATGGAGACGGAAGTGGATATGGCCCAATAACACCAGGATAAAATCACGATCATCAAAAGAAAGAGTATTCGCCGTATGAAGGAACTCGCCGGAGATTCGTCCGGAGCCTCAACGTCAAGCATCGGTTCAAGGACCAACCTTCTGGGACTAGGAAACCAACTCTACCCTCAAGGATTCGGATCAACCGCGTCAGTAACGTCACTTCAATCAAATCCATCGGAAGTCAAACCGGAAATAAAACTCCCACGCATCACATTACAAAAATTTAGTGGAGACATCAGCAAATGGAATTCATTCTGGAATCGCTTTCAAACAGCGGTGGACTCTAAAAATCTCAGTAAGGCAGATAAATTTACGTATTTGACTTCATATTTAGAGGATGATGCGTTAAAGGCAATTGACGGTTTCGTGGATTGCGGGGAAGCTTATGATGAGGTGGTAGAATTGTTAAATAATCGGTTCGGACGTACGGATATAATAATACACGCGCATATGAATAAATTGCTAGAATTAAAACTCAGGCGCGATAGCTCCGACGTAAAATCTCTCCGCTGACTTTTAGATACCTGCGAGGTTAGCCTTAGAAGTTTAAAATCTCTAGGTGTAGATACTAGCGAAAAGGTTTCTCTCCTCTGTCCAACCCTACTTAGGTGCATGCCTGATGACATGCGAGTAGCCTTTTGCGAGAAAAGAAAAAGTAGAGGGGATTGGGACGCGGACGAAATCGTAGCGTTTCTTAGAAAACAAATAGAATGCCGTGAAATGGCAAATATGTTAAGCTCTAACCCAGGCGGAAAATCAGATCATAAAAGTGATCAATATAATCAAGATAGAAATAGGCAAATTAATAGAAGTAAAAATTATAGATCCGAAAGTGATAAGCCTAGATTTTCCACCGCAGCTTTAAACGTAGAAATACAAAAGGGATCCGAAAATAGTTATTGTATTTTTTGTGAAAATGATAACCATAAAACGGTAAATTGCCCCAACTTCAATATAGATCAAAAAAGCAAATGATAGATGAAAGTGGGCGGTGTTATATATGCCTTAAGATGGGACACGGTGCGAGGCATTGTGGATCGTATTTTCGCACGTGCAAAAGTTGTAAGAAAAATCACAATGTAGCGGTATGTCCCCAAAACAAAATTCATGCCCCCCAAAAAAGAGATAGTGATAAAAAAGGGAGGGAGGGGGATGATAGCCTAACCTCAGCTGTAGCCTCGGTTTCTAGTGACGAAGAAAAGATAGTTTCGCTCCTAACAGCCAAAGCTATAGTATCAAACCCGTTAGATAAAAATAAACTAAAACTGAGAATTCTGTTGGATGGGGGTAGTCAGGCAACCTTTATTAAAGAAGACCTGTCTAGAAAATTAAATCTCCCCGTTGTTGGTAGTAAGCCATTCGATGTTAATCATTTTATGAGCAAAAACCCTATTAAAACATTTAGAAAAATTGTAAAATTAACCATTCAAAACCGAGCAGACCCGAAAAAGTCTGTCGAAATGTTGGCCATAGAGGTCCTGTACATTTGCAACGACGCTAGCGTTAGCTCCAAAGACATAGAGGGATTTATAAAAACAAAAGAATCAAGCTTAGCGGATAACCCATTAGAAAATGTAGCTAACAGCGAAGATATGCATATGTTGATTGGCGGGGACCATTATTGGGAAATTGTCTCAGGAAAAACGGAAAGAATTAGCAAAAACGTAATGGCAGTAGATACCATTTTTGGATGGGCGATAAATGGACCTATTAAACCTATTGAAGGCGAAACTTCAGTTGTAGGAACTTACGGTATAAAAGTGATGAAAATTTCTATAGCCGAAAGACGAGTGAATGAAAATTTGAGTAGATATTTCGAGTTAGAAAGTTTAGGAATAAATAGCGGCGAATCCGAGTTGAATGTAAATGAAAATCAAATTATTCAAAATTTTAGAAAAACTTCAGAATTTAGAGAAGCCGAAGGGCGTTATTACGTCAAATTCCCATGGATAGTTTCCAAAGAAAATTTACCTGACAACAAAAGTATAGCTATCAAAAGATTACAAGGTCTTGAAAGAAAATTTGTTAGAGATCCTAATTTATTCAAAGAATACAGGGCGGTCATTGACCAACAATTAGAATCTGGAATAATAGAAGAGGTGCCCACTGATCAAGTAGACACAACTAAACATGGGGTATATTATCTTCCCCATCAACCAGTGTTAAAAGATATGCGCTCTACAACGAAACTCAGAGTTGTATATGATGGCTCTTCACATGCGCAGGGGGTCCCCTCCTTAAATCAGTGCCTATCCCCTGGTCCAAACCTTTACCCAGATTTGTTGCTATTGCTACTTAGGTTTCGTAAACACAAAGTGGCCTATGTAGCCGATATAGAAAAAGCCTTCTTGCAGGTCGGTTTAGCTGAAAATGACAGGGATAGCGTTAGGTTTCTTTGGGTTTCTGAACAAAACGGTAAAATTATGGAAAATCAATTTAAAACTTTAAGAATAGCTCGAGTGCCCTTCGGGGTTACTTCCAGCCCATTTTTATTGGCTTCAACGGTAAAATTATATCAAAAATGTCTTTGCGAACAAAGACCCAGAAGGACATGTTATGGCCTTGAATGTCTGAAGTGACAGATATTTAATTTTCTTTTAAAACATTAAATTTAAATACAATTAAATTTTCTTTTAAAACATGAAATTTAAATACAATTAGATTTTCTTTTAAAACGAAATTTAAATATAATCACAATCTGGCACGATTTAGAGTTTCAAATTTCAATACAACTGATTTTATTCACTCGGAAATATTTAAGAAAAACATAACAGACGATTTTCTCCCATTGACGCTTAACATTAAATTTCGCTTAATTATTTTTCAGGGAAAAACCTGTATTGAACTGTTATTTTTCAGTATAACGCGAGTCCACTTTATGTTTTCTTAGTTTAACCCGAATTTCCACGACTCGCAATTGAACGTATCGTTAAAAATACTCGCCGGTTTATTGGAATGGGTATATGATAAAGGGAAATGTGTTTTTTAAAGCCCGTTAAAAGTCACCTTTTTTTCTAGCTTAGCAGACGACGCAAACCATAACAATTTGTACTTTCAAAGCTATATTGCGCGCGCAAGGGAAGAGAATTTCAAAGCGACGAATTTTAGAGCGGATAAGCTTTTTAAATAAATTGTAATACTTTCATTTTTCTTTTCATTAAAACCGTACAATTAAAATGATGATTTCCATAAGGGACCACTAATTAGTTATTAGGAGTTATAAAAAAAAACATTATCCATGGATTAGGTTTGTTCGTTTGCAACCCAAATTAAAAATTAAAATATGGGGAATTTTTATTCCCTTTAAATTCCTTGATAAGCATTCATAAGCTAACATGAACGAATTGCCTCGACTAAAGTCGAAGAGTTATAATAAAGCATTATCCATAGAAAACATTATCCAATTAAGGTATGAGATCAGATCATAGAACTTTGAGTCTATGCCTAAAGCCAAAGCTAAATTAAGTATATTTTTCTATCGAACGAAAAGTTTCGTTTTGTTTGACACGTTTTCCCTGAAAAATAATTAAGCGAAATTTAATGTTAAGCGTCAATGGGAGAAAATCGTCTGTTATCTTTTTTCTTAAATATTTCCGAGTGAATAAAATCAGTTGGTTTGAAATTTGAAACTCTAAATCGTGCCAGATTGTGATTATATTTAAATTTCGTTTTAAAAGAAAATCTAATTATATTTAAATTTCATGTTTTAAAGGAAAATTTAATTGTATTTAATTCAAATGTTTTAAAAGAAAATTTAATTGTATTTAAATTAAATGTTTTAAAAGAAAATTTAATTGTATTTAAATTAAATGTTTTAAAAGAAAATTAAATATCTGTCACTTCAGACATTCAAGGCCATAACATGTCCTTCTGGATCTTTGTTCGCAAAGACATTTTTGATATAATAAACAAGACGGCTCGATTTGTGTTTAGAACTTCCTGTCTCAGGAGTCAGGCTGTCTGTTAAAATGGAGTCGAAGGTTGACTTCAGCTCGCCAGTTCCGGAAGTGTGCGTAGGGAAAATTTAGTGAGGTTCAAAATGGTGTAACTATTTTTTGGGAGTAAAGCGGTGTGTCGATCCGCCGCGATATTCGCCGGGCACTTGTTGTTCGTCGATTTTGCCTACCTTTCATACTTCCCCCCGAAGGGGCCCCCGAAGGGGGTTATTATATACCTCTGCTCATAGTAACAAGAAATATCAGACAAGGAGAGGAAAAGTGGGAACGGCCCGTTTCCTATAGCGTCGGCCTAAACTCCCACTCTGGGAGAACGGGAGACAGTAGGGGGTAGAGACGATTCGTGGTTAATATTTGTCGCGTGGGTAAAACGGATCCTTTATGAGACGCGTGGTAGCCGACGACGCTAGCGACCACGTGACAACAGTTTACATCTAGAATATCCTATCCCCCTTTCCACCCGAGTGGGAGTCTGGCTCTTCTCTCTCCAACTCAATGCAGTCCCCCTTTTTCTCTCCTCTTTTGACCGTTCTTGATTGTAATAAAAGTAGTTTAAAAACACACGCTTAGAAAATTCCAAGCACGCGCTCTACGCGAGATTTTCAAATAATATAATAATTCAAATAGTTTTTAACCCCAAATTATTTTTGTAAACGTATTTTGGTAAACAAAATATGGCGAAGCCAAAGAAAACTCCTAAAATAACTAAAAGAACGACCAAAACGCTTGAAAGCCAATTGAGACCATCAGGGTATGATTATACTTTAAGTGGGATCAGCCGTAAGAGGCGTAATTCACCTCCTATCTACCGGAAACTATTTTTATAATAAATCTTTCCCAAATCGCCCAGTGGCTCCCACGGCACCGATTTCGATTTTGTTTAAACTTTAACCACTTGAAATATAGACCTTTTGATTGGGAAAGCCAAGTTTTTAGCTCAAAAAATTTAATATTTTCAAAGATACAATTTTTTGTAAAAACCTTGTAGAGAGTCGACTAGTTTTAACTCCAAAATTGTGGCGAATTTGAGCGAAGATATCTAAAGATGGGTTAAAGTGACACACTGCCAATTTTTTTCTCTAGTTTATATTAGTGGTAGAGACCACTATGCGCCTGCGCAAACGTTCGAAAATTGTTTCTTTTATTTTATAAAATTCGGTAAAGGTGTCGTAAAATCTCGCAAAACCGGTAAATAGAATATCTTTAGCAGTCTCTCAACCATCGGAAAAACATTCTGGCTTGGGAAAAAACTACCCTTATAGGGTAAAATGAACCGTAGAAGAACGAAAAAAATGAAAAAAACGCCAAGGAAATTGTACTTTCGAAGCTAAGAGGCCTCGAAGTTTGCGTTTTTTGAAAAATCTCAAAAACATGGTTCCTAATTGTAGCTTTTTTGGCAAGGTAGGACACTAAATTACAAAATAATCTTAATATCATCTGAAAGCAGAGGTTTCAGTCTATAACATATCAAAATTTCATTTTGTGTTTCCAACTCATTCGTGTTCAAACGTTAAGAAGAAATTGACAGAATCTGAAGTTTAAATTAATAGTTCTTATGCATTTAACATACAAGGTGTTTCGAAAATGGTGGTAAGACCGAGCTACAGTGGGTTCTATGGGTCATTTTAAGACGAAAATGTTCTATGACGTTTTGTCGTACGGGGCGCCGTTTAAGAGTTACGAAATGAATCATGTGCGGATGACCCCTTAACGTAGATTAATAAACGTATGCTCAATGCTAAAATCATTTTTTTATCAAGCGCGTGCTTATAATAGCGTAATTTTTTCGCTCTTAATTCACCGGCGCTTGAAGCCCTGAAGTGCGCGTGAAATATGTGTTTCGTTTAGATACGCGCGTTTAGCGTGTAAAAATCTAGCTAATAAGCGACCATGAAAATGAGGCTTGTAAAAACCCAGCTAAATAGTTAGGATTTTATCATTGTGTATATACGTTTATTAATGAACGTTAAGGGGTCATCCGCACATGATTAATTTCGTAACTTTTAAACGGAGCCCCGTACGACAAAACGTCATAGAACATTTTCGTCTTAAAATGACCCATAGAACCCACTGTTGCTCGGTCTTACCACCATTTGCGAAACACCCTGTATGTTCAATGCATAAGAACTACGAATTTAAACTTCAGATTCTGTCAATTTCTTCTTAACGTTTGAACACGAATGAGTTGGAAACACAAAAAGAAATTTTGATATGTTATAGACTGAAACCTCTGCTTTCAGATGATGTTTTAAATCTTAGGGAAGTTCTTCTAGTAAATTACCTCAGCCCGAAACTGACAAATTTCCAGTATCTGAAGGGACGCGTTCTTATTGGTAATGGCATACCACTACAAATAATTCGGCCATTCAAGATATATTTGAGGGCCTATTGTTATCACAATTAACATGTCTTCATTGCAAGTCAGTCTCTAACCGTTACGAAGTCTTCTCATGCCTTTCAGTCCCCATATCTTCGTCGCAGAGATGCACTCTACATGTAAATCTTGCTCTATATAAATTGCCTAAATTACGCTCGCTAACTTTCTATCAATTGTCTTTTGATTAGTCTTGTGTGAAAAACTTTTTGAAACCAGAGAGAATATCGGGCGATGCTGGGTGGCATTGCCCCACCTGTAAACAAAAAAGAGAAGCCGAGAAACAAATGTATATCGTAAAATTACCAAAAACTCTCGTTATACATTTAAAGAGGTTAGTTGTTCACGAACTTAAACGTTGTACAGTAGTTATTTTTATTTACATTTTGAATAAAAATATTTAGGTTATCGTGCGATGGAATGTTAACAAGCAAATTAGAAACTATGGTGACCTTTCCATTAACCAACCTAGACATGACAAATTATATAAGCGATCAATGTGAAGCTTTACAGTCAAGTTACTCGCTTTACGGTGTTGTCGTAAGTATAATTGATTTAATTTTAAATCTGAGTATGCTTGAAGAGTATTCAAAGTTACGGCAACCAGGGTTATATTACCTTTCATAGTTTTTTACTATTTCATTTTTTTAAATAAAATTTTTTAGAATCATTTTGGAACCTTAGAAGGAGGACACTGTAAGTTAAATTTTGATTATCATTAGTCCAATTTAAAAATTTAATTTAATTTTAATCTTATAGACATCGCTAATTGCAAATCTCGAAATAAGAAATGGTATAAATATGATGATCATGATGTCTCTGAAATTAAAGCAAGTTCTGTAGCCGTAAGTTACTTAAAAATAATTAACTTTCAATTTAAAGGGAGAATGAAACCTGTCCATAAGTGATTTTCTATTGTTTATTGTTGAGATAGGCCTTATTCGCTAGTAAAAAAATTACAATCAAATGTTAAGCTAGAATTCAATTAACTTACTCGAAAAGTAGGCTTAACAAGAATCCCAGGAATGTTTCGGTTAAACAGCCTCCAATCATGGCTGTAAAACCTTTTGAACGTAGCTCATTGGCCAGAGGATGTTTAACATCTGATCCTTGTGAGGCCTACTTTCTAATTTAATTGATATTTATACATAAATTTGATTTTGTCACCCCCCCCCCTCCTTCCATTCAAGGTCACTTTAACCAAAATCTATTTGAAAAGTCCTGAAACGAGTCAGGTTCTATGTCTATTAAATATTGGTTTGTAGATTTCTTAGCTAGGCCTATTTTAAGAATTAGGAATCTATAGAATATCCCTCATTGTTAGGCTTCATTATTCCTTTATTAATACCTTAATACTAGTAAATATATCAAATTTTGTTTCTCTCAGACCGATGCCGCTTACATTATGTTCTATAACATGATCTCCTCGTAACTTTATTTAATACATGTAGAATGAAATTTAATTATCCAAAAAATTTTGGATAAAAAATTAACTTAATTGTAAAAAAAAGATTGTAAATAAGTTTCCAAACTCCTTTCATTTTCTTAATTTTCTACATTATTTTTTTTTCTTTTAATTTCCAAAATAAATAATTTTAAATGTTATGGATGCGAGAGTCCTCGATTTTTGAGTTTGTGTCAAAATTGCTTATTAAAGTGATAAAGAAGATAGGGTTTTTTTTTAATATATTGGGAATATTAAAAGCATAATTAAAATGCATAAAAAAATTATGTTGTGATATAAGGCTGCTAAGCGAACTCCCATTTTCATTCTGATAAAAAAATGACCAAATAAATTATGAAAAAGTAGAGGTGTGCGAGCCCTAAATTTCAGGCTTCGAGCCGAGCTCGAGCTCTTGGAAAATTTCTTTATCGAGCTTCGAGCCGAGCCCTGAAAAATTTTCTTATCGAGCTGGGAGTCGAGCCCTGGATTTTGCTTATCGAGCTTTTATGCTTTGTTATAATTTTATTAAGCCTTAAAATTGGTTATTTCAAGCGTTTATGGAATAAAAAAAATTTAGCAATACTTTAAATTAAATAATTCGGAGAACCCGGTAGGGTTCTTACGTTATGGGCTGATCATCATTTGTAATGCTATTTTGATTTCCTTAAAAAATTAGACCTTTAGCCAATCAGAACGCTCCATTTCCCCATTGAAATAACATTAAAATCGACTTTTTCGAGGACATGTCCTGTGCATCGCAGAACTAAAAGAGTAATTATTTGTTACGGTTAAAACCAATTTTAAATGGTAGAGCAAGGTTCGAACGTGTGCCTTTTCCAAGTTTCATTTAAAAATATTAAGTCTAAGTATTTTAAAATTAATTCTGAAGTTGACCCTTTTTTTTTGGTACTTAGCTGGTTTCGCGCATGGCCAAATTCGTAATGTTATTCTATGGGATTTGGTTTTTTGAAAGTGGCTTACCTTTCAGATTTATTTTCTAAAACTTCTGGATATTTTTCAGACTTGGATTTTCCGTGTGGTATGAATTAAGTTTCAAGCTTTATTTTAAGACTAATTTCATAATCTTACACCGATTAGTTGGCCCACAATCTATTTATGAAAACGGAGGGAACAACAAGGCGGAGAAATAGATTCGCCAAAAACCTAAGCCTAATTTGACAAATTAGGCTTAGGTTTTATATGGCTTTTTAAAATCACGAGCACGAGCGCGCGCGCTTGATTTGGAGGCTATGGGTATTGAACTCTAATGACTTAATTTCTCCTTCTTCATATTTTTGCCGTTTATAGACTGTGACCAAACTAATCGGTATAAAATTATGAAATTAGTCTTAAAATAAAGTCTGTAAAATATTTGGAAGCATTAGAAAATAAATCTGAAAGGTAAGTCTCTTGCAAAAAATCTAAATCCCATAGAATAACATTAATTTTCAATTTCTCCGCCTTAAAAGTACTCTCCTTTTTAAAAATGAGTGAAATTCCGAACGACTTGATCTTCCGAACGGCAATAAGGAAGGTATTAACATCAAAAATAATGAAAAAATTAATTGGAATTTGGTTTAAAGGGCAATGGGGAAAATATAAAGATTTCGCTGCGGCTGTCGGAGGTATTAACATCAAAATTGCTGAAATAATTAATTTAAATTTGGTTTAAAGGGCAAATGGGGAAAATATAAAGATTTCATTGCGGCTGTCGGAGGTATTAACATCAAAATTGATGAAATTTTTTTTTTAAATTTGGTTTAAAGGGCAATGGGGAAAATATAAAGATTTCACTGCGGCTGTCGGAGGTATTAACATCAAAATTGATGAAAAATTTAATTTAAATTTGGTTTAAAGGGCAATGGGGAAAATATAATGATTTCGCTGCGGCTGTCGGAGGTATTAACATCAAAAATTATGAAAAAATTTAATTGGGTTTAAAGGGCAATGGTAAAAATGTAGAGATTTGACTGGAATCAAATTGAGCTGCCGCAGCTATTAACATAAAAAATTATGAAAAAATTAATTTTAATTGGGATTAAAGGGCAATGGTAAAAATGTAGAGATTTGACTGAATCAAGTGCGGCTGCCCCAGCTATTAACATCAAAAATTATGAAAAAATTAATTTTAATTGGGTTTAAAGGGCAATGGTACAAATGTAGAGATCTGACTGAATCAAGTGCGGCTGCCCCAGCTATTAACATCAAAAATAATGTAAAAATTAATTTTAATTGGGATTAAAGGGCACTGGTAAAAATGTAGACGTTTGACTGAATCAAGTGAGGCTGCCCCAGCTATTAACATCAAAAATAATGCAAAAATAAATTTTAATTGGGATTAAAGGGCACTGGTAAAAATGTAGAAATTTGATTGAATCAAGTGAGGCTGCCCCAGCTATTAACATCAAAAATTGTGAAATAATTAATTTTAATTGGGTTTAAAGGGCAATGGTAAAAATGTAGAGATCTGACTGAATCAAGTGCGGCTGCCCCAGCTGTTAACATCAAAAATTGTGAAAAAATTCATTTTAATTGGGTTTAAAGGGCAATGGTAAAAATGTAGAGATCTGGCTGAATCAAGTGCGGCTGCCGCAGCTGTTAACATCAAAAATTGTGAAAAAATTAATTTTAATTGGGTTTAAAGGGCAATGGTGAAAATTTAGAGATCTGACTGAATCAAGTGAGGTTGCCCCAGCTATTAACATCAAAAATTATGAAAAAATTAATTTTAATTGGGATTAAAGGGCAATGTTAAAATGTAGAGATTTGACTGGAATCAAGTGCGGCTGCCGCAGCTATTAACATCAAAAATTATGAAAAAATTAATTTTAATTGGGATTAAAGGGCACTGGTAAAAATGTTGAGATTTGACTGAATCAAGTGCGGCTGCCCCAGCTATTAACATCAAAAATAATGAAAAAATTAATTTTAATTGGGATTAAAGGGCAATGGTAAAAATGTAGAGATTTGACTGAATCAAGTGCGGCTGCCCCAGCTATTAACATCTAAAATAATGAAAAAATTAATTTTAATTGGGAGAGCTGAGAGACGCGACGTCATACGCCGACAAACGCAGCCGATACGTTACGCCGCTACCTAGGGAAAAACTCGGTGCGCTGCCGTCGAAACACGCTCACGCCGCTGCCGGGTTTTGTATTCGCGGCGTCTAAGCCTAACCTGACGTACATATGATCCTAAGTTTTCGTTTCTTTGAGGTGTTTAACGGTGGCGCTACGCTCGTTATCCGGGACCGATTTGGGAAAAAAAATCAATAGAGACTTTTGCTTGCCTTACGACTCCTTCAGGGGGTGATTTCTCGATGGTCAAACATCCTTATCTTTTGCCTTCGAAGCACAAATTTTCGGAATTACTTGCACGAGAGAGCCATTTCATCACTATGCACGGAGGCTTAAACAACACCTTAACTCAATTAAGAGAAGATTATTGGATAATGCATGGTCGTCAAATGGTTAAACGAGTAATTTCAAAGTGCATTATCTGCCGTCGTTTCAAAATTAAAGCTGGAGAACAGAACGCTGCACCGTTACGATTGCATCGAGTTTAAGAATCTCCACCGTTTACGGTTACTGGAATAGACTTCGCGGGTCCTTTATATGTACGAAAGGGACAAGAATCAACGAAAGTATATATAGCTCTCTTCACTTGTGGAGTCACACGCGCTATCCATTTGGAATTAGTAACAGACATGAGTGCAGAAAAATTCATGATGTCATTCCGGAGGTTCGTGGCTCGAAGAGAGATTCCTTCAACAATATATTCGGATAATGCAAAGTCATTCAAACGAACGGATCAAGATCTAAGAAGTTTGTATAAAAACGTCGAAAATACTCCATTTCAAGAATATCTAGGTCAAAAAAGAATCAAGTGGAGATATATTGTGGAACGTGTCGCCTGGTGGGGCGGCTTTTGGGAAAGGCTCGTCCGCACTGTTAAAACCTGTCTAAAGAAGACATTGGGGAAAAACACTCTTTCATATGAGGAACTACAGACGAGCTTGACCGAAATAGAAGCAGTCATAAATTCCCGAACCTCTGACGTACAACAACACGGATCCAAATGAGCCATTTGCGTTAAGTCCATCCCATTTCCTCATTGGACAAAGAGCCACAGCAGTTCCGGACCAAGTTTTTACGCAAAATCAGATCAACGCTAATAAAAATCAATTAACCAAGAAGCTCAAACATCGCCAGGCTGTACTCAACCAATTCTGGAATCGCTGGCGAAATAATTTCGAACTTCGCTCAGCTCATAGTAGCAAAGCAATTAATGGACCAATTCCCTTCAAGGTCAATGATGTCGTCCTTATAGAAGACAACAAACTACCACGTCACGTTTGGCGCATGGGACGAATCATCGAGGTTTTTCCGGGTCGAGATGGAAAAATACGAGCATGTCAGTTCGCCTACCAGGAGGAGTCAATATTAGAAGAGCTGTGAAATCTCTATACAATCTGGAAATTAATGATTAATGAACAATTACTCCTGTTACTGTTCATCGGGCGGAGGATGTTGCAACTTCGTAATAAAATAGACTTAAGATAAGAAATAAACCTATAGATAAACAATTAATTTTTTATCAATGAAAAGAAAACATGTATAAAAGCATAATGCTCTGGAAAAAATCCCGTCATTCTATGTTAAACGCTTGAACTGTAAACATTTAATCGTTTGTGTATTTTACGCGGCTCTTGAAGTCTAGTAATTTTAATCTTTAAATAAAATGCTAAATTAATCAGTAGTCGTCCTTTTCACTTAAGTTTAGTCCGAAACTCGTAACTCGCGAAAAGACTGTAACAGCATACTCAGATTTAAAATCAATTATACTTACGACAACACCGTAAAGCGAGTAACTTGACTGGAAAGCTTCACATTGATCGCTTATATAATTTGTCATGTCTAGGTTGGTTTGAAGAAACGTGCGTTTTGGTTTCTACTGGTTCTTAGGGGAGAGCAAGTTTTTAAAGTTAGTCTAACCGGACTGAAACAATTAAACTAACTATACTACTAATTTCGCGTACTTTTCTAATGATTTTACTAAGTAAAACTGTTTTTAGTTTTATCTAACTTTTATTTTTCTTAAGCTAGAATTTTTCTAAGTTCTTTTGAACTTGTTTCTACTTTTGGTAGATTCCCTATTTTTGGGCTAATAATTGAAACGAGGGTTTTTGGTGGAATGTTTTTATTACATTTTATTTTTAGGTATGAATTTTTGGGGGAGCACAAGAGGCTATCTGTGTGGTGATTGGTTAAAAGGGGGGGGGAACACACGTAGTCATAGGGATGTTGAAATGCCAGGTGTTCGGGTTTTTGGGATTTCACAAGTTTACAATAGAATTAAATTTACAGAAAGTTGAAAATAAATATAATACAATCAAATACATGAAAACGTAAAATAAATTGACAATAGAACGGAAATGTACAGTTAAAATGGAATATTGGCAAGTTTTTAAAAAATGAGAATATTGCGAAAGTTTTAAAGTGATGGTGACACAAAGTCTTTAGTTTAAATCAAAAAGCGCGCGAAATTAACATATTTTTTCACATGGTTAATGGAAAGGTCACCATAGTTTCTAATTTGCTTGTTAACATTCCATCGTACGAAAACCTAAATATTTTTATTCAAAATGTAAATAAAAATAACTACTGTACAACGTTTACGTTCCTGAACCACTAACCTCTTTAAATGTATAACGAGAACTTTTGGTAATTTTACGATATACATTTGTTTCTCGGCTTCTCTTTTTTGTTTACAGGTGGGGCAAGGTTCTTACAAAAATTCTGCGCATTATTCAGGTGGGGCAATTCCACCCAGCAATGCTGGGTGGAATTGCCCAGCATCGCCCGATATTGCCAGCATCGCCCGATATTCTCTCTGGTTTCAAAAAGTTTTTCACACAAGACTAATCAAAAGACAATTGATAGAAAGTTAGCGAGCGTAATTTAGGCAATTTATATAGGGAAAGATTTACATGTAGAGAGCATCTCCTCGACGAAGATATGGGGACTGAAAGGCATGAGAAGACTTCGTAACTGTTAGAGACTGACTTGCAATGAACACATGTTAATTGTGATAACAATAGGCCCTCAAATATATCTTGAATGGCCGAATCATTTCTAGTGGTATGCCATTTCCATTAAGTACATATCCCTTCAGATACTGGCAACTTGTCTCAATTTGTAGATGCGCGTTGCTACATTTATGTCCGAAGTAGCTTGGGAGAGCTGTTTATATTTAAGGCGGACTGAAACACCCTAATCGCGCTCGTGTTGCCCTGACACGTGGGGTTACGTGAGAATTAAAATATGATTTAAATAAATTGCACTACGGTTTAAAATTCAACAAAAAGAAAACTGTTTTATTTATTACTATAAATTCGCGCTGATTAATTTAGATTTAGTCCCTAGCACAAAGGGGGTTTACTTAATTTTTTGAAGAGGAGAACCTCGGTTCAACCTAGCACGCGCTCTTAAATTTCATACTTGTTTTGGCACTGCACTCAAAAGTTCTCGTTTTTACTAAATGAAAATGCTCCTTTTTCAATTTTTGCCCTATAGCGCCTCTTACTTTTCTATTGGTACTTTTGGATCATGATTCATGTGCCCAAATTTTAACATCTGCACATTCTTTAGGTTTTGAAAGGGGGGAGGAAACGCTTGTTTCCTTATATTTGGGGATTACCCTCCTTCAGAGGGGCTTGACTATTTTCGCGAAACAAGTTTTGATACAATGGGTTAAACACAAATTCTTACAAAAAAAATGGAAACGAAAGAAAATATTTTTCAAATGAACAGAATTGGGAATAAGTTTTAAAGGGACACTAAAATGCCACAAAACACAAAAAAAGAGTAATATATATTTACAAACATTAAATTTAACACTTATTTTAAAAAGTTCAAAAAAAAACAACTGGAGATTCAACACAATTTGCTTTCAAGTGTTTTGGTCGTTCTTTTAGTCATCTTGGTTTTAGGAGTTTTCTTTGACTTAGCCATATTTTGTAATACGATTGCCCCCATTATCCTATACACACTATCAAAAGACAACACATGTAACAATTCCACTAATTAAATCCATAGAATCTAAGGTCCACCTGAACGAGGAGGACCAGTAGCCCCATGTTCCCCAGCAACAGGGAAAATAGTTGCCATTATCCCATACACACTAACAAAAGACAACACGTGTAACTATTCCACTAATTAAATCCATAGAATTTAAGGTCCGCCTGAACGAGGAGGACCAGTAGCCAAATGTTCCCCGGCAACAGGGAAACTAGTTGCCATTATCCCATACACACTATCAAAAGACAATACATGTAACTATTCCACTAATTAAATCCATAGAATCTAAGGTCCACCTGAACGGTGAGGTCTGCCAACGCTATAAGAGTCGGAATACGAAGAAACCTGGGTTTATGATAACTTCGTACAAAATTCATCCCGGAGATTTAGTGGGTATTGATATAATGGGCCCACTACCCTGTACTAAACATCAGAATAGATTTCTGGTGGTTATAGTGTACTATTTCACTACGTATACATAAATATTTCCGGTTCGTAATATTACAGCTCTTACTTTATGTAAAATTCTTTTGCAATATATATCCCGGCATGGCACTATGACAGCCATATAATCTGATAATGGCCCCCAATTTATTTCTTCATTATGGAAACAATTGTGTCATAAATTAAAAATTATATCAAAAATGTCTTTGCGAACAAAGACCCAGAAGGACACGCTATGATTTGGACGTCTGAAGTGACAGATATTTAATTTTCTTTTAAACCATAAAATTTAAATATAATCACAATCTCACAGGATTTAGAGTTTCTAGTTTCAAAACAACTGATTTTATAAACTCGCAAATATTTGAGAAAAAACATAGCAGACGATTTTCTCCCATTGACTCTTAACATTAAATTTGGCTCGATTATTTTTCAGGGAAAACGTGTATTTTTTTTAGTATAACGCGAGTTCAAATTTTTTGTTATTTTAATTTAACCCGAATTTCCACGAGAGATCGTTACCAATACTCGACGGTTTATACGAATGGGGATCTTAAAGAGACTATCCGCGAGATTTTTAAAGCCCCTTTAAAGTCACCTTCTTCGGGAAAAACCTAAAATTTTAATGATGATTTCCATAGTTAGCGGTAAAACTCTTAAATACTTCAGGAATGTTTTTGGTTGTTTGGAACGTATAAAATAGGATAATTTTTATTCAGCTTATATAATCTATTACGAACGAATTGCCTCGAAGTTCTAATAAAACATTATAGGTATATGGATTGGTTTGGTTCGTTCGCAACCTAAATTAAGAATTAAAAGACAGGGAATCTTTATTCCCTATATCCTCCTTATTTCAGCACGCATAATGCAATACGAATGAATTGCCTCGACTAAAGTCGAGGAGTTGTAATAAAACATTATTTATGGATTTTTTTGTAACTTTTGTTCGTTTGCAACCTAAATTAAGAGACGGGAAATTTTTATTCCCTATATCCCCCCTTATGCGAGTATCCATAATGTAATATGAACGAATTGCCTCGACTAAAGTCGAGGAGTTAGAGTAAAACATAAAATAATCTAAATAATCTTAACCGCTTTTAAAGGTCGGTATACGAGTATTAGTCAATTATAAATGGTAGTAAAGTCAATTATCCGTTTTCTGGCATCAAAAGATCTATTAATTCAGTTACATATAGTCAAAGGAGTATAGTCCCTTTATAGTTGTATATCTCACAGTCTCCTTTAAATATCGTGGATATCAATCAAGAAATTTTTAGAAGTACTTGTTCTAGAGCCGAGACGGCCTTTTAAGAAACGGCGTTAAGTAGCCCCTGTTCTTGAGATAGCGGGTGGGCTTCTATAACTAGTAATTAAAAGGTAAAAGCGAGATAATGTGTCGTGAA
This sequence comes from Odiellus spinosus, assembly GCA_963920705.1. Taxonomy (NCBI): domain Eukaryota; kingdom Metazoa; phylum Arthropoda; class Arachnida; order Opiliones; family Phalangiidae; genus Odiellus; species Odiellus spinosus. Next base: position 3,048,755 of record OY987228.1, on the reverse strand, counting down.
TATTATACTCGAATCTCGGTAAAGGGAGTTACGGTACGAGATCAGGTCGTAGAACTTTGATTCTACGCCTTAGTCAAAACTTAAATTATGAAAATTTTTCGATCGAACGAAATTTTTTATTTTGTTTGACACGTAATCCCTGAAAAATAATCGAGCCAAATTTAATGTTAAGAGGCAATGGGAGAAAATCGTCTGCTATGTTTTTTCTCAAATATTTGCGAGTTTATAAAATCAGTTGTTTTGAAACTAGAAACTCTAAATCCTGTGAGATTGTGATTATATTTAAATTTTATGGTTTAAAAGAAAATTAAATATCTGTCACTTCAGACGTCCAAATCATAGAGTGTCCTTCTGGGTCTTTGTTCGCAAAGACATTTTTGATATAATATCTGGCACTTCAATCTTACGCGAAGTGTAATGTTCTAATAGCCCTTTAAAAAATGATCAGTTAAATATTGTCGTAATTTGTTAATTTCCATAGTGTTTAAGAGCTTAGTACTCGTTAAAACCGCGTATGAACCGATGACGACATATTTTTAACGCGTTCTTGAATGTCCTATCTGGTCTGAAATCTTCCCTTACGCGCAATTCAAAAAAAAAATAATAAAAAAATAAAAGAGGCGTTAGAAGACATGTGAGGATTGGGAATTGACCATGCAACGGATGGAGTAGGGGAATGGGGAAGAGGACCTTGTGCAAGGGGTCCCTGTGGGCAAGGGATTTGCACATCGACCTGGACAACACCCAACCTCTGCCACTGAGTCGCCAGTTTACAGGAGTGCGCCACAACTCCCGGCATACCCTCCTTACGTGGTACGCGCGTCTTAATCTTACTTCGATACGATTGAAATCTAATGTACCCTAGGACGATGAAGGGGGGGGGGGGCCTGACATAACTAAGAGCGCCATCTAACGGGAAAATTGTGAAACTCTTTCATCCAGGTTTTGAAACTGGATGAAAAGTTAAATTCTTCTGGCAGCAAAAATCGGTACGACAATTATCGCAACAGTAATATCTCCCCATTTGAAATACTATATAGTAAACTAATTTTATTACATATTATATATTTTATTATATATTTCGAGCTTCTTAGGCGTATCGTATGATAGCGCTACCTACTATGTCCGTCGATTTTCGCTCGGCCGAGACAGCCGTAGAGGTAGAGGCTCCTGTTGGGGGAATACAATTCTCAGCCAGAGGCACGAGTATTATATTCCTAGCTCAGTGTTCCGCGAATATTTCTGTCCCTAACGCTCCTAATAGTGGTCTGCTATTATTGCGTCACATGTTGCAAACTTGCGCATCTTTTTAATAATGAAATTTAACGTAATCCAAAGGATTAAAGAATGATTTTAAGACTAAAACAATTAAGTTAAAAACAACCGTTTTATCACTGGGGGAGAATGAAGCTAAGTCATTTTTTTTAACAATTTAAACCGCAGTCGTTTTACACAACATTAATTATTATTTGTAATAATTTTGAACGTATAAACAGTTAAACACAAAGTTAAATCGAGGTCTTTTAGTTGTCAATAATGTTAATGCATCTTGCCTTGGATAGTCTTTGATCGCGTTAAATATTTGTCTTTTCACGCTTAATATTATTTATTCCATAATAAATAGTCGATGATCCGGATGTTATAGGAAATCCTCTCAGTTTTCTCTTATTCGCTCGCCTATACTCGCAATTATTTTCAAGCACCGTATTTATTTGCTAAATCATTTATAGCCAAAAATCTATTTGATTTTTGGAGTCGTTAAAAGACTCGAAAGCTCAACTCGATTTCTGGCAAAGTCTGAATTGGAAGGAAGTTAATGTTTATTGATACAATATCATAGGTGCACCGTGATGTTCAATTTTCACACATCCCACACTAAAAACCTACACCGTGATTTCGTAACTGGCTGTTTCGTGAGATTTCCCTCGCATCATTTTGCATCCTAATTAATATTTACATACGTAGTTTTCAATAAAGGCACAAAAGAGTAATCCAGGTTTCCTTTTATCGCACAATGACCAGGGGCTTGCAAGGTTATTTTGAATGGATTAGTCGTAAAACCGAACGCTTATCCTTTTATCTTCGCTTCAGTTTGCTCTCGCAAACGGTTGGCAGCGCGTTATAACAACATTTAATGCCTTTAGTGAAAACTATAAATTAGATACAGCTTGATAAAGTTTGCAAGTTTGAAAGGCTTATACAGGGGCATGCGGCTGGAGCGCATTGCGCATTATTAAGTTTATTGGAAAGTAATCATTCATTTTTAAACCACGTAGTTAAAATGGATGGATATACGGAAACGAAAAAAGAAAAAGCTTCCGTCGAAATTATGGTACGGCGTACCTAAGATTTGCCCTTGAACACATTCACGATGTCAAGGTAAATCTTTAAACTTAGTACAGTTGCATATTTAAGGAACCCGTTTAATATTTCTATATTTAAAAATACATTGTTGCGAAAGAAGGGTTTGTTTAGACTGAGAAAGCTTATTTTATTTTTAACTATTCACTAAAGGCATTAAATGTTGTTATAACGCGCTGCCAACCGTTTGCGAGAGCAAACTGAAGCGAAGATAAAAGGATAAGCGTTCGGTTTTACGACTAATCCATTCAAAATAACCTTGCAAGCCCCTGGTCATTGTGCGATAAAAGGAAACCTGGATTACTCTTTTGTGCCTTTATTGAAAACTACGTATGTAAATATTAATTACATATTATTAAAGAAGAAGAAGGACATTTCATAAAGGACTGTCCCAAAAAACGTATGAGTCTTCCAAATTGTTATTTCAAAGTTATAGATAGTTAAGGGATGTTAATTTGACGCACAGGTTATCACAAATTGAATACCTAAAATTTGCGAAACTAATTATTGATCTGAGTTTTTGAAAGGGTTCCTTCGGATCCTTGGCAGACTATATACATCTTTTCGCCCCTTTTTGTCAATTAATTTTCAAAACCATCAAGGTATGAATTCCTGTTGCAGATCTTAGCGCTGATGTTTGTGAATCTCTTTCTCTGTTGGTAAAACGAGGGTTGTTGGGGAAAGAAAAGGGGGAAGCTGCTGAGGCTCTGTTGAACCCCTTTAAACGAAGAATTATTTCCCAGATTTGATAACTTTATCGCAAATTAAAATGACTTATGCAAATTTGAATTACTATTACCCAGCTACATTTTGAATGTATACAATTTTTTAATTCCATTTTAATTTGGTCAATAGAATTGGAATTGGAACAATCGAACCAAGTAAAAGCTTCAGAAAAACCTCCGCAGATTGTAGAGGGTACTTCTCCCCCTGTAGATGAAACCCCAACTGGTACACCAGTATGAAAAATACGAACATTACCATATTATATTTAAATATGCATAAAAAGTTCATTATTACCATATTATATTTAAATATGTTTAAAAAGTTCATTATCATATCATTAAGGTATATCATTATCATATCATTAATGTATTTAAACTAAGAAAGTTTTAAAAATAAACCATTTTTTTTTCAAATATGGGAGACTTTATTTGAAATTTCCGCTGTATTGGTCAAAAGTGTAACACAAATAATACAGCGAATGTTAACATTTTTCCCATTGTCCTTTAAACTAAATTTAAATTTTTTTTTTCATTATTTTTGATATTAAACCTCCGTCAGCTGGAAATCTAGACGCAGAAATCTCCACATTTTTCCATTTGCCCTTTAAACCCAATTAAAATTAATTTTTTCATCATTTTTGATGTTAAACCTCCGTCAGCTGGAAATCTAGACGCAGAAATCTCTACATTTTTCCATTTGCCCTTTAAACCCAATTAAAATTAATTTTTTCATACCTCCGACAGCCGCAGCGAAATCTTAATATTTTCCCCCATTGGCCCTTAAACCAAATTTAATTTAAACCAAATTTAATTTTTTCTTCATTTTTGATATTAATACCTTCCCCATTGTCCTTCGGAATTTCACTCATTTTTAAAAACGACTTCCAGATATTTTCAGGCTTTATTTTAAGAGTTATTTCATAATTTTACACCGGTTAGTTTGGCCACAATCTATTTATAAAAACGGCGAAACTATGGAGGGGAAATTAAGTCATTAGCGTTCATTACCCATAGCCTCCAAATCTCGGGCGCTCCTCCGCGTGATTTTAAAACGCTATATGGAAAACCTAAGCCTAATATGTCAAATTAGGCTTAGCTTTTTGGCGACTCTATTTCTCCGCTTTAATGTCACGTCCGTTTTCATAAATTGATTGTGGGCCAACTAATAGGTGTAAAATTATGAAATTAGTCTTAAAATAAAGCTCGAATCTTAATTCATATCACACGGAAAATCCAAGTTTTAAAAATATCCGGAAGTATTAGAAAATAAACCTGAAAGGTAAGCAACTTTCAAAAAACCAAATCCCATAGAATTACATTACGAATTTTTCCACGAGCGAAACTAGCTAAGTACCGAAAAAAGGGTCAACTTCAGAATTAATTTTAAAATACTTAGATTTAATAATATTAAATGAAACTTGGAAAAGGCCCACGTTCGAACTTTAATCTTTCATTTAAAATTAGTTTAAACTGTAACAAATGATTATTTCGATTAGTTATGCCGCGAAGTGGACATGTCCTCGAAAATGTCGATTTTAATGTTATTTCAATGGGGAAATGGAGCGTTTTGATTGGTTAAAGGTACATTTTTTTTAAGGAAATCAAAATAACATTACAGATGATGATGGGCCCATAGAGTAGAATCCTACCGGATTCTCCGAATTATATCAAAAATGTCTTTGTGAACAAAGACCCAGAAAGATCTGTTATGATTTCAGACGGCTGAAGGGACAGATTTGTTAAATTTTCTTTTAAAACGTAAAATTTGATTCTAATCGCAATCCGACAGGATTTAGAGTCTAATTTCAAAACAATTGATTTTATTCACTCGCAAATATTTAAGAAAAAACATAACAGGCGATTTTCTCCCATTGACCCTTAACATTAAATTTGGCTTAATTATTTTTCAGGGAAAACGTGTTTTGAATTTTTTTTTTTTGTTTTTTTTTAGTATAATGTGAGTTCACTTTTTTTAAACCCAAATTGTCACGACTCGTACTTCAACAGATCGTTAAAAATACTCGCCGCTTTATAAGAATGAGTATCTTATAGGGACTATTTGCGTTTTTTAAAGCCCCTTTGTACTCACCTTGTTTTCTAGCTTAGCAGACGACGTTGACCGTAACAAATTGAGCAGTCAAATGAGGAAGGGGGCAAATTTCAGAAAAGATAGGCCTTTTAAATTATTCGTAGTTATTTTTCTTCGAGGAAAACCTTATAATTTTATTTTATGATTCCCTTGAAAGAGATCACTTTCTAGCGCTAAAACCTAAATACATAAGGATTTTGGTTTTGGAAATCCGCAACCTAAATTGGGACTAAAATACAGCGAATTTTTATTCTGTATAAACTCCTTATTTTAGCACGCATAATGCAATATGAACGAATTGATTCGACTAAAGTCGAGGAGTTATAATAAAACATTATTTATTTAAGTTGTTTTAACCGAGTTTTAACGGAATTTCAAGGTCGGTATTTAGAGATCGGGGTTTGGACAAAATAATCCACAACTATCAGTAAATCAGTTAATCATAAAAAAATAATCGAAAAATTATTCGCGATTACATTGGATTTATCATAGACTTTCCTCGAAAATTTTTAAGTTATGAATAAAGATAAAATAATCAGAAATTTTTTTGTCCAATCCCCGATCTCTATCGATATTCGAGTATTCGTCAATTACAAATATAAGAATATTAATTATCGAAATACATATAGTTAAAGAAAGTATCCATGATTAGCGTATAGCCCCTTTAAAGCCACATATCTCACAGCCTTGGTTTGTTTACATATCGAGGACATAAATAAAGAGCTTTTTAATAGTACACATTCTAGAGCAGATATGGCCTTTGAAACAACGACGTTGCGTAATCCCTAGTTTCGGGATAGCGTGTGGTCTTTAACGAATAGTAATTCAAAGTAAAAATAAAAAAATGTGTCTGAAATATACTTAAATCTCGGTGAATGAATTTACGACTAAGTCGAAAGTTAGAATACCCAACCTTATCTATCGAACGAAAAGTTTTATTTTGGCTGACACGTAATCCCTGAAAAATAATTAAGCCAAATTTAATGTTAAGGGTCAATGGGAGAAAATCGCCTGTTATGTTTTTTCTTAAATATTTGCGAGTGAATAAATTCAGTTGTTTTGAAATTAGACTCTAAATCCTGTCAGATTGCGATTATAATTAAATTTTACGTTTTAAAAGAAAATTTAACATATATGTCCCTTCAGCCATCCGAAATCATAACAGATCTTTCTGGGTGTTTGTTCACAAAGACATTTTAGATATAATTATTTTGTGTTTATATTAGTTATGTTTTGTAGTAGTTATATTATGGTATCATCATTTGCCATAATTAATAGTATGGATCGTAATCCAAGAAGGCGGTTAGAACGCCAATAACTAGTATAAATCATTTTCTTTTTGATTAAACTTGACTCATGGTATGGCAACAAAGTTTCTTTAATTACTTATCATTCATTATAAGCCATATTTATAGTCCATAGTAGTAGATAGTAGTAGCTATGTCAACGCTAACCAGTAGTAGTAGAAAATAGCGTTACAGACGAATAAAAACAAACATTTTTTATTAATTTTTAATGAAACATATTAAATAAAGAAATATACTCAAAAATTACGTAATTAATTTAAATAATGTTTTTTTTTTTTTTTTTTTTTTTTTTTTTTTTTTTTTTTGTAGCGCAATGAAGCATTCAAACGTTTTCTTAATCCTTTCTCGATAACCAAGAGATAATTGCCCTTGAGATGAAGATGAATTTTTCTTCTACGGAATCCATATCTTTATTTGATTCTTCTTACGGTTAATGCGAGGAAGTCTTCATTTTTACCTCAGAATTAAGGACAATCCGATGAAAGCTGGAGGGAAGAGGGTTAGGAGAAATGAATTAATTTTGATTAACAAGTACGTAAAATTCCATAGCTTATTATGAGAAAGAATTATGTTCTGGTTTTCTTTTAATTCCGGTGTTTTTTGCCGTAAAGATTGCTATTCAAAACTTGTACCCAAGATCATAATAACTCCTAAATTACAGGTTTATCATTGGCATGATTAGTTTATTAATTTTTATCATTAATCAAACCCCCTTTTGCGTGCTAAGACAAATAAATAGATGACGGAGGGAGTTCCGTAGAAGAATGAGAATTTTGGTCCTTCTTTGAGCTAGGAAGATAGAGCTTTCAACTCTTTCCTTGGGTGGTCACTGATGATACTGTGTATTAGAAATAATTCTGGTTTGTTGAAGAGTAGTTTAAATAGTAGTAGTAGATCTTGGAAGAGACTGTGAGTTGTAGGAGGCATCCATTTTAGAGCTTCTAGTCTGTCAATCCTACCCAAAGCTCCGCAGATTACAAGGATCTTGGAAACTCAAGTCTGTAGACTTCAACTCTTTCCTCAAGTGGTCAGTGATGATACTGTGGATGAGAAATGATTCTGGTTTGATTAAGAGTAGTTTAAATAGTAGTAGTAGGTCGAGGAAGAGACTGTGAGTTGTAGGAGGCATCCATTTGAGAGCTTCTAGTCTGTCAATCCCACCAAAGCTCCGCAGATTACAAGGGTTCTTCTGTAGACTGTCGAGTAGGGTTTTATCCTGAAAGTAATGAATAGAGTTTTGGTAATGATATAATCAAGATATCTTCCCCATTATCTCCTCTTAAATCTCCTTAAATAATTAGGTTAGTGTCAGTCGAACTGAGTTAGCGAATCGATAGATGTTGTCATTATGTTTCTAAAGCAACGAATTAAATAGACCTTTGTTGTCTTATATCTTAACGATAAAATCCGTCGGGATTGGATTTTTGGATAAGAATTTATTTAGATTCAAAGGCATAGCTTATATAGTTTATGGCAGTTAAAATTTTTTTCTTTCAAGTGTTTAAAATTAAATTTAAATTATTAATAGAGTTTAGTAGAGTATCTTTGCCCTTCACCCACACATTAGAGTAGGCCTTTTAGTTCCAAGTTAAGTTTAATTTGTTATCATTAAATCAAATAAATTAAAATAATTAAAAGGTTAAGTTTGTTTTCGCCTTTTTTGAAATAAAATTTTGTACGTATGGCTGTGGTTGATTAATTTTAAACGCGAACTCGCGTGGAGTAGGATTAGGGAAGAGAAGACATCGATACATCGATGGACCAAGTGTGGATGGATTGTGTGAATTTGTGTAATGTTCCTGATCAAAATCATGCGCCATTTCTAATTCCTTAAGTCAAGCCTGTGTCTCCATCGATCATCGTTTCCCCCTTACCCCTTTTATATTTTAATTTTAAGCATACTCCTACTGTTTTTTATTAATCTTTATAGTGCCCTTAAAAGTCCCTATCGTCTCCAATGAGTCATAAGTATCCCTACAGAGCTAACGTCTCTTTGTTTTTTTTTTAATTCTTTCCTATACTCGAGCTCAACGAGGTTTTTTTCCCGCGATTAGTCTCCCCCCCCCCCTCGTTGGCTAACCTACTCATAGTTTTAAGATCACTGATAAAAATCTCGCGTTGCTGTAAATTTAATCTCGTAATTACTTTTCAGTCTCATAACTTTTTTTTATTTTTATTTTTTCTGTATTTTTTTCTAATTTTAAATAAAAATTTTAAATTTTTGGTTTAATGTTATTGTTTAACGATATTTTTACTTTTCAGATATTTTGGGCGGGAAATTTATATGATTTTATTACGTTAAGTTAGGTTAAGTTTGTCTCGATCCTTTTAATGTTTTTGTATCGTTTCAGGTTCATATTTTATAAGGAGACGTTAAATTTAAATAAAAAAAAAATCAAATTCAGAGTCAAGAATAATTTTACGATAATTTAACTTTCTTTCCAGTGATCGAATCATTTATTACGATTGATTTCGGACATGTTGATTTAATTTTAAAGTTTTGTTTTTTCTTTTGTTCCAGAGCAAAGATCAAATGACGTCATCAGTGAGACGGGAGCTGTTCTTTAAAGGGAGAATGCAACCTAATTACAAGTGATTTTTTATCGATTCCTTATCGTTTAAATAGGCTTAATCCATCGATAAAAAGTTTACAATATAAATATTAAACTAGAAATAAATTTAAAACTTACCATGAAAATAGGCTTAGCGGGACTCATGGAGATCCTGAATCGCGTCCGTGTAAGGTCTAGCGACCAAATGAGCAAAGGCCCGTCGTTTACGCGAGATCTCCACGAGACTTACGTCGCGCGCGATTGGTCGCTAGACCTTACACGCGATAAAAACATGACCTCCATGAATCCCACTAAGCCTATTTTCAGGGTAAGTTTTAAATTTATTTCTAGTTTAATAGTTGTTTGTAAATATTTTCAGTAGTGGATTAGGCCTATTTAAACGATAAGGAATCAATAAAAAATCACTTGTAATTAGGTTGCATTCTCCCTTTAAGATCTACCTAAATCTACGAAGTCGATACGCCGAGAGATCCAGATAATATCGTCGTAAGTTTTTGAATTCTTTTTTATATTTGACGCGTGACGGCTTCAATTTATCGGTTAGTTTTCTCGATAGATCGTACAAAATTCTATATTTATTTCTCCCATTAAAAAAAACCTGTTTAGATTTTAGTTAATTTAAAATGAAGTTTATTTTCCAGTATTAGGTTTTATGGATATTGCATTTTCCCTTTAAATTCTATTTTATTTAATGTTCTAAAGCCTAAAACCTAGTTAATTTGCTATTTTTTAAATGAAAACAAGGGTTTCATTATCCCTTTAAAACTATAAGTCATTTTTAATTTGGAAAAAGCCAAAAACCTTAATTTACTATTTTAAAGGAAAATAAGGTTTCATTATCCTTTAAAATTATTACATTTAAGTATTTTTTGCAAAAAAGCCTAAAAGCTTAATTTTCTATTGTTTTAAAGGAAAATAACATTTCATTATCCCTTTAAAATTATTACATTTTAATTTTAAAAAGCCTAAAACCTTAATTTGTTATTTTAAAATTATTAAAATTTTTATTTTTTGCCAAAAAGCCTAAAAACTTAATTTGCTATAGTTTTATAGGAAACTAAGGGATTTAATTATCCCTTTAAAATTATTTAAGTCATTTTTCATTTTCAAACACCCTAAAACCTTAATTTGCTATTTTTAAAGGAAAATTAAGGGGTTTCATTATCCCTTTAAACTATTTAAGTAATTTTTAATTTTGAACAGTCTGAAACCTTAATTTTCTTTTATTTTTGAAGGTTTCATTATCCCTTTAAAACTATATAAGTAATTTTTAATTTTGAACAGTCTGAAACCTTAATTTGCTTTTGTTTTAAAGGTTTCATTATCCCTTTAAAATGATTTAAATTTAAGTAATTTTTAATTTGTTAAAAAAGCCTAAAACTTTTTAATTTCCTAGGAAAGTTTTAACCACTTTTATCGTTTAAATTTGTTTAAAGTTTAAATGCTAATTAATTTCGAAACCCTGATTATAAAATGTGCCAAGTTTAGGTTTTACGCTTTTTGCAAATTAAAAAATAATTTTAATAATCTTAAAGTGATGATGAAACCCCCTTTTTTCTTTAAAACAATAGCAAATTAATTAGGTTTTAGGTTGTAGAAGATTAAATAAAATAGACATTAAAGGAAGAATGCAATCCCATAATTAAAATGAAATATAGTTTAATCCGTTTGCCATTAGAATGTTGACTTATATTCTAGCTTAGCGGACGACGTTGACCATAAATTGAGCGATCAAAGCTAGGCTGCGGCGTTTACGGTACGCCTTTATTTCGTTATGTTGCTGTAGTCCTACTTCCTACTAATCTAGCGTCACCTAGTGACAAAAAGTTAACGTCAAATTCATTTAATAAATATAATTAAATTTGAATATTATACAGGGTGTTTCGAAAATGGTGGTAGGACCGAGCTCCAGTGGGTTCTATGGGTCATTTTAAGACGAAAATGTTCTATGACGTTTTGTCGTACGGGGCGCCGTTAAAGAGTTACGAAATGATTAATTTACGGATGACCCCTTATCGTACAATAATAAACGTATACTCAATGCTAAAATAAGCTTAATTTTATTTAAGCTTATTTTATCATTGAGTATGGCTGGTTTTTTTAAAGCGCGCGCGCTTTAAAAAATGTTCCCTTTCAATCAAAATCAATTCTCGCGCTTTGAAGAGGTCGCCTGCACCGAGTCAATGAAAAGGGAGCTAAATGGAAAAATTACTTATAAATTTGAACCAAAATGGGCCAAACAAGAACATTTCTTCTAAATTCGAGGAAAATTTTAATTAAACCAAATTTGACCAAGTGAAAAAATTCCTTCTAAATTAAATTAAAAATCGGGGAAACTCATTTAAATACCATTAAATGGACTAAATGTAAAATTTTAGGCAATTCGAAAATATCTAATAAATTCGAGGAAAATGGACCAAATTAGTAAAGTACTGTTAAATTCAACATTTTTTTGTGCTAAAGCATTTTGATCGTGGACCATGAAAGTGATAATTTTGCACAATTCCTTTAAGAATTTTCATAATTGTTAAAGAAATTGTTGAAAATGCCCACCGTCATGCAAAGTCGCGGTTAGTCTGCCAGAATTACGCTTTAAAAAAAGCGGGATCGTTAACTTTTTAAGGAAACGAAATCGGCCAAGCTACGCTTTGAAAAAAGCGGACGTGTATTTACACCGCCGTCACAAACGTTCTTTTTAAAAATTAATTAAATCTTCAAAAAAGGCTTAAGTTAAGGCGGGAAAAATTGTACAGAGAAAGGCTGCCATACCTTTACTAAAGAAAAATCAAAAAACACGCGCTCGAGAAAAAATGTTTAGCGCTTGGTTTTTTTTTCAGGATCACGCGCTAAACATTTTTCTCGAGTGCGTGGTTTTTTGTTTTTGTATGGCAGCCTTTCTCTGTACAATTTTTCCCGACTTAACTTAAGCCATTTTTGAAGATTTATTTAATTTTTAAAAACAACGTTTGTGACGGTGGTGTAAATACACGTCCGCTTTTTTCAAAGCGTAGCTTGGCCGATTTCGTTTTCTTAAAAAGTTAACGATCCCGCTGTTTTTATAGTGTAATTTTGGTAGTTTAATCTGCTTTTATTAAAGCGTAATTCTGGCAGTTTAATCCGCTTTTATTAAAGCGTAATTCTGACAAACTAATCCGCTTTTTTTAAAGCGTAATTCTGACAGACTAATCCGCTTTTTTTAAAGCGTAATTCTGACAGACTAATCCGCTTTTTTAAAGCGTAATTCTGACGGTCTGACCGACTAATCCCGTCAATCCAAACCGAACAATAATATTTTTAATAAGCATTAGTTGTAGACTACATCAATGGCAGGTTATACAGCCAGTGAATACACTGGTATCTTGTTAGCTTTAGGGTATTGCGAGGGTAATTTCGAAGCCGCGGCGCGTCGTTTCGCTGATTTGTTCCCAAATCGGCGTCATCCAGATTATCGGGTAATTTCAAGAACCCAGGCCAGATTACGAGAAACGGGAAGCGTTTTGGTCCAAGGAGCGGATCGTGGACGCCCACAACGTAGGCCAATAGCAGTCGCGGAGAATGTGCTAGAAATGGTGACTGAAGACCCCACTCTTAGCACTAGGGGCGTTGCTAGAATGCTTAACATCCCCCACATCTCTGTTTGGAATACCCTACACGATGACGACCAACATCCGTACCACTACCAAAGAGTGCAGCAATTGAGACCCCTCGATTTCCCACGACGCCGCGTTTTCTGCCAGTGGCTTATCAACTCGAGACAGACGAATTTTTTTATCAGCGCATTCTCTGGTCTGATGAAGCGCAATTCACAAGGAGGGGTATTTTAAATCTGCACAACCTGCATTTTTGGGCTCACAAAAACCCTCACGTTATTCGGAACGCGAGCTTTCAGAACGAATAGAGAATTAACATTTGGGCCGCTATGTTAGGCGACACCCTAATTGGTCCATTTGTCCTTCCATTTCGCTTGAACGCCGATCGTTATTTGGAGTTTTTGCTCAATCAGGTTGCGGATGTCTTGGACGACATGCCATACTTAATAGAGCTCTTTAGTGCTTCTTTTAAAGCCTTTAGAATAATGATCTACACGAGTCTAATTTGAAGACGATCTTCAGGCGTCTTATTTAAAGAATTGTTTTCTTGGGACTCGAAGAAACAACACTTTTCTTATTTGGTTAAACCAAATAAGAAAAGTGTTGTTTCTTCGAGTCCCAAGAAAACAATTCGACGATTGACTAAAAATCCAACCCTTAGTTTGACTCCCATAACAGAAAGAAGCCATATTAAGGGATCAAATCGGCTTTTAACTCCGACTTTGGCTACCACGACCAAAATAAGGCAACTAAAGCGACGAGTTATTTCTCCAACTACAACGGCAATGGTTCAAAGCCAGCCGAAAAAAAAGGTTATCATTTCGACTCTGATATCCGGGAACAAAAGAATTCGAAACCTATCGAGGAAACCAGCTACGATTTCGAGTCAGACCTCTGGTGACATCAGTTTGTGTTTGTTAAGGAGGTGCACCGTGATCTAGCACATAACACCCCCGCTCAAACCGTGCGGCCGTCATCATTGAGACGACCAGAGCGTACTACTTCGAGACTCGTAACCGGACAAATTACAAATTGGTTTATAATTTGTCCGGTTTCGAGTCTCGAAGTAGTACGCTCTGGTCGTCTCAATTTGCTTTCAAGTGTTTTTTGTCGTGGAAGTTCCTCGTTTCGCCTGATGGCCTTGCACTTTTTTGATTGTGGGAATCGAAGTCAAAACAACGGATCTTTTCCCCTGCCTTACAATGATTGCCTTGCCTGTTCTTTTAGTCGTCTTGGTTTTAGGAGTTTTCATTGATTTAGCCATATTTTGTAAAACGATTTCAGTACTAACAGATTTTGAAGACGATATTATTAAAGGTTACGTTTACCAAAATAATTTAGGGTTAAAAACTATTTGAATTATTATCTCGTGAATTTACAATGAAAACGAAAATCTCGCGTAGAGCGCGTGCTTGGCATTTTCTATGTGTATGTTTTTAAACTACTTTTATTACTATGAGGCTCAACATTGCGTATCAATTCGCGTGAGCTTTCCCTATTGTGCAAACTGAATTTGAATAAAATCACGCAACGTTGATCCTCATAGTAAAAAAAGTAGATATTAAAATCACGCGTAAAAAGTAATACGCTTGATTTTTATTTGAAATTCACGTGATTATAATTTTTATTTTTATTTTTTTATTTTTAATACTTAAAGGTTACATGATACCTAGACCCACCCATTAAGCTTTGCTTGTTTCGGGTGGGCAATAGAATAATAAATAAATTAACAGTTAAGGCTTATGTGTCAAAAATTAAATGTACTAAAGTACAACAGTACAATTATGTATTACTAATAAACTAAGTAACAAAGGTTAAATCATAGATATCGTATATATAACTGGCTAGATACCGTATTAAATCGAGGGAAAATACGGGAGGTATAGATAGCAGACTACGGCTATGGAGACCTACAATGCTGGGGAAAAATCAGATCAGCGCCATCTATACCCGAAAATGGAAAGCTCAAAATGCGAGAAGTTTAATTTTCCCGCTTCGGCCAGAAAATGTTTTTTTTTTTTTAATATTATTCGACAGAAGAGAATGAAATCGGCTCAAAACGTGTTAAAAAAGTTGTTTTTTACATGATCCATCAATTTTTAAAAGGTAAATATAACATATATATTATTTAAATCAATAAATATTATTTGGTTCGCTAACCCTTGGCCTTCTCTATAATGGAATTTCAGTTTAACTCTGCTTACAATTACGATACAAGTTCTAGAACTGACTACAAGACGAGCAAAATGGGTGAATATTTTGACTTTGCATGACAAGGGAAGCGTAATCCTTTTCAAATAGATTCAATGTTGAAGAATAAAGTTTGAATTACCCGCGGAATAAAAAATATTTGCTTTACCGCCATCCACCATCAAGAGAGGGAAACTATTTTTGTTATTGTAACTTATGTCGTCTGAATCGGTCATGAAAGGCTCTGTATCAAAAATAGATATCAATTTTTCTGTCTCTATCTTATCTCGCACAATAAAAACGTTTGCTGCATAATTAAGTGGCAGATGTTGATTGCTGATCTCATTTAAATCAGTTAACTTTCTAGAATAAGAATAATTTCTATTTAGTTATCGTCTCAAGCTGTAGCCGCCTAGCCGGAAGATTGGTGAACGCCATTTCGGTGGACAATATCACTTTCCAAAAAATGTTCGCTGCAAATGATGGAATTGGAATTAGGCCTAAAATCATCTAAATCAACAGCATCAATCCATTTGGCATGTAATTCCGGGTTGGATATGGGAAATCTATAAATTTGCATGATATTAGTTATTAATTTACTTAATTCTTGAGTAGTTTTGTTCATACATGTGAAAAGATATTTCTTTTCTAGTGGTTGACTTATTACGGCAATGTGAAAACGAACAGGTTTTAACCATTTTGTATTAAAAAAAAACACTTGCTTCAAAAATAGCCGAGCTTTATTTCTTATAGTTTCTTTACAAAAGAAACAAAAATTCCCGCGGGTTTTTGAAAAAGCACTTAATTAGAGGTTCCAGGTATCTAATATAGATGGCGCTGTTCAGATTTTTCCCCAGATAATAGCCGTCGTCTGCTATTTGTCCCCTCCGCGTTTTACTCCTCGGGCCTAACCCAGGGAAATGTATCTAGCCAGTTATATATACGATATCTATGGGTTAAATATGTGAGCATATAATTAAATATTTACAATTCCTTGAAAAACTACTACAGTCGCCGTAATATTTCATTAATTCCTATGTTCTTAATAGTTATTTTTATTTTCTTTTTAAATTTATAGATCGAGATTGTATTAATAGAGTTAAGCCGCAAGATATTAAAAAGTTTTGGTCCTATGCACTCAATGCGCCTTTTACCAATTTCTTTCCTACAACGTGGTAGTTTTAATTCATATCGGGCTACAGACCTCGTATTTCTTGAGTTAGCTAGTAATTCAGTTACGTTAATCAAAGGGGTTTTACGATATTCCAACGCCACATTCAGTACAAATATTTCTTTAACATTTAAGACATTAAATTCTAAATAAATAAGATCAGTAGGGTAACGGTAACTACGTTTTAAGCAAGTTCTAATAATTCGATTTTGAGTAATACCGTAAGATAATATAGATTGGACTAACGCGTAGTACACCATCCTCAAAGTATTTATATTTAAAAAATTCTTTAGAAGGCTAAATTTATACCGTAGGTACCGTAACATTTTACACATAGTCTCAATGTGAAAATTCCATCGCATATGTTGGTCAAATTGAACACCCAAATATTAAATTTTTTGTACTCGAGTAATAATGTCGCGGCATTCACAGTTTTCAGTAACAAAATCAGTGACATTACACTGTTTTTTATGTATTTTTATAGTAAACAATGTGGGTTGCCCTACGTTTGTCGCTGAAAAAGTAATAGCTTTAGTTTTATTAGCAAATTGGTATTAACCCTAAATATTTTCGATAAACTTTAACGTTAAAGGTATCTTATCTTCAAAATCCGTAACCTTATAGTTTATAAATGGGATATATAGAGTTAAGTTAAAAATCGAATAAAAAGATTTGAATAATACATACTTTCGGATGATCTTTAATAGCGTATCATCCGACGGATTAGTAACAAGATAAATAACATTAACAAATATCGGGCCACTACTCCGATAACGAACACCTACTCTTTGTCGCCAGTATTCCCCTGTTCCGTTGAGTTGATGGCGATCCTATACTATAGGGGTTGCTATGAGGGAGTGAAGATGAAAAATAAATATGGGCCTCGATGGAATATATATAGTTTATACTATATATATATTTAAAGGGGGACTTGTAGGTTTTTATAATGTATTTAAAAGGAAGTCTAAGCCTCGTCCACCATTCGTGATATACCTCCCCCTACATCACTTTCACCTTCTTTCCCGCTTAATTTAATATTGATGGAAAATTCTTCCTCATTGTTGGCTTGGTTTTTGATCCCAGATTTATGTCAACTGATGAATGTCGTGTTTATTATGAATTACGTTTTTACCGGAAGTTTAATTTTTTTATAATCCATACTGTAGTGCAGGTGGTTTTATATAATAAGCTTTAAAAATCTATATGTTAAACATATTTCAAGTGTTTAACCGCTATAATCTCTGTTTATTGAAACACGCATTTAATTATACATATTCGTGATTCTAAGCACCATCAAAAAGAACGAAAAAAAAAAAAATTTAAAGGAAACTAAAGGGCCTAGCGCGCCTTGCCAAAAAATGATTTTTTTCATTTGGAACTAAAACTGAGCTGGCGACTTATCGTTAAAGGCTGGCTAGGATTGAATCGAGGCTAAATTCTTAAAGAGAAACGTCTGAGCTTACAAATCAGCGTGGTGCAAATTCTAAGCACCTTCAAAAAGAGCGAAAAAAATTGATTTAAAGGGAATCCATAGAGCCTAGCGCGCCTTGCCAAAAAATTAATTTATTCATTTGGAACTAAAATTGAGCTGGCGACTTATCGTTAGAGGCTAGGATATAATCGTGGCTAAATTCTGAAAGAGAAACGTCTAATACCCTCTTCAGACGAGGCGTAATTAGCCGTGGTTTAATCAGATTTAACCGAGGTTTAAATAGCCTTTTCAGTTCAATAAACCTCGGTTTATTTTGAATAAACCATGGTTAAATCTGATTAAACCGGCTAGTTACGCCTCGTCTGAAAAGGCTATTAGTTACAAAATCAGCCTGGTGCAAATTCCAAGCAAGTTCAAAAAGACCGAAAAAAATTGATTTAAAAGGTAACTTAAGAGCCTAGCGCGCCTTGCCAAAAAATGAATTCATTCATTTGGAACTAAAACTGTGCTGGCGACTTAAGGTCAAAGGCTAGGATTGAATCGTGGTTAAATTCTTAAAGAGAACCGTCTAAGCTACAAAATCAGCATGGTGCAAATTCTAAGCACCATAAAAAGAGCGAAAAAAATTGATTTAAAGGGAAACCATAGAGCCTAGGGTGCGTGCCAAAAATTGAATTTCTTCATTTGGAACTAAAACTGAGCTGGCGACTTAAGGTCAAAAGCTAGGATTGAATCTTGGCTAAATTCAAAGTCGTGCAAATTCTAAGCCCCATCAAAAAGAGCGAAAAAAATTAATTTAAAGGGAAACCATGGAGCCTTATAGTGTGCCTAGACAAAAAAATTAATTTCTTCATTGTGAACTAAAACAAAGCTGGCGACTTATCCTTAAAAGCTAGGATTGAATCGTCTTAGCTTCAAAATCAGCGTTTAATAATTAAGAGCGAGATGAAAACGCTGAAGGGTTGTAGGCGAAATACTAATAAAATAATCGAGGTCAAATCAGCGAACAAATTCGGAAAAAGGTCGTGAGCTTTCGACCCCGTATCGATTCGTGGCGCTGGTTCGACCCCGATAACTAATTGGGTATTTGGGAGAGTGTTGGCGTAAGGCCATTAACTAAGCGTTTAAAATAAGAGTAGGAAGTATACGATTTGATTAGGTTAGAACGAGTTGATCGAATCGCAATTCTAGATCATTAAAACTTTTTTCGAAGTTACGCGCTCGATATAATGGTAATAAAAACTTCTTTCGAAGTTACGCGTTCGATAAAAGGTTAACTCCGATTTGGAGAAGACGAGACCAATCCGATTTGTAAAAGACGAGACCAATCCGATTTGTAAAAGACGAGACCAATCCGATTTGTAAAAGACGAGACCAATCCGATTTGGAGAAGACGAGACCAATCCGATTTGGAGAAGACGAGACCAATCCGATTTGGAGAAGACGAGACCAATCCGATTTGGAGAAGACGAGACCAATCCGATTTGGAGAAGACGAGACCAATCCGATTTGGAGAAGACGAGACCAATCCGATTTGGAGAAGACGAGACCAATCCGATTTGGAGAAGACGAGACCAATCCGATTTGGAGAAGACGAGACCAATCCGATTTGGAGAAGACGAGACCAATCCGATTTGGAGAAGACGAGACCAATCCGATTTGGAGAAGACGAGACCAATCCGATTTGGAGAAGACGAGACCAATCCGATTTGGAGAAGACGAGAACAATCCGATTTGGAGAAGACGAGACCAATCCGATTTGGAGAAGACGAGACCAATCCGATTTGGAGAAGACGAGACCAATCCGATTTGGAGAAGACGAGACCAATCCGATTTGGAGAAGACGAGACCAATCCGATTTGGAGAAGACGAGACCAATCCGATTTGGAGAAGACGAGACCAATCCGATTTGGAGAAGACGAGACCAATCCGATTTGGAGAAGACGAGACCAATCCGATTTGGAGAAGACGAGACCAATCCGATTTGGAGAAGACTAGACCAATCCGATTTGGAGAAGACGAGGCAAATCCGATTTTGAGGAGATGAAGCAAAGTGAAATGAAATCCAATATCCTATTAAATAAATTAAAAATCAACGTTAAATATTTTTCATTTCAACTTTAAAAATAAATTTTTCCCTTCAAACTAATAGGTTTGTTTTTCTAGAAGCACATTTCTAGTTTAATGTTTGTTTGGAAATTTTGATTAAATGATAATCAAAAATAACTAGTTGTTAGGTTGCATTCTCCCTTTAAGGCGAGGTTGCTCGATAATTATCGATGGATAATTATCAAAGATAATTATTGTGATAATTATCGAAGCTGAATCGAACAATTAATATTAAAAATTTTCACTCAAAATGACGTTGCTTAAATTTTTAAAATCGTTATAAATTATATTGATTTCACGGGTATTGAATAAGGTTATACCAATTTCTCTAGTCGCGAATCCGCCGAATTCTCGGATTTTTTCCGAACCGCCGTTACATTGCGGAACCAACGACCATTTTGCCAAACCACGGCGAGAAGGCTTAACCAATACCGAAAAACTTAATTACGGCTTAAAGTAAATGATAAATACGTCCTTAATTACGTTATTATTATAGTACAATCAAAGGTACGGGCTTTATACGCCGCGGATTAAGTCATCAGACTATGGTGAAATGGGAGTGAATGAAACGTCATTCTCACTCCGACTGATTAACCAAATCGTAATTAGGCCTATTTGCATCGTTTTAAAACACGCTAAAACGAATTCCCAATTAAACACTACATATTTCACATCTTTTACCCGCGGTCTATTGGGGAAATAGCAATCTCTCAAGGGTTAAAACTGACCACGAGTGACAGCAATGGGCAAAGATAGGTTCTAAACAACACTTACCCTAAAATAGTCTTATCCCAGCAATAATGACCGAGGTTTAATCCTTTTAAAGAGTCGCACCGCGCGCAAATTAATCCGAATAAAGTAATTAAATCCTTAATTTATTACCAAAACAAGACCGGTAACTTGCGAATGGCCCGCTTCGACGTGTCTACGAGTGCGAAAAATCGAAAACAGCCGTTATGTTGGTAGCCTCTGATATCACTATGGAGGTTAGGGCGCCTCCAGAAAATTGATCTCCAATTTTAACATCTCTAACGTCGTCCGCTATTCAAATTAAATGTTGCCTATTTTACATAAATCTCGATATACTTTTAGAAAAGAGACCAAATTTGATCTAAAAACGTAGAAAAAACGTAATTTCCCGCTAGTTTAACAAAGTTGTAGATCAGGATTGTGAAATATAAGTCTGTTAGCGTTGTTCGAACTTGACGCGTTTATTAAAGGGACTATTTGCGGTTTTAAAATCTTCTTTAAAGTTGCTTTTTTTTTCTAGCTTAGCAGACGACGTTGTAGAAAACAAATTGTACAATTTAAGCTAAGCTGAGTGCAAGGGAAGAGTATTTTAATGGGGAAAATTTTAGAGCAGATAGGGCCTCTTTAAGTTGAAATTAAAAATTGCGTTTTCATAAAAATACGGTTAAACTATAAAGTCGATTTCAAATGAGTTTTTAACTCCGGGTTTCTTTTAATCGGTCGTAACGAATCATCAGCCACCGAGGATTAAAATTTCTAGATCCATTCGTTTTCGGAATAAGTCTAGGTGGCGTTGCTCGAAAATAATAACAGAGTTTTTGTTCGCTTATTACCCCGAGTGGCAAACTTTAAAAGCTGCTGCACATTAGTACCTAATAATCATATTATAATGATCCGTAAAGTACTGTACGGAAAAACGCGACGTAAACGCCCGTATATGATTTATAGATAAATACCATAAATTGGTCGGGTAATTTCGCCTACTAGACCTATACTTGTTTTATCAAATTGATTAGAGTGTTTTAGTGGGAAAACGAGGAACAGCTGCTGCCTCAAAATTATAAAGGGAGAGTCACGCGATACGGTTAAACATTAATTGGGAACTAAATATACGCTTTGCTGAATCGCACCAAATATTCCAGGCTAGATAAATGAGCCAACATTAGGTACAAATCTAGCGCGATATTAAAGGATCAATACAAATTTTATCACCATCAGGGTTGGTGCAGTTTTTTCAGATTCAAATTCCCTGACCTATTCCAAGGATTTTCCCTGACCTATTCCAAGGATTTTCCCTGACCTATTCCAAGGATTTTCCCTGACCTATTCCAAGGATTTTCCCTGACCTATTCCAAGGATTTTCCCTGACCTATTCCAAGGATTTTCCCTGACCTATTCCAAGGATTTTCCCTGACCTATTCCAAGGATTTTCCCTGACCTATTCCAAGGATTTTCCCTGACCTATTCCAAGGATTTTCCCTGACCTATTCCAAGGATTTTCCCTGACCTATTCCAAGGATTTTCCCTGACCTATTCCAAGGATTTTCCCTGACCTATTCCAAGGATTTTCCCTGACCTATTCCAAGGATTTTCCCTGACCTATTCCAAGGATTTTCCCTGACCTATTCCAAGGATTTTCCCTGACCTATTCCAAGGATTTTCCCTGACCTATTCCAAGGATTTTCCCTGACCTATTCCAAGGATTTTCCCTGACCTATTCCAAGGATTTTCCCTGACCTATTCCAAGGATTTTCCCTGACCTATTCCAAGGATTTTCCCTGACCTATTCCAAGGATTTTCCCTGACCTATTCCAAGGATTTTCCCTGACCTATTCCAAGGATTTTCCCTGACCTATTCCAAGGATTTTCCCTGACCTATTCCAAGGATTTTCCCTGACCTATTCCAAGAATTTTCCCTGACCTATTCCAAGGATTTTCCCTGACCTATTCCAAGGATTTTCCCTGACCTATTCCAAGGATTTTCCCTGACCTATACCAAGGATTTTCCCTGACCTATTCCAAGGATTTTCCCTGACCTATTCCAAGGATTTTCCCTGACCTATTCCAAGGATTTTCCCTGACCTATTCCAAGGATTTTCCCTGACCTATTCCAAGGATTTTCCCTGACCTATTCCAAGGATTTTCCCTGACCTATTCCAAGGATTTTCCCTGACCGATTTTTAATTTAATTTAGAAGGAATTTTTTCACTTGGTCAAATTTGGTTTAATTAAAATTTTCCTCGAATTTAGAAGAAATGTTCTTGTTTGGCCCATTTTGGTTCAAATTTATAAGTAATTTTTCCATTTAGCTCCCTTTTCATTGACTCGGTGCAGGCGACTTCTTCAAAGCGCGAGAATTGATTTTGATTGAAAGGGAACATTTTTTAAAGCGCGCGCGCTTTAAAAAAACCAGCCATACTCAATGATAAAATAAGCTTAAATAAAATTAAGCTTATTTTAGCATTGAGTATACGTTTATTATTGTACGATAAGGGGTCATCCGTAAATTAATCATTTCGTAACTCTTTAACGGCGCCCCGTACGACAAAACGTCATAGAACATTTTCTTCTTAAAATGACCCATAGAACCCACTGGAGCTCGGTCCTACCACCATTTTCGAAACACCCTGTATAATATTCAAATTTAATTATATTTATTAAATGAATTTGACGTTAACTTTTTGTCACTAGGTGACGCTAGATTAGTAGGAAGTAGGACTACAGCAACATAACGAAATAAAGGCGTACCGTAAACGCCGCAGCCTAGCTTTGATCGCTCAATTTATGGTCAACGTCGTCCGCTAAGCTAGAATATAAGTCAACATTCTAATGGCAAACGGATTAAACTATATTTCATTTTAATTATGGGATTGCATTCTTCCTTTAATGTCTATTTTATTTAATCTTCTACAACCTAAAACCTAGTTAATTTGCTATTGTTTTAAAGAAAAAAGGGGGTTTCATCATCACTTTAAGATTATTAAAATTATTTTTTAATTTGCAAAAAGCGTAAAACCTAAACTTGGCACATTTTATAATCAGGGTTTCGAAATTAATTAGCATTTAAACTTTAAACAAATTTAAACGTTAAAAGTGGTTAAAACTTTCCTGGGAAATTAAAAAGTTTTAGGCTTTTTTAACAAATTAAAAATTACTTAAATTTAAATCATTTTAAAGGGATAATGAAACCTTTAAAACAAAAGCAAATTAAGGTTTCAGACTGTTCAAAATTAAAAATTACTTATATAGTTTTAAAGGGATAATGAAACCTTCAAAAACAAAAGAAAATTAAGGTTTCAGACTTCAAAATTAAAAATTACTTAAATAGTTTTAAAGGGATAATGAAACCCCTTAATTTTCCTTTAAAAATAGCAAATTAAGGTTTTAGGGTGTTTGAAAATGAAAAATGACTTAAATAATTTTAAAGGGATAATTAAATCCCTTAGTTTCCTATAAAACTATAGCAAATTAAGTTTTTAGGCTTTTTGGCAAAAAATAAAATTTTTAATAATTTTAAAATAACAAATTAAGGTTTTAGGCTTTTTAAAATTAAAATGTAATAATTTTAAAGGGATAATGAAATCTTATTTTCCTTTAAAACAATAGAAAATTAAGCTTTTAGGCTTTTTTGCAAAAAATACTTAAATGTAATAATTTTAAAGGATAATGAAACCTTATTTTCCTTTAAAATAGCAAATTAAGGTTTTTGGCTTTTTCCAAATTAAAAATGACTTATAGTTTTAAAGGGATAATGAAACCCTTGTTTTCATTTAAAAAATAGCAAATTAACTAGGTTTTAGGCTTTAGAACATTAAATAAAATAGAATTTAAAGGGAAAATGCAATATCCATAAAACCTAATACTGGAAAATAAACTTCATTTTAAATTAACTAAAATCTAAACAGGTTTTTTTTAATGGGAGAAATAAATATAGAATTTTGTACAATCTATCGAGAAAACTAACCGATAAATTGAAGCCGTCACGCGTCAAATATAAAAAAGAATTCAAAAACTTACGACGATATTATCTGGATCTCTCGGCGTATCGACTTCGTAGATTTAGGTAGATCTTAAAGGGAGAATGCAACCTAATTACAAGTGATTTTTTATTGATTCCTTATCGTTTAAATAGGCCTAATCCACTACTGAATATATTTACAAACAACTATTAAACTAGAAATAAATTTAAAACTTACCCTGAAAATAGGCTTAGTGGGATTCATGGAGGTCATGTTTTTCTCGACGTAAGTCTCGTGGAGATCTCGCGTGAACGACGGGCATTTGCTCATTTGGTCGCTAGACCTTACACGGACGCGATTCAGGATCTCCATGAGTCCCGCTAAGCCTATTTTCATGGTAAGTTTTAAATTTATTTCTAGTTTAATATTTATATTGTAAACTTTTTATCGATGGATTAAGCCTATTTAAACGATAAGGAATCGATAAAAAATCACTTGTAATTAGGTTGCATTCTCCCTTTAAAGAACAGCTCCCGTCTCACTGATGACGTCATTTGATCTTTGCTCTGGAACGAAAGAAAAAACGATTAAAAAGCCAAAACAAAACTTTAAAATTAAATCAACATGTCCGAAATCAATCGTAATAAATGATTCGATCACTGGAAAGAAAGTTAAATTATCGTAAAATTATTCTTGACTCTGAATTTGATTTTTTTTTATTTAAATTTAACGTCTCCTTATAAAATATGAACCTGAGACGATACAAAAACATTAAAAGGATCGAGACAAACTTAACCTAACTTAACGTAATTAAATCATATAAATTTCCCGCCCAAAATATCTGAAAAGTAAAAATATCGTAAACAATAACATTAAACCAAAAATTTAAAATTTTTATTTAAAATTAGAAAAAAAGGCCGTTGCTAATTGTGCCCGGGACCCGGGCGAAAATAGCCTGAAGAGGCTAAATGTGCCCGGATCCCGGGCACAAATAGCCGGCCACCTAAACGAGGCTAAAAGCGCCCGGGGCCCGGGCACATTTAGCCTTGTATAAGTTTCTGGCTATTTCTGCCCGGGTTCCCCAAAAACGAGAACCCGGGCAGAAATAGACGGTCCACATGTGGCCTGTCTATTTCTGCCCGGGTTCACGGCTGATGAGATCCCGGGCAGAAATAGCCAGCGACTTATACGAGACTATATCTGCCCGGGCACTCGGTTAGTTTATTACCCGGGCAGAAATAGACGGTCCACATGTGGCCTGTCTATTTCTGCCCGGGTTCACGGCTGATGAGATCCCGGGCAGAAATAGCCAGCGACTTATACGAGACTATATCTGCCCGGGCACTCGGTTAGTTTATTACCCGGGCAGAAATAGACGGTCCACATGTGGCCTGTCTATTTCTGCCCGGGTTCACGGCTGATGAGATCCCGGGCAGATGATTAATGAATTAAGCGATATTTATGTTAAAAAGATTGGCAAATGTGTTTAGGATCTTTGCAAGCGTCTTTGCTAATTATTTAAATTATTTTACCACGTGATGGGTGAAATGTGGGAAAAAACTTAGGTAGGTTGAAAACGCGCGATTTATATGATAACCTTAATTTCTGGAATATTTTCTGCAAAAGCCTAAAACTAGATCTTTTTCCGAGTCTTTCACCTATGCACTGAAGATATAAGGTTTTGAAATAGCAAGGTGGTCCCACACAATATCAAAGTGGTGAAATTCCCTTTTAAGGGAGAATGAAGTCCGATAACGAGTGATTTTTTTTTATTTGTTAGGCGTTAAATAGGACAAATTGTATATTCCAATATCAAGGACGATTAATAATGGATTTGGAATAAGTCGCTTTTTTTGAAAAAAAATTACAAATGAGCTCCCACGGTAAAGCAAATTATTTTAATATTCATACCACGCGGGTGCGTGTTGAGAATTCGCTGGTCCAAATGTATCGGAAATAAGATTTAAAGTTAATCATGGACCTCCACGACCGACAGTGCTTTCTTCGTTTAAAATTTAATCTAGCCACCTTTAAAAAATCTTCTTGACTCAATTTGAAGCATTTAAGCTTCTAGGATCATTTATCAAAGATCAATTCACTTCCTTTTTATCATCCGAAAACAATTACATGAAAATAGTCGAAATTATAATCTTACTTTAAGCCTATATTCAGAAGTTTAATAAAAAATCGCGCGTGTTTTCAACCTACCTAAGTTTTTTCCCACATTTCACCCATCACGTGGTAAAATAATTTAAATAATTAGCAAAGACGCTTGCAAAGATCCTAAACACATTTACCAATATTAGGATCATTTATCAAAGATCAATTCACTTCCTTTTTATCATCCGAAAACAATTACATGAAAATAGTCGAAATTATAATCTTACTTTAAGCCTATATTCAGAAGTTTAATAAAAAATCGCGCGTGTTTTCAACCTACCTAAGTTTTTTCCCACATTTCACCCATCACGTGGTAAAATAATTTAAATAATTAGCAAAGACGCTTGCAAAAATCCTAAACACATTTACCAATATTTTTAACATAAATATCGCTTAATTCATTAATCATCTGCCCGGGATCTCATCAGCCGTGAACCCGGGCAGAAATAGACAGGCCACATGTGGACCGTCTATTTCTGCCCGGGTAATAAACTAACCGAGTGCCCGGGCAGATATAGTCTCGTATAAGTCGCTGGCTATTTCTGCCCGGGATCACGTCAGCCGTGAACCCGGGCAGAAATAGACAGGCCACATGTGGACCGTCTATTTCTGCCCGGGTTCTCGTTTTTGGGGAACCCGGGCAGAAATAGCCAGAAACTTATACAAGGCTAAATGTGCCCGGGTTCCCGCCGCCAGCAAACCCGGGCAGAAATAGCCTCCTATAAGTCGCTGGCTATTTCTGCCCGGGCCCCGGGCGCTTTTAGCCTCGTTTAGGTGGCCGGCTATTTGTGCCCGGGATCCGGGCACATTTAGCCTCTTCAGGCTATTTTCGCCCGGGTCCCGGGCACAATTAGACACTCCGTATAGGGCTATATTATGATTCCCTTGAAAGAGATCACTTTCTAGCGCTAAAACCTAAATACATAAGGATTTTGGTTTTGGAAATCCGCAACCTAAATTGGGACTAAAATACAGCGAATTTTTATTCTGTATAAACTCCTTCTTTCAGCACGCATAATGCAATATGAACGAGGAGTTATAATAAAACATTATTTATTTAAGTAGTTTTAACCGAGTTTTAACGGAATTTCAAGGTCGGTATTTAGAGATCGGGGTTTGGACAAAATAATCCACAACTATCAGTAAATCAGTTATTCATAAAAAAATAATCGAAAAATTATTCGCGATTGACAAATTAGGCTTAGGTTTTTGGCGAATCTATTTCTCCGCCTTGTTGTTCCCTCCGTTTTCATGAATAGATTGTGGGCCAACTAATCGGTGTAAAATTATGAAATTAGTCTTAAAATAAAGCTTGAAACTTAATTCATACCACACGGAAAATCCAAGTCTGAAAAATATCCGGAAGTTTTAGAAAATAAATCTGAAAGGCACTTTCAAAAAACCAAATCCCATAGAATAACATTACGAATTTGGCCATGCGCGAAACCAGCTAAGTATCAAAAAAAAAGGGTCAACTTCAGAATTAATTTTAAAATACTTAGACTTAATATTTTTAAATGAAACTTGGAAAAGGCACACATTCGAACCTTGCTCTACCATTTAAAATTGGTTTTAACCGTAACAAATAATTACCATTTTAGTTCTGCGATGCACAGGACATGTCCTCGAAAAAGTCGATTTTAATGTTATTTCAATGGGGAAATGGAGCGTTCTGATTGGCTAAAGGTCCAATTTTTTAAGGAAATCAAAATAGCATTACAAATGATGATCAGCCCATAACGTAAGAACCCTACCGGGTTCTTCGAATTACAATACACTACAACTATAAACAAATGAACATAACTACTATAAAAAAAAAACTATAATACAACTACCCCCAAAATATCGCGCATCATGCAATTAACGACCGATGCCAGTCTACTACGATTAATTAATAATTTATATATATACACGAATTAAAGTCTATTACTATATTACACGCGATACTAATAAATGTACTCATCACTTATCGCGAGAGTCCGATGGGTGCGTGGCGAGGTGCTTCTATCGACGACGTAGCTTCGGCTACACTGACTCCGATTGATGAAGATAGCGCCTATGGCTGAAATAGTGATTACCAGCCATCAGGATCCAAAAATGGACTTAGTTTCTCCCCAAGCTTCAGTTCATCGCGGCCAGCGTGGAACTTCAAAGTTCGGAATTCGACATAGCCAAAATATCGTCTCCTGGCGAGGTTGGCAGGCGAGCTTAGCTGGGCTTCCTCGGAGTTTCAAAAATCAAGAGTTGTGTGTCTTCCAAGTCAGAGCAGCCCAGTTTTGTTGACATGGTCACGTGATGGCATGAACCTCCGGATGGTTCAGGGAGCCAATCACGGACCGTTAAAATGGCGTCGTTTTAGGACGCGCACCCGCGTCATTTCAAAAGTGGTGCAATCTTATTTTGGTTTGCGCCATTGTTCCAATTATCGATGATATGAAAGGTATCGGCAGAATGCCTAAAAGCATTCGCTGATTTATGACGCGCACTCGCGTTATTTCCAAAATGGTGCAATACACTATTGTTAAATTTTAGGTAGGATGCGAAAAGTATCGGTATGGTCATTAAGACTAAAAGCATCGCCGATTTAAAATTATACCGGCATCGGAAAAATATATACACATGCACTTTTAAAATATACGAACAATACTATATTCTAAATCGCCCCTTTATATATTATATAAAAAATGTCTTTGTGAACAAAGACCCAGAAAGATCTGTTATGATTTCAGACGGCTGAAGGGACAGATATGTTAAATTTTCTTTTAAAACGTAAAATTTGATTATAATCGCAATCTGACAGGATTTAGAGTCTAATTTCAAAACAACTGATTTTATTCACTCGCAAATATTTAAGAAAAAACATAACAGGCGATTTTCTCCCATTGACCCTTAACATTAAATTTGGCTTAATTATTTTTCAGGGAAAACGTGTTTTGAATTTTTTTTTTTTTTTTTTTTGTATAATGTGAGTTCACTTTTTTTAACCCCAAATTGTCACGACTCGTACTTCAACAGATCGTTAAAAATACTCGCCGGTTTATAAGAATGAGTATCTTATAGGGACTATTTGCGTTTTTTAAAGCCCCTTTGTACTCACCTTGTTTTCTAGCTTAGCAGACGACGTTGACCGTAACAAATTGAGCAGTCAAATGAGGAAGGGGGCAAATTTCAGAAAAGATAGGCCTTTTAAATTATTCGTAGTTATTTTTCTTCGAGGAAAACCTTATAGTTTTATATTATGATTCCCTTGAAAGAGATCACTTTCTAGCGCTAAAACCTAAATACATAAGGATTTTGGTTTTGGAAATCCGCAACCTAAATTGGGACTAAAATACAGCGAATTTTTATTCTGTATAAACTCCTTATTTCAGCACGCATAATGCAATATGAACGAATTGCCTCGACTAAAGTCGAGGAGTTATAATAAAACATTATTTATTTAAGTAGTTTTAATCGAGTTTTAACGGAATTTCAAGGTCGGTATTTAGAGATCGGGGTTTGGACAAAATAATCCACAACTATCAGTAAATCAGTTAATCATAAAAAAATAATCGAAAAATTATTCGCGATTGACAAATTAGGCTTAGGTTTTTGGCGAATCTATTTCTCCGCCATGTTGTTCCCTCCTTTTTCATGAATAGATTGTGGGCCAACTAATCGGTGTAAAATTATGAAATTAGTCTTAAAATAAAGCTTGAAACTTAATTCATACCATACGGAAAATCCAAGTCTGAAAAATATCCGGAAGTTTTAGAAAATAAATCTGAAAGGTAAGCCACTTTCAAAAAACCAAATCCCATAGAATAACATTACCAATTTGGCCATGCGCGAAACCAGCTAAGTACCAAAAAAAGGGTCAACTTCAGAATTAATTTTAAAATACTTAGACTTAATATTTTTAAATGAAACTTGGAAAAGGCACACGTTCGAACCTTGCTCTACCATTTAAAATTGGTTTTAACCGTAACAAATAATTACTCTTTTAGTTCTGCGATGCACAGGACATGTCCTCGAAAAAGTCGATTTTAATGTTATTTCAATGGGGAAATGGAGCGTTCTGATTGGCTAAAGGTCCAGGAGGCAAATAGACTAGAAGCTCACTTACAAAACATTAAAACAATACAAAAAATTACGCTAAAAATATACAAAAAAAAAAAAAACACTTGGCTATGGAGAAGCTGATGGGGCGACGAATTTTAAAGAGACCGGGGGGTACCAAACCCAGCGACTTTCGTACGAAAAACTAATTTCTTATCCCAACGCTTTTAATTCCAAAGTTACAACTTACTTGCGATTTCGCAAGACCATGTGAAAGCTATCGTCGGCTGGAGGACGAACGATATTGGGCTTTCGTTTGGGTTTCCTAACTACGGGGCTTTCTTTCTTTTCGAGGTCACGCTCTTTAAAGAGCTTAAGTTCCCTCAGATGAAAAGTCCCACTCAACTGTTGACTACTATCTCTCTGTGCTAATTTATAGGTATACGGGGATAGCTTTTGATCCACTACAAACGGACCTTCCAAGTCATTCGCTAATTTTGCTGAAAATCTGTCACCAGCACTAGATTGGTGGTGAGATTTTTTCATGACTAAATCTCCCTTATTAAATTCCCTCTTTTTCTTTTTATATAAGGCCGCATTCTTCAACTGTGCTACCTTCAAATTTCCCTGGGCTTTTGTAATTGCGTCACTAATGATTTTAGCTCTGCCGAGGGGATCAATGGCCTCGCAGGCTTTTGAGATTTGGTTTTGGTCAACATTCATTATGGCCGGCTCTCGAATTTCTCGACCAAAATTTAAAAAGGACGGCGAAAAGCCGGTTGATTCATTTTTCGAGGAACGCGGCGCCATAATGAATTGTTGTAGCCCCTCGTCCCAATACTGGTGACTTTCGGTGACGTAACATTTGATCATCATCCCGATATTTTTATTAACCATTTCTGTTTGGTTGCTTTGCGGGGAATAAAAGGAAGTAAAACGCTGTTTAATTTGGAAGAGACTACAAACTTCCTTCATGAGGTTTGACACGAACTGCGGGCCGTTGTCACTAACTATACGTTTTGGTACACCAAAACGCGTGAAAACCTGATTAATTAAAAGGGCGGCTATATTTTTAGTTGTGGCTTTCCTCAAGGGAAATGCCTCCACCCATTTCGTACAATAATCTACTATTACTACTATATGAGTGTTACCACTCTTACTACGAGGGTATTCGCCTTTAAGGTCGATACCTATTACTTCCCACGGCTGAGAGGGTTCAGCTGATTTCGTAAATCCCGCTTGTTTGATTGGGGGTGATTTATGTTCTTGGCAGCTTTGACATGACTTGACGTAATGATGAACATCTTTAGTCATTCCTTCCCAGGTGTAATATTTTCTAATGCGTTCTAAGGTTTTAGCGGTGCCCTGGTGACTAGAAGATTTGATATCGTGGCAAGCCGCTATTACGACATGGACAAGATCTTTGGGTACTACTATGAAAAATGAGTCTACTACTAGGGGACTGCAGGGGGTTCTAATATTGTCACTGCAATTGGTACAAAGGTTGTTACTACTATTACTACTACTATGATTATCACATGATTTACTACTATTTTCATTGTGATTTTTACTACTACTACTATGATCATCACATGGTTTTCTACTATTTTCATGGTGATTGATACTGTTACTATGATTATCACAAGATTTTCTACTATTTTCATTGTGATTAATATTACTATGATTACCACAGGATTTTCTACTATTGTCAGTGTGATTTAAACCTTTGTCTCTGACGTATCTACAAATAAGAAATAGACATTGAACTTTGATCTCTCGCTTATCAATGTAGAAAATACTTTTTAATAGTTGTATATAAGCATGTATAGACACCATATTAGACAGACTCCTCCTGACGATGTAATACGAAGTAGTTCTCTATTATTCAATAAATGTTATTTTATTAAACTCAGTTTCTCTTTGTCATAATACAACAAAGATACAACAATGGCGACGTAGATTAGAATCAACACCTACGCTTAAAGAAGATTCTACGCTACTACTACTACTGCTTTTGATCACTGCCTTCGATTACTGCCTCGACTAAATCCTGCTAGAAATTTGACAAGTCACTTCTCAAGGTACAACCTTCATACTACAATCAATAATGCCGTCCAATGGGAATTTTCAACAGTTTGACAATTCTGGGGAACTTTGGAGTTTATATGCAGAAAGAATGGATCTATATCTCAAGGCTAATGCTATCACGGATGAGGCCATTAAGGTAGCCACCTTTTTAACACTACTTGGACCTAAAACCTATGCATGTTTACGGAGTCTTGTGAGTCCACCAAAACCTGCGGATAAGAAGTACAATGACCTAGTCAAAATCCTAAATAATCATTTTGATCCTGCTCCTTCGGAAATCACTGAACGAATTAATTTCGGAAATCGCAAAAGAGCCAAGGGAGAGTCAGTCGCTACCTTCATTGCTGAACTACGCAGATTGGCGAGATTTTTTAATTTCGATACTAATCTTGAAATGATGTTGTGAGATCGTTTAATGGCAGGAATCGATGATGAGGCCATTCAAGGACGATACCTACTGGAGACCGCTACAGACCTGACACTTCAAAAGGCCATAGACATTGCTATCACTATGGAAGCCACTGCAAGAAATTTATCAAGCCTCAATGAGAAATCAACCTCATCAGTCTCAGCAGAACAAATTAATGCACTGCCTTCAAATTCAAAATCAACTGGATGACGTACATGGAATACAAGCAAGTATTCAAATGATAAACCATAATTCCAGAAGACACTGCTTTCGCTGTGGGAAACCGGACCATCGTGCGGATAAGTGTGACCATATCAATACTACCTGCTCATTTTGCAAGAAGAAAGGTCACTTAGCCCGAGTTTGCCTATCAGCGGAGCGAGGACGAAGGAACCAGAACCTTGGTAATTCAAGTAATAAAACCAAAAATAGCAAACTACACTCGTTAAATGAAGAATCATCCAAGTTCCATGATAAAGAAGAACGAAATGATAATAATGAATATTCACTTTTTCAACTTGCCACGCTCGATCCGGCGCCACAACCGTATATTTACAGATTTGATATCAACGGCGAGACGATTATGATGGAGCATGACTCAGGAGCAGCCTACTCGGTAATATCTGCAACTACATATACCGACCTCAAAAGAAAAACCAACTTACCTGCACTTCAAACGAACCCTACGATAACGCTGCATAATTATAATGGACCAATCGTGGAGGTTAAAGGATTTGTGGATGTTAACGTTACAAACAAGAACGTGAGAAAAACTGTTCCGTTACTAATTGTTTCTGATTCCGGCGCAAGTTTATGTGGCAGAAATTGGATAGAAGCTTTCAATCTCGCACCACCTCATCAAGACGCCATACTACGGGCATCGTGCGAGTCTTCTGATGTTAGTCTGCAGAAAATCATATCTGAGCACAATAAGCTGTTTTCACCTGGTCTGGGAACAATCAAAGGAGTAAAAGTACATCTTCATAGACAAGGTGATATTAAACCTCGTTGTTATAAACCTAGTCCAGTACCGTTTGCATTAAGAGAACAAGTTAATACCGAGTTGGAGAGGCTTAAAGCTGAAGGTATCATAGAATCCGTTGCAACTTCAGAATGGGCTGCGCCAATTGTCATTGCACTCAAACCCAATAAGACAATCAGAATCTGCGGCAGTTTTAATTTAACTGCAAACAAAGCAACATCTACCGAGCAATATCCTCTACCAAAGATAAACGAACTCTTTTCAAATCTAAATGGTGGAAAGCGTTTTACGAAACTTGATCTTCGAGATGCGTACAATCAAATTGAGCTCGACGAGGAATCCAAAAACCTTGTAATTACTACACAGAAGGGTCTTTTCAGATATACAAGATTGCCCTTTGGAGTTTCTTCGGCAGCCGCGGTCTTCCAGAGACAAATGGAGCACATTCTTGCTGGTATCGAAGGAATAGCCATTTTTCAAGATGATCTGTTATTGACTGGAAGAAACGACCAGGACCATTTAAACAATTTAAAAAATGTACTATCTCGTCTTGAAGATGCCGGAGCCAAATTACGACGAGAAAAATGCGTCTTCATGACAGATTCGGTAGAATATTTGGGTCACGTCCTTGACGCTCAAGGTCTTCATCCATCGCAGAAACACATTCAACCTATCAAGGATGCGCCAATTCCGAAAAACGTATCAGAGCTACGTTCATTTCTTGGACTAGTTACATACTATGCCAAATTCGTTCAAAACATGTCGGACCTCTTGGCACCTCTGTATAGACTCACAAGGAAAGGAGAAGAATAGAATTGGAACTCGGAAGCGGCTAATGCATTCAGTCGGGCAAAAGAAATTCTTATCTCACCAGCCGTTTTGGTCCATTACGGTTAAGAAAAACCAATCAATCTAGCCTGCGATGCATCACCTTGTGGAGTTGGAGCGGTGCTATCTCATGTCTTCGCTCATGACCAAGATCGTCCTATAGCTTTCGTCTCACGAACATTAAGCAAAGCGGAACAAAATTATAGTCAAATTGAAAAAGAAGCTCTTGCCCTTGTCTTCGGAGTTACAAAGTTCCGTGAGTACGTTCTTGGGAGAAAATTTACTCTATTATCTGATCATACTCCACTAGCAACTTTACTTTCACCGGATAAACAACTGCCGAAGACAACAGCAGCTAGAATTCAGAGATGGGCGGTGACACTATCAGCGTATGATTATGAAATCAAGTATAGATCTGGGTCTAAAAATGGAAATGCGGATGCGCTGAGTCGCCTACCCCTGCCAGCACCAAATATAATACCACCACAACCAACGGAATTTATCATGATGGTAGAGGCTCTAAAACAGCATCCAATATCCTTTAAAGACATAGGTAGAGCTACACAAGCTGATACAAACCTGGCTCAAGTACTTCAATTCATAAAAACGGGATGGCCACGAAAACCGCCAACGGATAATATCAGTTATTTTTTATTCGAAGAAATGAATTAACTTCAGACTCAAGTATCATTATATGGCATAATCGAACTTTTATTCCGAAACAGTTTCGTTCAACTATACTACAAGAATTGCACGATGGACATGTTGGTATGACCAAAATGAAACGGCTAGCTCGAAAGTCAGTATGGTGGCCGAAAATAGATACTGATATTGAGAGTTTGGTTTCATGTTGTTACGAATGTCAACAACAGGCCCCAATGCCTTCTCAAACAACTACACATTGGCCGCAAACGAAAATGCCTATGGAACGGGTACATGTAGACTTCCTTGGACCTATTGGACAGTATATGGTCTTAGTCTTTCAAGACACTTATTCCAATTGGTTGGACGCTGCTGCAGTGAAATCATCCTCGTCTCAAAGTACAATAGAAGTTTTGCGTGATATCTTCTCGAGACACGGCTTACCTGCATGTCTTGTCACAGATAATGGAACAAACTTTACTAGCGATGAATTCCTTGATTTCACAAAGAATAATGGAATTAAACCTTTAACTACAGCACCCTACCACCCATCATCAAATGGCTATGCGGAGAAAGCTGTATCTACAATCAAAAATGGACTCTCAAAAGAAAAAGAAGTTACGCTCAAAACACGTCTTGCTTACCAAACCAAGAAGGAAAAACTCCTGCAATGCTATTTCTTGGAAGAGAACTTCGAAGTAGCTTGGACGCTCTTAGAAAACCTCCTAATGTAGCATCGAAACAACTAAAACTTAACAAATCGTTCGTTCAAGGTGATACCGTTTGGGCTCGAAACTTTGAAAGGGACCAAAATGGTACGAAGGGACGATCCTTGCACCAATAGGAAATACAATGGTATCAATCAGTACACCAGCTGGAAAGTTAAGACGTCATGTAAGCCAGATGAGACATCGATCAGTTCCCTGTTCAATATCGGAAAACAATCCTTCCAACCAATCACCTTCAAATTCCGATGCTCAACTGCTACAAAAACCTATTACAGAACTTCAAACAAATTCAGAGGCAAGCACGATCAAGGCTACATCAAAGCAATCAGAAGTGGACAGCAATGCCACAAAAGTACCAGCATCTGCGACACCACGAAAGTCGTCAAGACAAACGAAGAAACCTGAACGACTTAATTACAATTGAATTTACTTGGGAAGAGAAAATGACGTATCTACAAATAAGAAATAGACATTGAACTTTCATCTCTCACTTATCAATGTAGAAAATACTTTTTAATAGTTGTATATAAGCATGTATAGACACCATATTAGACACACTCCTCCTGACGATGTAACACGAAGTAGTTCTCTAGTATTCAATAAATGTTATTTTATTAAACTCGGTTTCTCTTTGTCATAATACAACAAAGATACAACAGTCTCCCATACCTGACTGACGTAATGCTATTCGTCTATATACGATGCCGTCAACTAATTTGCAGGTTGGCCCAACTCGTTTAACCCATTGTCTTACGCTATCCTTAGCGTCCGATGACCCTCCCTCCAGAAAGGTCAAAGGCGGCTAATTTTAACGTCTAAACGCTGTTTTTCTATTGTAATTTCTCTATCTAAAGTAATCGCTTCTGGTTCACCGGAATCCTGTTCTACTATAGCTACTAATTGGCCCTCCTCAGTTTCTGTCATTTCTGGTGATTCATACTTATAAGGAGATGTGACTTGTGGGTGTACAGTTCTGGTCATTATACTTATAGGGTTGTTTACTTATGTATGTATGGGACGAATAATGTTATATATATGTTGGCCTTGGGGCTTGTGTGGAGGGCTATATAGCCATATAGTATCTTCAGCTGCATTTACGAACTTTAACCCCCATGGAGCGAAAGAACGCGGTGATAGCGAAGATCGGAGAGCAAGACGGGGGCTTTGTTGAAGCCGAAGCCGATGTTCGGGTGATTGTAATGGTTAGCATGTTAGAGTGAAAATGTAAAGGAGAAAGCGTTTGTTTTCTGCCACTCCAAAAAGGAACTCGAAAGAAGGACGACATAGTCAGAGAAATGAATAAAGATATTTGGAATCGAAATTGGTGTTTAAATGAATTAGTTACTTAAATAATTCGCTTGGTGGAAAATAAAATGGTGCCGAAACCCGGGAGTTGAACGTATCAGCCAGGAGCCTTTGGATGGATTAAGAATGTGGAATTAGAGTGAAGAAATCAAAATATTGTAAGTTGAAATCCAGATAACGTTTTCGGAAAAAAGACGCCTTTTTCAGTATGGCGGCGATTGACGAAAGAGGAAGCAGCGTTGCCAGCCTCGCGGTTTTTCCGCGAATTTTCGCGGTTTTTCTCGAGTCATCGCGTTTTTTTTTTTTTGGTCTTCGCGGGTTCGCGGTTTTTGATTTTAATTTCGCGGTTTTTTAATTTCAATCGCGGTTTTTTTATTTTAAATTCGCGGTTTTCGGTTTTTTTTGGAAAAAAATCAGTAAACTAATAGTAATAGGCAAATAGCTTAAAAAAATAAAACCAAAATTGATTTTAGCTCGGAGCATACGTGCACCGGACTCGAAAGAGTTCATAAAAGCTTTTAATAACTTTTAAATGTTATGTACGTAACACCCCCATTCTTCAAAATAGGCTTCGACCGACCCCCGTTTATCCACTATCTCGTCTGACGGTCTGGATCTGAGGAATAGCGCTCGCTGGCCTAGGGGTTATACTAGCCTATTATCAGAGGTATATAATAACCCCCTTCAGGGGGAAGTATGAAAGCCCCTATACTACCAATGCTAAAAATCACGAACAACAAGAGCCCGCTGCTGACTATCTAGGCCACTAGCTCGCGCTGGACTTCTCAATGTCGCTACTCTAGTAAATGGTCTTTGTATAAACAAGACGACTCGATTTGTGTTTAGAACTTCCTGTCTCAGGAGTCAGGCTGTCTGTTAAAATGAAGTCGAAGGTTGACTTCAGCTCGCGAGTTCCGGAAGTGTGCGTAGGGAAAATTTAGCCAGGTTCAAAATGGTGTAACTATTTTTTGGGAGTAAAGCGGTGTGTCGATCCGCCGCGGTTTACACCGGGCACTTGTTGTTCGTCGATTTGCCTACCTTTCATACTTCCCCCCGAAGGGGGTTATTATATACCTCTGTTATTATTTATAAACTATAGTTTCCAATCTTCCATTCTCTTTGCCTAATCTCTCAGGTTAGTGTGTTTTTCCGTCCTTATTTATTTATCAATTTTCTTAATTGATTAATAATCCAAAGGACGGAAAAACACACTAACCTGAGATATTAGGCCTAAAGAATGGAAGATTGGAAACTATAGTTTAAAAATAAGAAGACATTTAGCTACATAAAGAATAATTTTCTCTCACAGAGTAGAGTCACTGTCTTATTATTGTTTTATTATTGGTTAATTTTAACCGAAATTCGGGAAAAACCGCGAAACTTAAAAATCGTTCTATACATTCATACTTTGCTATTGTCAATGCAGTCCAGCATTGTTTTTAATTTATTTGATTGAAAAAAAATTTATCTTAGATTCTTAACGATTAAACATTTTGATCCAACAAGTAGAGACAAAAGTATAATGGTAAATATAAGTATAAGACTGCATTCACAATAGCAAAGTATGAATGTATAGAACGATTTTTAAGTTTCGCGGTTTTTCCCGAATTTTCGCGGGTTTTTAACTGCTCTTTCGCGGTAAATTGACTTTCGTGGTTGGCAACCCTGAGAGGAAGAGAACAGACGCCTAAGAAAGGTCGAGATTGGACGCCGCGCGGACAGAGAGGCAAGCGGCTAAAGTTAACGAAATTGAATGAATATAGTCTCCGTTCGTGTTGGATGGCTATAATGGGTTTGATGTTTTCCTTTTGATTTTAAATAATGTCATATCACAATAAGTTGTCGAAAGTTAAAATTGCTGGGATATTTAGTTAATCCTGTTAGCTACGCCTATAGGTACACGGTATTCATATTACGGTACCTAATTGACGGTACCTAGCTGGGGTAGAGTAAGTGGAGTATAGTCATTGGAATCGGGCCGTAGAAGGCTTATAATTATAAGTACGAAACTGGGATGAAAGGGCAGTACAAGTAGAATGTACGTAATTGGAATTGTTAAGGTACTACGAAATAGGTGTAAAGTAGACCAGTATAGTATTTCTATTCTACACCTATATTAGATTAATTGTAATGAAACTAATCAATTAATACTTAGGAGTTGAAAAAATAAATGTAAAGTAGACCAAGATAGTATTTCTATTCTACAATAGATTAATTGTAATGACTAATAAACAATTAATACTTAGGAGTTGAAACTCATAAAGAATGTATTAAATACTTGGTTGCTAAGCCTAACGAGTTCCTTAACAATTTCGTGCTTGTAAAAGATGGTAGCGACTCTTTTGCTTTAAAATGAATTGAAAGGTACTTAAATTGTTCTTCCCCCATTTCCTCCCAAGGGGGGAAGACATTGGTTAGCGACCAAAGAGGGGTCCGCGTCCCAATGTCCAATGCTCAGCGCTAATGGTCCTTTCTAGCGCCCTTGAAATTAGGAGACGAAAGGGGATGAAAACGGGTAAAGGGAGAATGAAGTATCGCCCGTTACGGCAATGGGAAGGGAGCGTTTAGCGTCCGTTGGATACGGGATATTGTCAGTGATGGGCGCGCTCCTTGCAGCTCCGCTCACTTGGAGTATTTTGAGTGGA
Source organism: Odiellus spinosus (assembly GCA_963920705.1). Classification (NCBI taxonomy): domain Eukaryota; kingdom Metazoa; phylum Arthropoda; class Arachnida; order Opiliones; family Phalangiidae; genus Odiellus; species Odiellus spinosus. The sequence continues at coordinate 3,008,674 of OY987228.1, read as the reverse complement.
GATGAGAGGTTTTTTTTGTGGTATACAAGAGGAGCGCGAGTGGAGAAGTACTAAAATTTCATAGGAGAGGAGAGTTGGAGAGGAGAGGCACATTTTTAAGGACTCCAAGAGATGAGTAGAAATGAGAGCCTACTTTTTCGAAGCCTTCAAGAGATGAGTAGAAATGAGAGCCTACTTTTTCGAAGCCTTCAAGAGATGAGTGGAAATGAGAGGCTTTTTTTTGGGACTCCAAGATACGAGTAGCAATGAGAGAATTTTTTTTTGGGACCCCAAGCGATGAGTAGAATTGAGAGGCATTTTTTTTAAACTCCAAGAGATGAGTAGATATGAAAGGTTATTTTTTTGGGATTCCAAGAGATGAGTAGAAATGAGAGGCATTTTTTTAAACTTCAAGAAATGAGTAGATATGAGAGGTTCCTTTTTTAGATTCCAAGAGATATGAGTAGAAATGAGAGGCATTTTCTTTAAACTCCAAGAAATGAGTAGATATGAGAGGTACTTTTTTGGGATTCCAACAGATGAGTAGAAATGAGAGTAGCTTTTTCGGACTCTCCGCTCACTTGGATATTTTGTCTATTTTAAAAAAAGTTCAATGTTTGGTGGCTTTAGGAGGTGGTAAACTGGGCTATTTACCCTTGGATCCAAGTTTTTTGCGCAAAATTTAAATTATATGTATGGTAGGGTCGCCTAATTCTGAACACTTTCATTTAAAAATGTATAACTTAACTTTGGTTGGGTCTATTTAAAGATGGATTGTAGATTAAGAATGGGACTATTCGCGGAACGCGACTTCAATACTCTAGGAAAACATCCTAAACGACACTAATTAGCCAACCACGATAATTAGCATAGTTAATTATGCCGTTTTTAAGGGAATGCTTCCCTTAGGGTCCCAGAAATAAGCTATTACGAGCTTCGGAAAAATCCCAAGCTTTACGCACTGTAAAGTTTGATTTTCCCGCTACCAGAAGCCGATGAAACCCTCCTTTGAAGTCTATTTCTCCCGGGTCTTGTCTACCCCTCTCTGTGTGGGTTAGTTTCAAAAAGCGCGATTCGTACGCCTCCTAACGGTAGATATTTTCGGAGCGTAAGTTCGTCGAGCGAATATCTCTAGCAGCCTCGGAGTTCGTCAAAAAAACGTCGTCGTTTGTGGAGAGAGAGAATTTCCAATTTTCCGTAGACAGAGGGGTATGAAGTAGGACCCCTTCGATCTCGTAAAATTGTGAATTTTACCCATACAGAGAGGAGCGCTATATGGAACATTAGAGTAGTAGACTTCAAAGGAGGGTTTCATCGGCTTCTGCCGCTACAAAATAAACTTCTCAAACCCAGAATTTGGCCACAAACTCTTCGCGAAAACGTAATTTCAAATATGTCTAAGAATTTCTAATTCTTAACGTTGCTCTGAATTATACGAAAAACTCCCAAAAAATGCTAAAGGAACCATTTCCGCCCCTCGAATCGAGAAACGAGTGTCACCAACGGATTCCTTGGCGGAATCAGCGCGATCGAGCCAGTATTTGCGAAGTTATCGTCGATTTCCTTCAAAATGATGATTCCTTTACAGGTTCTATAATGCCGCAACAATGCAAAAATTTTAAATCGTCGATAACTTCTCAAATACTTTCTCGATCGCGCTAATTCTGCATTCCCTCTGATAAAATTGGCCGGGGAATCCATTGGTGACACTCGTTTCTCGATTGGAGGCACGCTAGTGGTTCCTTTTGCAAATTTTGGATTTTTTTTACATGTCATAAAATTTTAAATTATTGTGGGGGTGTGAAAGGTTAAGTCTCATCAAAATTCCAATTTGGCTAATGTGAGCTTCAAAATAGGACCATCATTATCGTAGTAAAGCCAAAGGCGCGTGATAGTGTTAAGAATGGAGCTCTTAAAGGGGGCATGAACTCTGACAACAAGTGCTTTTTTATCGGTTTAGATTTTAGAATAATAAAATAACGACAAAATCAATATTAAAAGTTACCAAATATTTCTCGTATATATTCATTGTAAATTTTCAAAGCTCCTAGCTGCAAGGTACTAAGCTTAACTTGCTTTTTCGGGGATCGACTGTATTTCTACTTAATTGCCGCCGACTCTCGCGTTATTATGGTTAGTACCTAATGGAACTTAAGAAAGGTGAGCATTTAGTTATTGGAGAGGAGAGGAGATGGGATGAGAGGAGAGGAGAGGAGATGAGATGAGCGGTAGAGTTGAGAGTTCGGAAAATTTTTAAAGGGAGGTGAGCTTCAAGTTACTGGAGAGGAGAGGAGATGAGATGAGATGAGCGGTAGAGTTGAGAGTTCAGAAAATTTCTAAAGGGAGGTGAGCTTTATGTTACTGGAGAGGAGAGGAGAGGAGATGAGAAGGAGAACTGACAGCTCACAAAAGGCCTAAAGAGAGGTGAGCTTTGAATAACTGGCAGAGGATACGAAATTATAAGATGATAGGTGAGCCCCGCGAGGCCTTGCAAAAAAGAGCGGAGAAGAATAAGAGCTACAGAGTTTTTTTAATGAGAACATGTGAGTTTGAGCTTTGGCGCCAACTTGGTTAATAGGAAAGGAGAGAGGGAGAGGAGAGCCATCTTGGAGCGCGTTTACTAGAGGGGAGAGGCTATAATTTAGATTTTATGGCAGAGAGTCGGGAGATGAGTGCCTTTAAGTTAACAACAGCGAAACGGGGCAGGAGCGGAGTTCCTCTCCAAGCTCAGCAAAGAGTCGTGAGCTGGAGCGTGAGCAGTAGATAAAATCGAGAAAATGCCCATCACTGACTATTTTTATTACATTTCCCAATTCTTAGAATTTGGTGACGCACGTTCTCTACACTCATTTCCTTTCTTTCTTTGAAAGAGAGGTTTTTCAACTAGTTTTGCTTTATTGGGGTTTAACCCGCTCAATTCCATCCCTGCTTTAAAGGGCCAGTGAAATGCTTTTAAACATTAACAAAAATATTACATACAAAACAAAACAAAACAAAAAAAAGGTTAATTACACACTTGGTTATTTACAAAATTTGTTATTTACATTTGGAGTTTCAACAGATATTTTGTAAGGTTACGTTTACAAAAATAATTTAGGGTTAAAAACTATTTGAATTATTACCTCGTGAATTTACAATGAAAATGAAAATCTCGCGTAGAGCGCGTGCTTGGCATTTTCTATGTGTATGTTTTTAAACTACTTTTATTACTATGAGGCTCAACATTGCGTATCAATTCGCGTGAGCTTTCCCTATTGTGCAAACTGAATTTGAATAAAATCACGCAACGTTGATAATCATAGTAAAAAAAGTAGATATTAAAATCACGCGTAAAAAGTAATACGCGTGATTTTTATTTGAAACTCACGTGATTATAATTCAAATTGGTATTAACCCTAAATATTTTCGATAAACTTTAACGGTAAAGGTATTCTATCTTCAAAATGCGAAATCTTATAGATTATAAATGGGATATATAGAGTTAAGTTAAAAACGGTCTACAGTTAATTCAATTACGGCAGGTGAAAACCACGACGAAGACGAGGTTCCACCACCCGAGATCGTCCACCTACAAGTCAATGGCAAAGCGATGTCGTTTGAGGTGGATAACGCCTCAGGTTACACAATAATCCAAGACGATGTCTACAATTCCCTTCCCCAGCTTCTCGAAATTGGGCCATTCACGCGGACACTGGAATCATATACGGGTAACCGCGTAGAGATAGTGGGCCAAGCCAAGGTTAGGGTGACATACGAAGCCGACCTCCCTCTCATTATTGTTAAAGGGAATAGCCCAAACTCGCCATTTTACCACCAATAAACGAGCCAAAAACGTGCATAAACCTGATTCAAAACGAACCAACAAATAAACTTTCGCGAGAAGATCCCGATATCGCAGCTATCCTGACAAAACATACCGAACTATTCACACCAGGATTGGGCAAGCTCAAGGATATTCAAGCCCACCTCCACATTAAGGATAATCCAATTCGAAAGTTTTGCCAGGCAAGGACAGTGCCATACGCGCGAAAGGCAGCGGTAGAAGAAGAGTTACGCCGCATGGAGAGAGAAGGGATAATCGAACGAGTAGACTACTCTGATTTTGCATCACCAATCGTAACAGTGCAAAAACCCTAAGGGGGGATCCGTATCTGCGCCTATTTTAAAACTACTCTCAACCCCAACCTGCATGTTGACACATATCCTCTTCCCAGAGCGGCAGACATCTTTGCCACTCTCGCTGGATGTACATACTTTTCAACGTTAGAGTTACGTGAAGCGTACAACCAGATTGAGCTAGATGAGGAGTCCAAGCAATACACTGTGATAAGCACAACCCTAGGACTCTTTAGATTCCACCGGCTTCCCTTCGGCGTCGCTTCCGCATGAGCTATTTTCCAGCGGGTCATAGAAACAATCTTCACAACTATCATGAAAGCTTGGGAGGCAAAACAAAAGCCGATCACCTCATAGTATTGGACAAAGCACTCCAGAAGCTAAAGGATAGCGGTTTAAAGTTAAAAAAGGAAAAGTGCAAGTTTCTACAAACCGAAGTCGAGTTCTTGGGACACCGCTTGGACAAGTTCGGTATACACCCACAAGAACACAAAATGCGGGCGATAATGGAAGCTCCGCCACCGACAACCGTAGAAACGTTGCGCTCGTTTTTAGGACTATTAAACTATTATGAGAAATTCTTACCAAACAACGCTACCACCCTCGGACCGCTCTACAAATTACTCCAAAAGGCAACACCCTGGATCTGAGGGCAGGAGCAACAAGAAGCGTTCCAAAAAGCCAAAATTAGCATGAAAAACTCTAACCTATTGGTGCACTATGACATCGACAAGGCGATTTCATTAGCGTGCGACGCCCCACCTGTAGGAGTGGGTGCGGTTATTTCACACCACGAGGACAATATGGAACAGCCGATCGCATTCTCCTCACGCACTTTGTCGCATGCCGAAAAAAATTATTCGCAGTTGGATAAAGAAGCCCTTGCGATAATTTTCGCAATAAAAAAATTTAAAGACTACTTGTATGGCAAGAAGTTCACCCTCTTCACGGATCACCAGCCCCTCATTACCCTCCTTGACAGGTTCCACCTATGGCAGCGGCACGTCTCCAACGCTGGTCGCTCCTATTGGCGGCTTATCAATATGAGATTAAGTTTCGAAAGGACAAGGCCAATGCTAACGCAGATGCATTGAGCAGGTTGCCGCTGCCTGTACACCACACAAGTACTCCAGTTCCGGCGGAGTATGTTTTTTTACTCAAGGCACTGGCAGAACATACCCCGATAACGCCGCGGAAATTGGAATCGGCCACATATGAAGACAACACCCTCCATAAGCTATGGCAAATCATGTTAGATGGGTGGCCATCTTCTAAAGTATCCGGCGAATTGGAACCATACTACCGGAGACGATATGATATATCCAACTTCAACGGCATTCTCCAAATGGGAAATCGGGCTATAATTCCACTGCAATACAGGACAGAAATCCTACATAACCTCCACGAATCCCACCAGGGTATAGTCTTAATGAAAGGAGTGGCTAGATCCAGCGTATGGTGGCCTCGAATAGACTTGGATATCGAGAACTTTACAAAATCATGCAGCATTTGTCAGCAACATGCTCCCATGCCACCACAAGAGTACCAAGCATGGTCGAAAACTTCAACACCTTGGGAAAGAGTCCACGCGGACTTTGCAGGTCCTATCGAAGGTCGTTACCTACTGATTGTGACCGACAGCTACAGCAAGTGGTTGGAAGTGGCCGTGACCACCGCCCAAACATCACGTGCAGTGATCGACTTCATACATGAACTAATCGCTCGCTTCGGGGTCATGATCACACTGGTAACGGACAATGGCACATGCTTCTCTAGCGAAGAGTTTGCCAAATTCACGGCGAATAACGGCATCCGTCATCTGCGATCCGCCCCACACCACCCAGCCTCGAACGGAGCGGCGGAAAGAAACGTAAGAACGGTTAAAGAGAGTCTGAAGAAAGTATCGGGTACCAACATCGACGATTTGGAATTTGAGCTCGCCACACGCAAAATAGGATCATTAGCATCAAGACTTAACCGCATACTAATGAATCACAGACGCTCACCCACCAGTAATGGCCAATCTCCAGCCGAAATGATGCTGGGTCGCCAAATCATTTCCCGAATTGACATAAGCCACCCAAAAAGAATGTTCCAATGACTGGCGAACCTAAGTTTCATATCAACGAACCAGTCTTCGCTAGGAACTTTAGCAAGGGCGACACATGGTTCGCTGGAACCATCATGAGCGTTACGGGCCAAAAGATGTTCACCATCCAAACTCTTAAGGGGGAGATAAGAAGGCATAGTAATCAAATACGCCCTCGAACTACAACAAGGGACAGCTCATTTCAGAACTCATCTCGTCCCCTTCCCACATACATACCAGAAGGATATAAAAGTACACAGTCTGAAATTGCAAAACCGAATGAAACAGAACATCAACTTTCCGTCATTACCAATCAAGCGGCAAGAAATCCCTCTACAATCAAAACTAGACTAGATTTCATACAGAAATATCCGGACAACCCCACTGACGAAGAAGTCCATCACCATGATCCATCAAGAACACTCGGGGACGCATCCATTGCCACAACCAAGGGCCGTAGGGAAAAGAAAATACCATCACGCTATCAAATATGACGAATATTTAATTAAGAAAAAAAAAGGGGAGGAAGGTATTGTTATGTCCAGTAATGTTGTAAATGGGTGCTACCTTACGAACCTAGGTGGCGCCACTGAGGGGGACGAGGAGTGGGGACAACAAGGAGAGACAGGGCATTCTTGATCTGGCATAAGCGAGAGCTGTAGCTCAATTACTATGTAACCATTTTATCCATTTCACTCAGTATTAAATATGTTTTGTTAGTAAACTAATTGTCACTCTTGATTAGTAAACACAAACACAACAATAACATTATCAATTGTGATAAGGGTGTTCTAGTAGTTGCAAAAACGTCATTAGCTTTTGACTTTTTTGCCAATGGGCTTCGTAAAGTTGTTTGTTCTTGAGGGATTACTCTTGAGGTTGTTGAGCTCAAAAAGTCACAATTTTTACTGTCCTTTTCAATTATGGAAATATCTTCAGTTACGAGTTTAGCTGATATCACTCTTGGGATTGAATTGGGCAAGAGACGTTTCCGTCCTTGACAACTAATGCTATAGTTGGTCAATTCAAAATGTTCACTGCAAACTCTTGCATTTTGTACTTTTGTATTTGTGTTTATCACACTATCACCACTAATGGCAGCCAACCATTTTAGTTTGAGATCCTCGCTTTTTGGGAAAGCGTGAAAGCTTAAATCTTCCAATTTGTTTTTCTTGTCATTACGACCACAACCAGGAACTACGCAAAATGGCATGACTAGAGTAATTCTGCAATAATGAGATATATTAATATAAATATTTATGAAAAAATTTATAAATAATAATCAAATGTGAACCTAAGCTTATGTCACAATATAGCTAGTCTATAAAAAGGTTAACTACGCTATAATATCGTAGGTAACGGTAAAACTGTCTAGAGAGTAGCGAATTATATTTTTGTGTTAATAGTTTATTCCATGCTTAATCTACTGTAATAAAATTTATTCTAAAGAAATAAATTTAAATAAAACAACTTACTACTTTAATTTGAGAAATCATCCCGCTTCCTGGCTGGATAACAGTCGTTATAGAGTAGCCGACCACCGAGCAGACGAACCTAAAGTCATGTGACAATTTTCGGGACGTAAACACACCCCCCGACGTCGAAACGGTGCGAATTAAACGGACCAGAAAAAAAATAAAACTTGGAGGAGCACGGGCCTTCTAAAATAGCGTAGGTAACGGTTCATCTTTTCGGTTTTTCCTATGAGGGAAACTGAACGCCGCGGCAGAACGAGACTCACGAGAGTCGAGAACAGCCCACTCAAACAAACGAGCGCGGGTAAGCATGTACAGGCCTGTATTTTTCATTCAAGGACGACACACTAATCGGCTTCGCGCTCTCTAAAGGCCCGTTTACAAAAGAGCGGAAAGCTGAAGCGTAAGCCGATGCATGGAGCAATAACAACAGGAGGCATAGGTTCATACATCGTTTAAAAATGAGATTTTGGAAACTATGCCTCCTCTTGTTATTGTTCCATGCATCGGCTTACGCTTCAGCTTTCCGCTCTTTTGTAAACGGGCCATTACACAGTCTCTCGTGCCAGAAATATGCTTGAAAAGACCTTGATTTCATATTTCCCGCCAAAAATGGTGCGTACCAGAATTTTTTCAAAAATACCATAATTTTGGAGCCTCTGTACTATAATTCCGGTTTTGGAATCTGGCAACGAAGTTGATCAGTGCCTTTTAACTGAAAGTGGTATAAACTTTATAAAGTGAGTGTCGTGTATAGCGAATAGTTTTTTATGGGTTTACCGTTTATCATACTTAAATGTGCCTTTGTTTTTGGTTTAAGGTGTTTTGCCAGGTTTTTTAAAGCAGTTAATTCGAAGCTTGGAAGAGAGAAGTAGTATGGAATGGAAAATACGGTACAGAGAGCTGATCCCATGCCTAACACTGTAAAAACCAGGTCGTCCATTTTAAGTGCCACCTGGTGGGCTAAGAAAGCTTTGAGTTTCAAATTTTATCGTCTGCTCTCGGTCTTAAGAAACGTTACTTTAGGCCGCGTCGCGTGTTTGGACTATCTGTTAGTCATGAACTATTGCAACACGTTAAATACATTTATACAATCACTAAATATGACTAGCCTTGCCATTTAAGAAATTCGAATCTCGTTCTTATTAAAAACTTAAAATCAGAAAAAATATCTGAAAGAGCAAGAGAAGAAAAGAGAAATAATCTCTCAATACCTGATATCATCACAGTCTTACACGTGGAACTAAGCCTTAACCTCAAGGAGTTCAAGCAGAAGACAATTCAGGCAAAAATGTACAAACAAAACTTAAAATCGCGCGATAGATGGCTCTACAACCTTACGTCCTGGAAAATACTCTAACGGGCATGGCCCACCCTGTTTACCACTCCAGAATCACAAGCAATCTCCTCCAAGTTCGAAGCAAGGAAAATTAATTCCTAAAAGAAGGACATTTTTAATGGATGACTTAAATTTAATTGATCTCGAATTGTAAACTTCCTATGAAATCCGTTTCTGCCACAAAGTAGAATCCTACTGGTAAGCTAGAAGTGTATTGAATCAGTTGTAAGTGAAGATATGGCTAAAGTTCGTATCATTAACAATAAGACACTTCTATTATTTTAGGACACACCTCGCACTCATGGAACAAAAAAATGGCCGCCCGAGTAATGTTTTGTATGTTGTTTAACTATACAAAGTTGATTCTAAAATAATATAAAACTTTATTAAGAGATCTACATGAGAGAGCCCGACATCATCTGAAGCACTAGATATTGTAGCAGACGCTTTTATACTTTAAGACATAGATATAGGGGCTGTACATAAGACTTTATATTTACATAATTACAAAACCTCTTTTTAAGTTTTATATATTTTGTTTCTTTTAATATAAACTATTATAAATTTAATTTAGTCTTTGGCTTAGAAATTCTTCCGCTTCGCGTTGTTGTCACATTGGTACTGTGAGTTTTGATTTGCTCCTCGGTCATTATGTTCTGTCGGGAATTATTTCCAGCCACTGATGTTGTAGATTCTGTGATCGATGGTTCAGGTTCTACGGCTATTGGTTGTATTGGAATGGCATCCGGTTGCCCTGGTTCTAGAATGTCAAACGTGTTAGGGTTTTCAACAGGTACTGCAATGTTTGGTATTGGATCTATGATGTTCTCTGGTCCAATACTTGATGCTTGGAGCGCTGCGTTTGAGTGTTCCTTTTGCTTGCTGTCTGGTAATGTAATTAGGTGGAATCGATTCCTGCGAATGTTGCCTTTATGTGTTTCAACTATGTATGACCGTGGTTCTTCGGCTTTTCTGAGGATTGTTCCTTCTCTTCGCATATCTATTATCCACACCCTTCCTCCAACTTTTAATTCTGGTAGCTCCTTGACTCCTTGACGATGATCATAGTTACGCTTCTGGGCTTGATTTTGAATTTTTTGCTTTTTGTGAAGAAGATCTACGGCAGGAATCGAGGGTAGCATTGCTGGCGTTGTAGGAAGCGTTGTTCTTAATCTTCGACTCATCAGCATTTGGGCAGGGCTGAATCCATTCGTTGTTGGAGTTGTTCTATATATGAGCAGTCCTAGCTGGATGTCGTCAGACTTCTTCAGAAGCGATTTTACGATCTTCACTGCTGCTTCAGCCAGGCCATAACTTTGAGGATATCTGGGACTGCTTGTAGTAGATCGGAATCCATATTCTCTGACATATTCTGCAAACTCAGTTCTAGTTGCCGATAAAATAGTACCGTTGTCACTTCGATGCCGTGTCTTGAGAATATTTCCTTGGTGATCTCAATGACAGTTTTCGTAGTTTGATCCTTCATTTTGGCTATTTCGATATATTTGGAATAATAATCGATCATGACCAGATAGTTTTTACCTGCGTAATATAGAACGTCTGTTGCCACAATTTGCCATGGTCGTTCCGGCAACTCTGATGGTATTAGTGGTTCGTGGCGATTGTGTACTTCCTTCAGACATTTTTCGCAGCTTTTGACTTTTTCTTCGATCTCCCGAGATATTCCAGGCCACCAGATAGATTGCTTCGCACGCTCTCTGCATTTGACTATGCCCAAATGTCCATCATGAATCTTGTTAATTAGTTCTGTACGCATTGCGCTTGGAATAATCAGTCTGTTTCCTTCCATGAGAATACCGTCCAGAATGGTGATTTCATGTTTGTAAGCGTAATATTCTGCGCATTCATTTTGAACACGTTTCTTTTCGGGCCATCCATGGTCGTGATAATTCTGCAACGCTCTGCATGTACTGTCGTCTTGTTGGTTTCGAAGAATGTCTGCGACCTTGGAATCTGTAGTTGGCATGTTCATCATGACAAATTGGATATGAGCAGAGATCTCTTGCTGAAGTTCATTATCGTCTACATCTTCCAGAGGTGCTCGTGACAAAGTATCTGCCGCAATTAAGGATTTTCCTGGTATGTAGAACACTTTGTATGAATATCGCATCATTCGGAGACGTAATCGTTGAAGTCTTGGCGATAAATCATCCAATTGTTTTGACTGTAAAATTGAAACTAACGGTTGATGATCAGTTTCTAGCATGATCGTTATCCCAGTGATAAAATCCTGGAAACGTTTACACGCCCAGGTTAATGCATAGGCCTCTTTTTCGATCTGCGCGTAGCGTTGTTCCGTTGGGGATAGCGTTTTTGAAGCATAGGCCATCACTTTGTGAGTTCCATCGGGCTGCTCTTGTTTAATAAGGGCTCCAATTCCATAACTTGACGCATCTGCCGATACTGTGGTAGGCTTCTTGGGATCATATATTCCCAATATCGGTTTACTGGTCAATGTTGTTTTTAGAAATTGAAACGCTGCTTCTTGACTTGGACCCCAAGTCCAGGTGTTTTTCGTGCTCAATAGACTGTTCAAGGGTTGGAGTCGTTCAGCCATGCGCGGAATGAATTTTCCCAGGTAATTGACCATTCCGAGTAGGCGTCGTAACTCTGGTACATTGGAAGGTGGTTTCATCTCTACGATTGCTCGAACTTTCTCGTCATCAGGTCTAATACCTGAACCGTCTATGATATGACCCAAGAACCGTATTCTTCTTACTCCAAATTCACATTTCTTCTTGTTTAGTGTTACGCTATTTGCTGCCAGTCTTTGAAGAACTTTTCTTAAGTTTGCATTATGATCGGCTAAGTTTTTGCCCTAAACTAGAATATCATCCTGTAGGCATACAGCATTAGTAATTCCTTCTATGTAAGCGGACATCTGACTTTGATAGTGCTCGGATGCTGAGGTCAAACCAAATGGGAATCAATTACAGCAATATCTTCCAAATGGAGTAATAAAGGTGGTTAGTGGTATTGATTCTGGATGTAGAGGTACTTGCCAATATCCAGAATTACAATCCAGTTTTGAATAAATCTGCGCTCTGGCTAAACGTCCTAGTGTGTGGTCTACTGCTGGGATTTGGTAGAGCTCACCCTGGATACGATTATTCAGTACTGTGAAATCAACACAGATTCGTAAATCCCCGGATTCTTTCACCACGACCACCATCGGGCACACCAGTCTGTGGCCTCTTCTATTTTGCTTATAACTCCCAGTGTCGTCATCCGGTTAAGTTCGGCTTCGACTCTTGTCATTAGAGGAATAGCGACTCTTCTTGGAGTTGTTATTGCGTATGGAACGGCTCCTGGTTTCAGTTTAATTTGGTACTCCCGTTTAACTCGACCCAGTCCTGTAAATAATTTAGGATACTCTTCGACTGGTTTTATGTCTGATAACTCTGTAAATTGTAGTTCGTTAATTCGCTGGACTATCCCAAGATCTTCACTTGCTCGGCGGCTGAGAAGCGGAACTTGTAGTCCAGTTATCACATAGACTTTATTACTGTACTTTCATTTGATAAATCGGCTTCCACCACTCCCACACAGTGGAGTAGAGTTTTTCCAGGTCCAAAAAGTCGACGGTCTGGTTTCTTCAGCGCTAAATATTGACGTAAATTATAAAAAAGTTTCTCTGGGATGGCACATACATCAGCACCAGTGTCTATCTTGAATCTAACTTGTTCTCCGTTGATTCCTATTTTTGCCATCCATCGATCTTGATTTATGTTATCAGTAACGGCGCCCAGGAAAGTGTCCTCTTCTATGCCGTTCGAGGTTTCTTCCGCTGTAATCTCCCGAGTGAAATGTCCTGCTGATCCAAGACATACTCGTTCATAATGACCTGTTCGTTTGCATTTCCGGCAAACTGATTTATTCGCTGGACATTTTTCCCGGCTGTGCTTCTCGTTTTTACCACATTTCTTGCATGGAAAGGAAGAATTGTTATTGGCACCTATAAGGGTTTTTCTCTTCCTCGCCGGAGCGTTTCCGCCTGGCGAGCGGCGTTCGAGTTTTTTCTCCCGCGAATTTGGTTAAAAAGACGCTGGTTTTGGGAAAAATGTTCGAAGAGCCACCAACACGGGGAAAAAACGAGAAAAGCTTACACAAAAAAAGTGTTTTTGGGGTTTGGGATAAATTGCGTGAGGAGTTTAATCACTTGGGGAGAAGAGGAAAAAAGATTCGTTTCACGTATGGTTTCTCATAATTGGTCAATCAAAAAATAACACTCTTTTATTCATTTGTAATAACACTTTCAAAAAATATATATAACACTTTAAATACTAGGGGGAAAAACGATAATACTTAATATACTCGAGGGACGTTACAACCCGTTATCTCACGGAGTTGGTCGCACGGAAGGTGCTTAAAAAAATATATAGGAGACTTGCCCTTTGCTTATTCGTAAGAGGGAGTCCAACGTTAAGTTTTAAATATATATATACGAGGATTCTGGCACGGACGGTACCTTAAGTTTTTACTTTAGATTTCTAGAGGGGTTTCCAAAATTACGATATATCCATATCTATTTACTTTTAATATTAAATTTCACCTCCTATAAAAGGGGTTTTTATAAATGGGGAGCAAAGATTATCCTAATCTCTCTCTTTCTATCTCGATAACGTTTTTCTGATTTCTATCTTCTCTTAAAAAGTACGGGAGTTGAATTATACTACGGTCTTCTAGACTTTGATCTCAACAACAAGCCGACATTTAGATTTGGGGCACGAATAATTCCCTGAGTGGTCAAACGATAAAACAAAATATAACGATAAAAAAAATACTCAACACTGCCAGTGTTTTTACGAAAAAGTTGGGTTCGGGGGCCGTCGTTTCTCTCGGATTAGCTGGATTTTGTTGCGTAACAGTAGAGCCGTATCCATTCTTGTACCAATCGGTTTCACTGGCTCTCTCCTTGAGGGGTTAGACGGGGTTTCTCGGACAGCTTGCGGGGTGGCAACTTCGTTGAAATTAGTTACGGCACGGTCTCTCGGGTAGGTATTCACACATGCTCCGACGAATGGTCGTCCGGTTTCTTGGGGTCTCGAGGGGGGATCTTGTTTGACTTCAGTAATTCTCGTCCTTCGTCGTCGTGTTTTTAGTTTGAGGGATTTCTTGGTTTCGACGCCATATAGCGGGGGAGGCTCCTTTCCTTCGTGGATTGAATATCGTCAGCGGGGATCATCGGATTCTGCAGGGCGAATCGGAATTCTTTGTGGCCTAGGTGGCTCTCTTTCATTAGTATTGCGATGAGGTTCGACTCATTTTATCTTCTAAGTTATAGCGGGAACTGATTTCTTCTAAGTTATTTCGCGAGTTAAAGTTTTCGACAGCGACTATGTCCCGAAGGATCGCGGATAAAAAAAATGGCAGAGTCCGGACCCTTAGTTTAAGCGGGCTCCATCATCGCCCTCAGCGCAGCGCGCTGGGCTTCTAGGGGGTGATCAGTGGTTCCTTTCGAGATCTCCACGTCGAAGTGATTTTACCTTCGCCATTTTCTCTCCTTTATGCCTAGGATGGGGGAAAGCGTAGCGCGTGGATCTTCGTCAGTTGTAGTTTTGCTTTTCCTGGCGTGGCTTTGCGTACGTTAGGTTCGGGGGGGGGGGATGGAAAAAAGGACGCTCTGGTTCTTGTCCGGGCCATCCGGGCACCTCTCTCGACGCCTGCTACCGCGTGCCTCGTGACGTATCCATTTCGTTTCTTAGTACTCTGCAGGGTCGATCTGAATTCTCTGTAGAAGATAGACGGGGGGATCTTTAGGGCATCGTTTTCTCTTCGTTTAAAGTCACCCTTCTTCTAGCTTGGCAGACGACGTTGACCCTAACAAATTGTACAGTCAAAGCCAGGCTGTGTGCATAAGGGAAGAGCATTTTAAAGGGGCAAATAACAGGACAGATCCAAACATAGGTGTAAAGCTTTTTCCACCATTTTAATGCTTCTTAAACAAATTTTGATGCTTCTTAAACAATTTTTAATCGTTCTTAAATAATTTTAAATGCTTCTAAAACAATTTTAATGCGTCTTAAACAAATTTAATGCTTATCAAAAAAAAGTCAATGATTCTTATAAGTGGTTCAAATTGTTTATCGCTTTGTGGTATTTCGTCTTGGTTTAGCGCCAATGGTTTCAATCGTAGCTTCGACTCGTTTGGGTGTTGTCTGCAATCTTCGGCGTACTGTACTTCTAGTCATACGCCTAGGCTCCTCATCGTCACATATCCCCTCCCTTTCTTGTGCGTTCGTCCCGAACCAACAAAATTGAGTTCAATAAGTTCGTTTTCGCGATTGTTTTTGACGACTTTGATAACACTCACAGACACAAAAATTTATATATACACAACAAAAAAATGTTGTGCACTTAAAAGTTTTTTCGTCTCTCTGGACATTGTCGTTTTGATTATAATTCATAATCGGGGGGCTTTTTCGTTTCACCTGTACCACGTTCGCGTTCAAATGGTACGCCTTGTTTTTTCTTGGGGGACGTATCGCTTCCCTTTCCTCTATGAGGATTTCTAAATTCGTTACCCCGGTTGTTGAGACGTTTCGTTATTCGATAAAGTTCTCTGAATTTGGGGATTTGATAACGTGGTTTCGGGATTCTTATTTTTATCTGAACTAGGGTTTCGGCCCTATAAATTAAACAAACAAGGTGTATTTCGGGTTTCATATATTCGGGGGGATCCTTAATCGAGGGTAATCTCTCTAATAGTTTTATCGAGCTTTCCTCTATTCTGATTTTCGGCCTCGAATTACAAATCTCGGGTTGAATTTTAACATTGCTTGGACTAATATGCTTTATTTTAATGTGGGGGAAATATTTGATCCAAGAGGGGGGGTAAAACCTGGGGTATTTTGTCAAAAGGTTACTGATCGAGTTATTGCCATAATTGCATATATTTAATATTCGGAGAACCCGGTAGGGTTCTATGTATTGGGCTGATCATCATCTGTAATGTTATTTTGATTTCCTTAAAAAAAATGTACCTTTAACCAATCAAAACGCTCCATTTCCCCATTGAAATAACATTAAAATCGACATTTTCGAGGACATGTCCACTTCGCGGCATAACTTATCGAAATAATCATTTGTTACAGTTGAAACTAATTTTAAATGAAAGATTAAAGTTCGAATGTGTGCCTTTTCTAAGTTTCGTTTAAAAATATTAAGTCTAAGTATTTTAAAACTAATTCTGAAATTGACCCTTTTTTTGGTACTTAGCTGGTTTCGCGCATGGCCAAATTCGTAATGTTATTCTATGGGATTTAGATTTTTGAAAGTGGCTTACCTTTCAGATTTATTTTCTAATACTTCCGGATATTTTTCAGACTTGGATTTTCCGTGTGGTATGAATTAAGTTTCAAGCTTTATTTTAAGACTAATTTCATAATTTTACACCGATTAGTTGGCCCACAATCTATTCATGAAAACGGAGGGAACAACAAGGCGGAGAAATAGATTCGCCAAAAACCTAAGCCTAATTTGACAAATTAGGCTTAGCCGCTTATGTTTTATATGGCTTTTTAAAATCACGAGCACGAGCGCGCGCGCTTGATTTGGAGGCTATGGGTATTGAACTCTAATGACTTAATTTCTCCTTCTTCATATTTTTGCCGTTTATAGACTGTGACCAAACTAATCGGTATAAAATTATGAAATTAGTCTTAAAATAAAGCCTGTAAAATATTTGGAAGCATTAGAAAATAAATCTGAAAGGTAAGTCTCTTGCAAAAAATCTAAATCCCATAGAATAACATTAATTTTCAATTTCTCCGCCTTAAAAGTACTCTCCTTTTTAAAAATGAGTGAAATTCCGAACGACTTGCCATTCCGAACGGCAATAAGGAAGGTATTAACATCAAAAATAATGAAAAAATTAATTGGAATTTGGTTTAAAGGGCAATGGGGAAAATATAAAGATTTCGCAGCGGCTGTCGGAGGTATTAACATCAAAATTGCTGAAATAATTAATTTAAATTTGGTTTAAAGGGCAATGGGGAAAATATAAAGATTTCACTGCGGCTGTCGGAGGTATTAACATCAAAATTGATGAAAAAATTAATTTTAATTGGGTTTAAAGGGCAATGGGGAAAATGTAGAGATCTGACTGAATCAAGTGAGGCTGCCCCAGCTATTAACATCAAAAATTATGAAAAAATTAATTTTAATTGGGTTTAAAGGGCAATGGTAAAAATGTAGAAATTTGACTAAATCAAGTGCGGCTGCCGCAGCTATTAACATCAAAAATTATGAAAAAATTTAGTTTAATTAGGTTTAAAGGGCAATGGTAAAAATGTAGAAATTTGACTAAATCAAGTGCGGCTGCCCCAGCTATTTACATCAAAAAAATGTAAAAATTAATTTTAATTGGGATTAAAGGGCAATGGTAAAAATGTAGAGATTTGACTGAATCAAGTGCGGCTGCTCCAGCTATTAACATCAAAAATAAGGAAAAAATAATGTAAAAATTTATTTTAATTGGGATTAAAAGGCAATGGTAAAAATGTAGAGGTTTGACTGAATCAAGTGAGGCTGCCCCAGCTATTAACATCAAAAATAATGAAAAAAAAAATTTTAATTGGGATTAAAGGGCACTGGTAAAAATGTAGAAATTTGACTGAATCAAGTGAGGCTGCCCCAGCTATTAACATGAAAAATTGTGAAAAAATTAATTTTAATTGGGTTTAAAGGGCAATGGTAAAAATGTAGAGATCTGACTGAATCAAGTGCGGCTGCCGCAGATATTAACATCAAAAATTATGAAAAAATTAATTTTAATTGGGATTAAAGGGCAATGGTAAAAATGTAGAGATCTGACTGAATCAAGTGAGGCTGCCCCAGCTATTAACATCAAAAATTGTGAAAAAAAAAATAATTTTAATTGGGTTTAAAGGGCAATGGTAAAAATGTAGAGATCTGACTGAATCAAGTGAGGCTGCCGCAGTTATTAACATCAAAAATTATGAAAAAATTAATTTTAATTTGGATTAAAGGGCAATGGTAAAAATGTAGAGATTTGACTGAATCAAGTGCGGCTGACCCCAGCTATTAACATCAAAAATAATGAAAAAATTAATTTTAATTGGGATTAAAGGGCAATGGTAAAAATGTAGAGATTTGACTGAATCAAGTGCGGCTGCCCCAGCTATTAACATCAAAAATAATGAAAAAATTCATTTTAATTGGGATTAAAGGGCAATGGTAAAAATGTAGAGATTTGACTGAATCAAGTGCGGCTGCCCCAGCTATTAACATCAAAAATAATGAAAAAATTAATTTTAATTGGGATTAAAGGGCAATGGTAAAAATGTAGAGATTTGACTGAATCAAGTGCGGCTGCCCAAGCTATTAACATCAAAAATAATGAAAAAATTAATTTTAATTGGGATTAAGGGGCACTGGTAAAAATGTAGAAATTTGACTGAATCAAGTGAGGCTGCCCGAGCTATTAACATTAAAAATTATGAAAAAATTTATTTTAATTGGGTTTAAAGGGCAATGGTAAAAATGTAGAGATTTGACTGAATCACTTTTTAAAGGGCTAGTCTTTTAATATAGAAGTTAACACTTTCGTGTTAGACTGAAGTGACAGATATTATATCAAAAATGTCTTTGCGAACAAAGACCCAGAAGGACATGTTATGGCCTTGAATGTCTGAAGTGACAGATATTTAATTTTCTTTTAAAACATTAAATTTAAATACAATTAAATTTTCTTTTAAAACATGAAATTTAAATACAATTAGATTTTCTTTTAAAACGAAATTTAAATATAATCACAATCTGGCACGATTTAGAGTTTCAAATTTCAAAACAACTGATTTTATTCACTCGGAAATATTTAAGAAAATACATAACAGACGATTTTCTCCCATTGACGCTTAACATTAAATTGGCTTAATTATTTTTCAGGGATTACGTGTCAAACAAAACGAAACTTTTCGTTCGATAGAAAAATATACTTAATTTAGCTTTGGCTTTGGGCATAGACTCAAAGTTCTATGATCTGATCTCATACCTTAATTGGATAATGTTTTCTATGGATAATGCTTTATTATAACTCCTCGACTTTAGTCGAGGCAATTCGTTCATGTTAGCTTATGAATGCTTATCAAGGAATTTAAAGGGAAAAAAATTCCCCATATTTTAATTTTTAATCTAGGTTGCAAACGAACAAACCTAATCCATGGATAATGTTTTATTACAACTCCTCGACTTTAGTCGAGGCAATTCGTTCATGTTAGCTTATGAATGCTTATCAAGGAATTTAAAGGGAATAAAAATTCCCCATATTTTAATTTTTAATTTGGGTTGCAAACGAACAAACCTAATCCATGGATACTGTTTTTTATATCTCCTAATAACTAATTAGTGGTCCCTTATGGAAATCATCATTTTAATTGTACGGTTTTAATGAAAAGAAAAATGAAAGTATTACAATTTATACCTTATCGGCTCTAAAATTCGTCGCTTTGAAATTCTCTTCCCTCGCGCGCACAATATAGCTTTGAAAGTACAAATTGTTATGGTTTGCGTCGTCTGCTAAGTTAGAAAAGAAGGTGACTTTAAACGGGCTTTAAAAAACACATTTCCCTTTATCATAAACCCATTCCAGTAAACCGGCGAGTATTTTTAACGATCCGTTCAATTGCGAGTCGTGGAAATTCGGGTTAAATTAAGAAAACAAAAAGTGGACTCGCGTTATACTGAAAAATAACAGTTCAATACACGTTTTCCCTGAAAAATAATTAAGCGAAATTTAATGTTAAGCGTCAATGGGAGAAAATCGTCTGTTATGTATTTTCTTAAATATTTCCGAGTGAATAAAATCAGTTGTTTTGAAATTTGAAACTCTAAATCGTGCCAGATTGTGATTATATTTAAATTTCGTTTTAAAAGAAAATCTAATCGTATTTAAATTTCATGTTTTAAAAGAAAATTTAATTGTATTTAAATTTAATGTTTTAAAAGAAAATTAAATATCTGTCACTTCAGACATTCAAGGCCATAACATGTCCTTCTGGGTCTTTGTTCGCAAAGACATTTTTGATATAATTATACTAAGAACAGATCTAAATATTAAAGGGACTAATAATAGGTACATGTATACTAGAAAAACGATTGCCTCAATTTTGGGGCCTAACGTATCTAGTTTAACTTCGCGGGGTGATATTTCTTCGGGTTTTATCGGTTCTAGTCTAATTTCTATCGGTTCTAGTCTAATTTCTTCCGGTTCTAGTCTAATTTCTTCCTGAACTACTTCAATTTCTTCCTGAACTATTTCAATTTCTTCCTGAACTATTTCAATTTCTTCCTGAACTATTTCAATTTCTTCCCGTATGCTAGCGGAAGTTTCTAGGGGGTCTGTAAATTGTTCTATTGCCGGGGTGGAATCTGGCTTCTCCTCGGGATTCGAAATCCGAGGTGGGAAAACATATTCGTAAACGTCTCCCGGGCCAAAATCTTTCTTAACATACGGGTTCCTAGGAAGCGGGGATTCCTTTTCCTCTGGCTTCTCTATCTGTTTAAATCGGGGGATCTCAAAACTGGGATTATCCTTTCTAACCGACATGTGGCTCTCAACGGTTGCTTCTTTAGCGGGGTAGATTATAGCCGGGGGGCATGCAATAGGGGGAATATCTTCTGTATCTATCATATGGCTATCCACGTGGGTACTGTAGCGAAAGGGGGGAACTTTTATGGGGCGATATGCGCTACGGTTTCCCTCTGAGCTTCCCTCTCGGTATGACGTAGTGTTTCGGGATACTCTCTCTCTATGAAGGTTATAATACCTAGTGTTTTCTTTGGGTGGACTAAGGGTTTCTAGCGGGAAATTCCAACCTGGTAAAGGGTAGTTTTCACGACTAGGGGATCGGTTAGGCCTAAATAAATCTTCGGGGGTTGTTTCAAATTGGGTTTTTATTCCCTGTATTATATCCATAACGGGAGTAAAGTCTATCGCGGTTCTTAACAGCTCGTCTACTGTGGTAAAGGGTTTCAAGTTTAACATCGCTTCACATGCGGGGAGAAGCCCAAGCGTAATATGTTGAAGCCTATCTTTCTCAGAAAGTCTTTGGTGGAGTTGTGGTATTAAATCGATCATATCTTCTATGTATCTGGAGGGGGTTTCAGTTCTTAGCTGTTTACGATTCCCTATTAATCTTAATATTCTAAGAGTGTAACTATCATCTAAAAATTTGGTTTTAAATCCAATTAAAAATTTCTCCCACGTGTCTAAATTAGCGTGGTTTACTCTAAACCAGGTTTTTGCTAGCCCATCTAGCATAAAATGCATACTGCGAAATACATCTTCCGGCCTCCCGTTCCCTGCTCTAGCATACTCTTCTATGTTAGTCAAGAAATCTAGGGGGCTTTCTTTCTCACTCCCACTGAATTTAAATCGGGGAATTTTTACGGGTCGGTACGAGCTACGGTTTCCCTCTCGATACCTGGTTTTTCTGGGGCTTTCTCTTTCCATTTTAATAAAAAGAATTCAAAGGGGAAGTCTAACACACTGAAAATCTAGTGGGGAAATAATCGCGAATACGAGAGTGATTGATCAACCAATTACAGGCCTTTCTACACGAATCCTGCCGACTGCGCCATTTTATATAAGGGTTTTTCTCTTCCTCGCCGGAGCGTTTCCGCCTGGCGAGCGGCGTTCGAACTTTTTCTCCCGCGAATTTGGTTAAAAAGACGCTGGTTTTGGGAAAAATGTTCGAAGAGCCACCAACACGGGGAAAAAACGAGAAAAGCTTACACAAAAAAAGTGTTTTTGGGGTTTGGGATAAATTGCGTGAGGAGTTTAATCACTTGGGGAGAAGAGGAAAAAAGATTCGTTTCACGTATGGTTTCTCATAATTGGTCAATCAAACAATAACACTCTTTTATTCATTTGTAATAACACTTTCAAAAAATATATATAACACTTTAAATACTAGGGGGAAAAACGATAATACTTAATATACTCGAGGGACGTTACAACCCGTTATCTCACGGAGTTGGTCGCACGGAAGGTGCTTAAAAATATATATAGGAGACTTGCCCTTTGCTTATTCGTAAGAGGGAGTCCAACGTTAAGTTTTAAATATATATATACGAGGATTCTGGCACGGACGGTACCTTAAGTTTTTACTTTCGATTTCTAGAGGGGTTTCCAAAATTACGATATATCCATATCTATTTACTTTTAATATTAAATTTCACCTCCTATAAAAGGGGTTTTTATAAATGGGGAGCAAAGATTATCCTAATCTCTCTCTTTCTATCTCGATAACGTTTTTCTGATTTCTATCTTTTCTTAAAAAGTACGGGAGTTGAATTATACTACGGTCTTCTAGACTTTGATCTCAACAACAAGCCGACATTTAGATTTGGGGCACCAATAATTCCCCGAGTGGTCAAACGATAAAACAAAATATAACGATAAAAAAAATACTCAACACTGCCTGTGTTTTTACGAAAAAGTTGGGTTCGGGGGCCGTCGTTTCTCTCGGATTAGCTGGATTTTGTTGCGTAACAGTAGAGCCGTATCCATTCTTGTACCAATCGGTTTCACTGGCTCTCTCCTTGAGGGGTTAGACGGGGTTTCTCGGACAGCTTGCGGGGTGGCAACTTCGTTGAAATTAGTTACGGCACGGTCTCTCGGGTAGGTATTCACACATGCTCCGACGAGTGGTCGTCCGGTTTCTTGGGGTCTCGAAGGGGGATCTTGTTTGACTTCAGTAATTCTCGTCCTTCGTCGTCGTGTTTTTAGTTTGAGGGATTTCTTGGTTTCGACGCCATATAGCGGGGGAGGCTCCTTTCCTTCGTGGATTGAATATCGTCAGCGGGGATCATCGGATTCTGGAGGGCGAATCGGAATTCTTTGTGGCCTAGGTGGCTCTCTTTCATTAGTATTGCGATGAGGTTCGACTCATTTTATCTTCTAAGTTATAGCGGGAACTGATTTCTTCTAAGTTATTTCGCGAGTTAAAGTTTTCGACAGCGACTATGTCCCGAAGGATCGCGGATAAAAAAAATGGCAGAGTCCGGACCCTTAGTTTAAGCGGGCTCCATCATCGCCCTCAGCGCAGCGCGCTGGGCTTCTAGGGGGTGATCAGTGGTTCCTTTCGAGATCTCCACGTCGAAGTGATTTTACCTTCGCCATTTTCTCTCCTTTATGCCTAGGATGGGGGAAAGCGTAGCGCGTGGATCTTCGCCAGTTGCAGTTTTGCTTTTCCTGGCGTGGCTTTGCGTACGTTAGGTTCGGGGGGGGGGGATGGAAAAAAGGACGCTCTGGTTCTTATCCGGGCCATCCGGGCACCTCTCTCGACGCCTGCTACCGCGTGCCTCGTGACGTATCCATTTCGTTTCTTAGTACTCTGCAGGGTCGATCTGTATTCTCTGTGGAAGATAGACGGGGGGATCTTTAGGGCATCGATTTCTCTTCGTATTCGGCGCCAATGGGCCTACGCGTTTGTTAGGGATGAATCTTCAGGTTGGGATGGTGGGGTGAAACGCTGTCCGAGAGTTTTTTCCCAGGGTTTATGGAAAAGTTTGGGGAATTTGAGGTGACCATGAACGTGAAGGTCGATGTCATCTCGATAATTCCTTGAGGGGGTTATGGCAGTGTGGTTGTATTGGTATCGTTTTGTAGAGATAGGGTCACATGAAGTTTTACTTTGTCTAGAGGGGATCTTTAGCATTGGGGTTTCTTAGAGTTCGCTAAATTTTGGTTATCCGGTCCTTTGTTAAGAAGGAAATGGGGTTTTTATATTTTTCCCGTTTTTAAGTTAAAATAGTTTCTTTTAAAGGGAAGGTGACACATAATAAATACAAAAAATAGGCTTATAATACACATTAATTACAAAAATCGAAAATTTGAGGGTTATAGTGGGGGTGAACTATGTGACGGGGTCACAAGGACTGTCTGCGTTTTTAAAACCCGTTTAAAGTCACCCTTCTTCTAGCTTGGCAGACGACGTTGACCCTAACAAATTGTACAGTCAAAGCCAGGCTGTGTGCATAAGGGAAGAGCATTTTAAAGGGGCAAATAACAGGACAGGTCCAAACTTAGGTGTAAAGCTTTTTCCACCATTTTAATGCTTCTTAAACAAATTTTGATGCTTCTTAAACAATTTTTAATCGTTCTTAAATAATTTTAAATGCTTCTAAAACAATTTTAATGCGTCTTAAACAAATTTAATGCTTATCAAAAAAAGTCAATGATTCTTATAAGTGGTTCAAAATGTTTATCGCTTTGTGGTATTTCGTCTTGGTTTAGCGCCAATGGTTTCAATCGTAGCTTCGACTCGTTTGGGTGTTGTCTGCAATCTTCGGCGTACTGTACTTCTAGTCATACGCCTAGGCTCCTCATCGTCACACACCATAAGAATTGTAACTTGCCTTTCCCGTGTGGTTATTATCTCTCGAGAACTGTGGATTCTCTTTTGACTTGTATTTTCGAGAGCCTAGCTTCTCTATGATGGCTGGATTTCCTTCGTTTTGTCTTCCGCCGTGTAATACTTTTTGTTGTCTTCGAATTTCTTCTGCTTGACGAGCTGTCGAAATTGCTTTTTCTAGCGTGAGGGTACCATCTAGCTGCATCTTTTCTGATAGCGCTTTGTCCCATACTCCTACTACTATTCGGTCCCTTAGAAGTTCATCCTGTAATGCTCCATAATTACATTTTTCTATTTGGGTACGGCATGCCGTTATAAATTCCTCGACTAGCTCTCCATCGTGCTGAATTCTTGAATTAAACGTAGCTCTCTCGTAGATAATATTCTTACGAATAATAAAATGATCTTCAAACTTTTGCAAGACTATTGCATAGTCCTTTTTCTCCTCATCATTAGCAAATATGAATGAGATAAAAATATCGTCGGCTTTATCACCCATCATGTAGATGATCGCGTTTACTTGTTCCTCCTCCGGCTTGGAGCTTAGGCCAGATGCAAATCGAAAGCGCTCGAACCGTCGTCGCCACTTCGGCCATTCATTCGGACTAGAGAAATTGAAAGGCTCTGGCGTATTTACTTGAAACGAAGCTTGGTTCTGCTGCATGATTCTGATGTTCTGAAGCCTTGGCGTATGATGTCACACTCGCGATTCCTAGAAATACCGCAGGTAACAAAATTACGGAGATAAAGGTTCGACTATAACTCTTCTGACACGATGTTTTGTATGTTGTTTAACTATACAAAGTTGATTCCAAAATAATATAAAACATTATTAAGAGATCTACATGAGAGAGCCCGACATCATCTGAAGCACTAGATATTGTAGCAGACGCTTTTATACTTTAAGACATAGATATAGGGGCTGTACATAAGACTTTATATTTATATAATTACACAAGTAAGCCTAGAAATTAGGCAATTGCGGAGTTTTTTTGCGGGTTTGGATCTGGCATTATTAGCATCGCCGTCACTTTCCTTATTTACAAGATTATGTATAGGCAAATGTTACACAGCGTAGACACCTGTTACGTAGTGATCACGTGACCCGCTAGGGGAGTGTCGCTCATCAACCGATCTGTAATCTAATCTTGTTAATAGACTAGGATGTCAGAAGACAATACCTCGCTAATAAAGATAGTCATGTTTATCTAACCAGTCTCCGTTATTTCTTTCAGATTCTTGTCAGATTCTATCATATCCTAAAACTTTAATAGTTTAGTCTCCGACAAGAGCGTCATCGAATGAAGGCTAGCTTTGGATCCTTCCATATCATCAGTGATAATATCCATTGCCGAGGCTGGAGACCTTGAAAGAGCATCCGCTATGTACATTTGTGTTCCCGCAACATATGTCAAGCGAAATTCATAACTGGATAATTTGAGGACGAGGTGTTGCAGTCTTGGTGATAGTGCATTGAGTGGTTTCTCTACTATAGCCAGTAATTGCTTATGGTCGGTCTCAATGAGTACTTTGGTTCCCACGACATCATAATGAAAAAGTTCAACAGTATAAACGACTGCCAAGAGTTCTTTTTCTATTTGAGCCCATCTTTGTTGAGCCTCTGTTAGGGTTGTCGAGGCATATTGTATTGGCTGGCCTTCTTGTAAGAGTGCCAAATTGACTTGCATCAACGGAAAGTATGTTTTGTTTCCGGGGATCATAGAAAGCTAATACAGTTGCTTTCATAATGTCATCCTTGAGTTCGTCAAATCTTTTCTGGTGTTCCATTTCCCATAGGAATTCGACAGCCGGTTTCAAGAGTTGTCTTAAAGGAGCTGTTTTTCCGGAGTGGTATGGAATAAATTTGCTCAGGTAATTTATGATTCCGAGAAATCGTTGCAGTTCTTTCCTGTTGATTGGTGGCTTCAGGGATTGAATTGCAGATGCCTTCCTTTCGTCAACCTGTACTCCTAACTGTGAAATTTTATGACCGAGGTATACAATTGTAGAATCTGCGAGTTGTAATTTTTTATTGCTAAACGTTATTCCTGCTTCACGTGCCTTTGAAAGGACCTTGTTCAGCCTTTCTTTGTGTTCTTCGACTGTGGGTGCTGCAATTATCAGATCATCCGTTGATATGTCGACTCCAGGTATTTCACCAAATAGGTCGTTCATAATTCGTTGGCATATCTCCGATGCACTAGATATACCATACGGCATCCGAAAGAATCTAAATCTTCCATATGGGGTTGAAAATGTGCACAATCGAGAGCTAGCTGCATCTAATTTTATTTGCCAGAAGGCTGACGTTGCATCTAGCACTGTAAATACCTTGCAGCCCTGTAGATTGCTGAATATTTCCTGTGATGTTGGTACTTTGTAATGTTCTCGTTTAATTGATTTATTAAGACGTCTAGGATCCAGGCAAACCTGTATAGATTTATCTTCCTTTGGAACGACTACGAGAGGATGCACCCACTCGGTTGGTTCTGTAATTGCAGTTATGATGTTCAATTCTTTCATGCGAGCTAGTTCTTTCTTGAGTGGTTCTCGGAAAGTGTTAGTACCAGAGCGCACCTTCACCTTATGAGGGCGCCGCTGTACGGGAAGCTAATCCAGCTTTCCTCCTAAATGAACCACTCTCTCTCTCGCGCCTCGGAAATGTTCGGTTCACCTATATAACTATTACGTCTACATGTAACCTTTTAATCATTACCATTAAAGCATTAACTCTAAAACCATGTGTAGTAACTAAATTTATTGGGCACAGTTAAAAATCCAACAGAAAGCGTGAGGTTTACTTCGCGCATGGACTATCAGAGGTTGCGCATCCTCTTTTAAGGAGATATGATGTAAGCCTGGGAGACAGCCAACTGGTCCAAATACATCCTCGAGCCTTTTTAAAATCTGCTGTGGTGATTCTTTTACTGACTACGGTTACATTGGGCTCTGAACGTCGACGTAAGGGAACGTCGACGTTTCGTCGACGCTCGTGAACGTCGACATTCGGAAAAAGGGAGCGGTTACATTGTCGTCGTTTGAATGTACCATTGTAGAATATTTCCTCCAAACGGGGTTTTCTGGTATGGGATGTTAGAAACGTTAAGATGGCCATGTATAAAATTATTTCAGGATCTTTAAAATTAAATCGGGATCTTTAAAATGAAATCGGGATCTTTAAAATTAAATCGGGATCTTTAAAATTAAATCGGGATCTTTAAAATTAAATCGGGATCTTTAAAATTAAATCGGGATATTTCAAATTAAATCGGGATATTTCAAATTAAATCGGGATCTTTAAAATTAAATCGGGATCTTTAAAATTAAATCGGGATCTTTAAAATTAAATCGGGTATATTATTTCGGTATAACTATTTGCCTCTGATTTTTATTTAATAATATTAATATAATATAGTATTTATTAAACAGTATAATATTAATTGTATGTACTAAATTATATACGCTTATCTTAAATAATATCAGTTAATTTATTTTAAATTTTGAAAATCAAACCTCTGCTATTAATGAATTTTTCAGTAGCTGGCTACTTAGTTCAATAATTTAAATACGTTAAAAAAATCGTTATTACACTTGAGAATAAAGTAGTTTAGAAAATAAAGTGCAATATCAAAAAAATAGTAGCATTTATATAGTAAGAAAAATTCTGCTAAGCAGCGAACAACGACTTTCACGGGTTACATGCTACCTCGAACGTCGACGTAAGTCCTTAAATCGACGGTTCGAGGTAGTTTTCGTTAAGTCGACGTATCTCCTCGAACGTCGACGTTCGTCCGTTTACATGGAAAAAATGAGCGTCGACGTTCCCTTACGTCGACGTTCAGAGCCCAATGTAACCGTAGTCACTGTCGTTTTGATTGAGTGAAGTCTTACATTTGCTCCCGCACAGGTAATTTATTGGAGAGTCGTACAGTTGAAGTGATTAATCTCCGAGGTTAGATTATCTAATCTATGGATTAGTCCTAGCTCTGTCAGGGTAGTAGCTCCTAAGATTGGTATGGTATTCTGTACAGTTATATAATAATTACAGATCCGTTGGGCATTCTCCGAAGTTGTATTCATATTTACGACTCCTAACATCGTTACCACATGACCAGAATACGACATTACCTTCCTTTGTGTCTGTCGTAAAGGTGGAGGTTTGTGTAGCTTTTGATATAGCGAGTGAGGTAGAACATTCACTTGAGAACCCGTGTCCATTTTGTTAGAGATAAGCGACGGCGCCCTAAAAAATAATCAATGATGTTATATTTGTTTTACAGGGTGGAACAGATAACAAAACTCAATAGCTTCTATGGGAAAAATTTTCAATGGGATTTTAACATTGAAAATTAAAATTAGAAATTTCATCAAAATAGACCATTTCGGCGGAAAATTAAAATCAGCTTAAACAACGCTAATTTGAAATTATTTTCAAAAATCGACAAAAATAACCCAAAAAATGCCAAATTGGATAATTACTTTTAAAATCGATAAAAATAGGCCAAATCGGATAATTCCTTTTAAAATCGATAAAAATAGGCCAAATTGGATAATTCCTTTTAAAATCGATAAAAATAGGCCAAATCGGATAATTCCTTTTAAAATCGATAAAAATAGGCCAAATTGGATAATTCCTTTTAAAATCGATAAAAATAGGCCAAATCGGATAATTCCTTTTAAAATCGATAAAAATAGGCCAAATCGGATAATTCCTTTTAAAATCGATAAAAATAGGCCAAATCGGATAATTTCTTTTAAAATCGATAAAAATAGGCCAAATCGGATAATTCCTTTTAAAATCAATAAAAATAGGCCAAATTGGATAATTCCTTTTAAAATCGATAAAAATAGGCCAAATCGGATAATTCCTTTTAAAATCGATAAAAATAGGCCAAATCGGATCGTTCCTTTTAAAATCGATAAAAATAGTCCAAATCGGATCATTCCTTTTAAAATCGATAAAAATAGGTCAAATTGGATAAATCCTTTTAAAATCGATAAAAATAGGCCAAATCGGATAAAACCTTTTGAAATCGATAAAAATAAGCCAAATCTGATAAATCCTTTTAAAATCGATAGAGATAGGTCAAATTGGACAAATAATTTTGAAATCGATAAAAATAGGCCAAATTGGATAAATCCACTTGAAATCGATAAAAATAGGCCATTGTGGTAAAATACTTTAAAATTTAACAAAAATGTGCCAATTTAAAATTATCCAGCTTAACCAATAAAATTTAGGTCAAAGTAGTAATTTCGTTTTAAAATTTAAGGAAATTGCGCCAAATTTGATAATTGTTATCAATCGGTTATTGCCATTCTACAGTGCTTCGAGTACTTCACACCCAGAAGTTCCACCCCTACCATATTCACTTGCCACAGGCTCTATCGGATGAAGATAGGCTGCGACGCACCGAGTTTTTTTTTAGCCTTGCGATGGCAGCCGGAAGAACATCCAAACTTTGTTTCTAAATTTCTATGGTCTGATAAAGCCACATTCCATAGAGATGGAACGGTCAATAGGCACAACATGCACTATTGGTCTCAGCAAAATCCTTATTGGCTTAGAGAAAATTACCATCAACAGAGATTTATAACGAATTTATGGGTGGGAATTTTTGGGGAACGAATAATAGGTCCTTTCTTTTTTGAAGAAAATTTAACTGGGCCAATTTGTCTGGAATTTCTTCAAACTAGTGTTACCGAAGCCTTGCGAGAGATGCCACCAGCGGAAACGCAAGATATGTGGTTTCAGCAAGACGGAGCACCTCCGCATTACCGTCGTGGCGTACGAGAGTGGCTTAACGATAGCTTTTCTAACCGATGGATTGGACGGGGAGGGCCCTTTCCATGGCCATCAAGATCCCCCGATCTAACACCTTTGGACTTTTTCCTTTTGGGGATACGTAAAAAGCGTTGTGTATGAATCTGAAGCTCACACACTTGAGGAACTGCGCCAAAAAATTAGATCAGCTGTCGAACGAATTACTCCCGCAACTCTAGCTAATGTCCTAGGGTCAGTAATTAGTCGCGGCGAAGAATGCCTATGAACCGATGGGGGGCATATCAAACACACGCACTAATGATTTTGGCCTGTTTTATTGGAATTTGAAGAAAATTTTCAAGAGAATATCGCGCATTTCAGAAAAATCCTGATCGTTGTTGGAGAAAAATAACAATTATCATATTTGGCGCAATTTCTTTAAATTTTAAAACGAAATTACTAATTTGACCTCAATTTTATTGGTTTAGCTGGATAATTTTAAATTGGCACATTTATGTTAAATTTTAAAGTATTTAACCACAATGGCCTATTTTTATCGATTTCAAGTGGATTTATCCAATTTGGCCTATTTTCATCGATTTCAAAATTATTTGTCCAATTTGACCTATCTCTATCGATTTTAAAAGGATTTATCCGATTTGGCCTATTTTTATCGATTTTAAAAGGATTTATCCGATTTGGACTATTTTTATCGATTTTAAAAGGAAAAATCAGATTTGGCCTATTTTTATCGATTTTAAAAGGAATTATCCGATTTGGCCTATTTTTATCGATTGTAAAAGGAATTATCCGATTTGGCCTATTTTTATCGATTTTAAAAGTAATTATCCAATTTGGCATTTTTTGGGTTATTTTTGTCGATTTTTGAAAATAATTTCAAATTAGCATTGTTTAAGCTGATTTTAATTTTCCGCCGAAATGGTCTATTTTGATGAAATTTCTAATTTTAATTTTCAATGTTAAAATCCCATTGAAAATTTTTCCCATAGAAGCTATTGAGTTTTGTTATCTGTTCCACCCTGTATATATATAAGTATTTTTTTTTTTTTTTTTTTTTTTTTCCAAAATGCGGGGTAAATTTCAAAAATGGATATCTCGGAAACCAAAAATACTGCATTGGGATTTTAAGTGATTCATATGCATTAGAAGGCGAGAATTTCGAAAATGACAAAATGTTTGACCTTTAATTTTAGTGAAAGGTCAAAATCAAACGTCAAAGATTTTGAAAACTGATAATGTTTTAAATATTATCCGGATGAATAATTTGACGTAATATTCTTTTTTGGCTCTAAAAGTCTTTAAAATAAGCTCTTACACGATCGTTTACGACAAATGGCAGCTGAGATAAGTATATAAGTGTTTTAGGGGTGGTGGTCATTTTCTCTAAAATGACCAATGCTGTATCTCAAAAACGGCTTGCCCGATCGCTATAAAACTTTCGGAATCGTCTTATGCGGCCCAAAAAACCCTAGAAACAAAATATGATGGTTTTCGACAGGGGTGGGGTTCAAAATTTAAATTTTTTTGGTTGATCTGTGCGAGAATTACCCAGAATGCATTTCTTTTGTTTCCTTAGTAACGCGATAGTTCCTCTAGTAACGCGTTAGTTCCTCTAGTAACGCGTTAGTTCCTCTAGTAACGCGTTAGTTCCTCTAGTAACGCGTTAGTTCCTCTAGTAACGCGTTAGTTCCTCTATTAACGCGTTAGTTCCTCTAGTAACGCGTTAGTTCCTCTATTAACGCGTTAGTTCCTCTAGTAACTTCAACTTCGTACGTACTTTCAACTTCGTATTCTGGTAATGTTGTTTTAAGCAAGTAGTATTTTTGGTAATTTTGTTTTATATTTTAAGTAAATTTTGTTTCATCTCTAGTTATTTGCTTCTCTTATTGTTACTTTCTTTTTGTTAATTGTTTCTCTTAATATATTGTTATGTTTAGTTTCGTATCCAGAGCTCTGGCCAATTCATTTCGCTTTTTGCATTCTATTCGTTAGTTGTTCGATCGATCGATTTCTTCGCTCGCTCTCTTACAATATCCAGTGATGGGCGCGCTCCTTGCAGCTCCGCTCACTTGGAGTATTTTGAGTGGAGATGAGAGGTTTTTTTTGTGGTATACAAGAGGAGCGCGAGTGGAGAAGTACTAAAATTTCATAGGAGAGGAGAGTTTAAGAGGAGAGGCACATTTTTAGGGACTCCAAGAGATGAGTAGAAATGAGAGCCTACTTTTTCGAAGCCTTCAAGAGATGAGTAGAAATGAGAGGCTTTTTTTTGGGACTCCAAGATACGAGTAGCAATGAGAGAATTTTTTTTTGGGACCCCAAGCGATGAGTAGAATTGAGACGCATTTTTTTTAAACTCCAAGAGATGAGTAGATATGAAAGGTTATTTTTTTGGGATTCCAAGAGATGAGTAGAAATGAGAGGCATTTTTTTAAACTTCAAGAAATGAGTAGATATGAGAGGTTCCTTTTTTAGATTCCAAGAGATATGAGTAGAAATGAGAGGCATTTTCTTTAAACTCCAAGAAATGAGTAGATATGAGAGGTACTTTTTTGGGATTCCAACAGATGAGTAGAAATGAGAGGAGCTTTTTCGCACTCTCCGCTCACTTGGATATTTTGTCTATTTTAAAAAAAGTTCAATGTTTGGTGGCTTTAGGAGGTGGTAAACTGGGCTATTTACCCTTGGATCCAAGTTTTTTGCGCAAAATTTAAATTATATGTATGGTAGGGTCACCTAATTCTGAACACTTTCATTTAAAAATGTATAACTTAACTTTGGTTGGGTCTATTTAAAGATGGAAAAGCTCATTTTGTAGATTAAGAATGGGACTATTCGCGGAACGCGACTTCAATACTCTAGGAAAAGATCCTAAACGACACTAATTAGCCAACCACGATAATTAGCATAGTTAATTATGCCGTTTTTAAGGGAATGCTTCCCTTAGGGTCCCAGAAATAAGCTATTACGAGCTTCGGAAAAATCCCAAGCTTTACGCACTGTAAAGTTTGATTTTCCCGCTACCAGAAGCCGATGAAACCCTCCTTTGAAGTCTATTTCTCCCGGGTCTTGTCTACCCCTCTCTGTATGGGTTAGTTTCAAAAAGCGCGATTCGTACGCCTCCTAACGGTAGATATTTTCGGAGCGGGAGTTCGTCGAGCGAATATCTCTAGCAGCCTCGGAGTTCGTCAAAAAAACGTCGTCGTTTGTGGAGAGAGAGAATTTCCAATTTTCCGTAGACAGAGGGGTATGAAGTAGGACACCTTCGATCTCGTAAAATTGTGAATTTTACCCATACAGAGAGGAGCGCTATATGGAACATTAGAGTAGTAGACTTCAAAGGAGGGTTTCATCGGCTTCTGCCGCTACAAAATAAACTTCTCAAACCCAGAATTTGGCCACAAACTCTTCGCGAAAACGTAATTTCAAATATGTCTAAGAATTTCTAATTCTTAACGTTGCTCTGAATTATACGAAAAACTCCCAAAAAATGCTAAAGGAACCATTTCCGCCCCTCGAATCGAGAAACGAGTGTCACCAACGGATTCCTTGGCGGAATTAGCGCGATCGAGCCAGTAATTGCGAAGTTATCGTCGATTTCCTTCAAAATGATGATTCCTTTACAGGTTCTATAATGCCGCAACAATGCAAAAATTTTAAATCGTCGATAACTTCTCAAATACTTTCTCGATCGCGCTAATTCTGCATTCCCCCTGATAAAATTGGCCGGGGAATCCATTGGTGACACTCGTTTCTCGATTGGAGGCACGCTAGTGGTTCCTTTTGCAAATTTTGGATTTTTTTTACATGTCATAAAATTTTAAATTATTGTGGGGGTGTGAAAGGTTAAGTCTCATCAAAATTCCAATTTGGCTAATGTGAGCTTCAAAATAGGACCATCATTATCGTAGTAAAGCCAAAGGCGCGTGATAGTGTTAAGATCGTTTATGAATGGAGCTCTTAAAGGGGGCATGAACTCTGACAACAAGTGCTTTTTTATCGGTTTAGATTTTAGAATAATAAAATAACGACAAAATCAATATTAAAAGTTACCAAATATTTCTCGTATATATTCATTGTAAATTTTCAAAGCTCCTAGCTGCAAGGTACTAAGCTTAACTTGCTTTTTCGGGGATCGACTGTATTTCTACTTAATTGCCGCCGACTCTCGCGTTATTATGGTTAGTACCTAATGGAACTTAAGAAAGGTGAGCATTTAGTTATTGGAGAGGAGAGGAGATGGGATGAGAGGAGAGGAGAGGAGATGAGATGAGCGGTAGAGTTGAGAGTTCGGAAAATTTTTAAAGGGAGGTGAGCTTCAAGTTACTGGAGAGGAGAGGAGATGAGATGAGATGAGCGGTAGAGTTGAGAGTTCAGAAAATTTCTTAAGGGAGGTGAGCTTTACACTGTAAAAAATAAAGGGTCGGATAAATACCTTTAAAGGTATTTCTGCTTGCCACCCCAGGCGCACCCTTTTAGGTACTTATTAATACCCTACTTTAGGGGTATTATAAAATACCTTCTATTAAGGGTATTAATGAAGACCTTTGGGGTACTATTTAGCACCATATATGGTATTTATTCACACTTCAAAAAAATACTATTGGGGTTCGAAAAAAGACCTTTTGGGTCATTAGGGGTACTAATTGGTACCATATATGGTATTTATCCAGACTTCAAAACTTCGCTTTAGGGGTACGAAATAATACCTTTTCGGACATTAGAGGTAATAATTGGCACCATATAAGGTATTTATCCAGACTTCAAAACTTCGCTTTAGGGGTACGAAATAATACCTTTTCGGCCATTAGAGGTACTAATTGGCCCCATATAAGGGATTTTTCATACTTCAAAATTTCGCTTTGGGGGTGTGAAGAAATACCTTTTCGGCCATTAGAGGTACTAATTGGCACCATATAAGGTATTTTTCGGGAAAATAAAAGATACTTCTTTCATTATTTAAATAGTAGCAAACCTGGAAGATTTATTTGTACAAAATAATGGGTTATCATACATCACAATGATTTAAAAATCAAAATAAATCCAGATTTGTATTATGGTTTCATACATTTGAAAAAGAGGTTTTAACACGAGTTGATGCACTTTGAGAAATTGGTTTTTCACGAGGTTACAATTTGTTAACTTTAATTTTAGTACAAAGTTATGGGTTTGAAAAGAGGTTTATAACAAGTTTATGATTTTGGTTTTTAAAAGAAGTTCATTAATTTGGAAAAGAAAGCTTTTTATAAGACGTTTATGCATTTTGAGAAAGATGGGTTTTATGGATTTTGAGAAATGGAATTTTATCACAAATATATCAATACGTTAGTTTTAATCACAAATTGATGGGTTTAGTATTTACCCCAAAGATGGGTTTCAAAAAGGCCTTTTACAACAAGTTTATTATTTTTAAATACTAATAATGAGTCATTAAATACTAATTATGAGTCTTTAATTACTAATAATAAACCATTAAATACTAATTGTGAATAATGATTTATATAATATTACTATGAATTAAATATTACTAAATATGAATTAAATATTACTAATTATGAATTAAATATTATTTAATACGAATTATTAATTATTTAATACGAATTATTAATTATTTAATACGAATTATTAATTATTTAATACGAATTATTAATTATTTAATACGAATTATTAATTATTTAATACGAATTATTAATTATTTAATACGAATTATTAATTATTTAATACGAATTATTAATTATTTAATACGAATTATTAATTATTTAATACGAATTATTAATTATTTAATACGAATTATTAATTATTTAATACGAATTATTAATTATTTAATACGAATTATTAATTATTTAATACGAATTATTAATTATTTAATACGAATTATTAATTATTTAATACGAATTATTAATTATTTAATACGAATTATTAATTATTTAATACGAATTATTAATTATTTAATACGAATTATTAATTATTTAATACGAATTATTAATTATTTAATACGAATTATTAATTATTTAATACGAATTATTAATTATTTAATACGAATTATTAATTATTTAATACGAATTATTAATTATTTAATACGAATTATTAATTATTTAATACGAATTATTAATTATTTAATACGAATTATTAATTATTTAATACGAATTATTAATTATTTAATACGAATTATTAATTATTTAATACGAATTATTAATTATTTAATACGAATTATTAATTATTTAATACGAATTATTAATTATTTAATACGAATTATTAATTATTTAATACGAATTATTAATTATTTAATACGAATTATTAATTATTTAATACGAATTATTAATTATTTAATACGAATTATTAATTATTTAATACGAATTATTAATTATTTAATACGAATTATTAATTATTTAATACGAATTATTAATTATTTAATACGAATTATTAATTATTTAATACGAATTATTAATTATTTAATACGAATTATTAATTATTTAATACGAATTATTAATTATTTAATACGAATTATTAATTATTTAATACGAATTATTAATTATTTAATACGAATTATTAATTATTTAATACGAATTATTAATTATTTAATACGAATTATTAATTATTTAATACGAATTATTAATTATTTAATACGAATTATTAATTATTTAATACGAATTATTAATTATTTAATACGAATTATTAATTATTTAATACGAATTATTAATTATTTAATACGAATTATTAATTATTTAATACGAATTATTAATTATTTAATACGAATTATTAATTATTTAATACGAATTATTAATTATTTAATACGAATTATTAATTATTTAATACGAATTATTAATTATTTAATACGAATTATTAATTATTTAATACGAATTATTAATTATTTAATACGAATTATTAATTATTTAATACGAATTATTAATTATTTAATACGAATTATTAATTATTTAATACGAATTATTAATTATTTAATACGAATTATTAATTATTTAATACGAATTATTAATTATTTAATACGAATTATTAATTATTTAATACGAATTATTAATTATTTAATACGAATTATTAATTATTTAATACGAATTATTAATTATTTAATACGAATTATTAATTATTTAATACGAATTATTAATTATTTAATACGAATTATTAATTATTTAATACGAATTATTAATTATTTAATACGAATTATTAATTATTTAATACGAATTATTAATTATTTAATACGAATTATTAATTATTTAATACGAATTATTAATTATTTAATACGAATTATTAATTATTTAATACGAATTATTAATTATTTAATACGAATTATTAATTATTTAATACGAATTATTAATTATTTAATACGAATTATTAATTATTTAATACGAATTATTAATTATTTAATACGAATTATTAATTATTTAATACGAATTATTAATTATTTAATACGAATTATTAATTATTTAATACGAATTATTAATTATTTAATACGAATTATTAATTATTTAATACGAATTATTAATTATTTAATACGAATTATTAATTATTTAATACGAATTATTAATTATTTAATACGAATTATTAATTATTTAATACGAATTATTAATTATTTAATACGAATTATTAATTATTTAATACGAATTATTAATTATTTAATACGAATTATTAATTATTTAATACGAATTATTAATTATTTAATACGAATTATTAATTATTTAATACGAATTATTAATTATTTAATACGAATTATTAATTATTTAATACGAATTATTAATTATTTAATACGAATTATTAATTATTTAATACGAATTATTAATTATTTAATACGAATTATTAATTATTTAATACGAATTATTAATTATTTAATACGAATTATTAATTATTTAATACGAATTATTAATTATTTAATACGAATTATTAATTATTTAATACGAATTATTAATTATTTAATACGAATTATTAATTATTTAATACGAATTATTAATTATTTAATACGAATTATTAATTATTTAATACGAATTATTAATTATTTAATACGAATTATTAATTATTTAATACGAATTATTAATTATTTAATACGAATTATTAATTATTTAATACGAATTATTAATTATTTAATACGAATTATTAATTATTTAATACGAATTATTAATTATTTAATACGAATTATTAATTATTTAATACGAATTATTAATAAGAGAAATTAATCCAGTAATTATTAAATTCTGATCTAGTATTAATAATCCATGAAAAATCCATTTTAATTATAATTGGTCTAATCATAGTTAATTTGATTCTATCATCAATAAATTTCAATCAGTCATAAAGCTTTAAATAAATTTAATCACTTTTATTGGTAAAATTGTGATTAATTTTAATTTAGATTAGCTTCATCGATTAGATTTATTCTTGATTATATTTAAATTATAATTATTAAAATGGAATTAAGCGTTTAAACTGTGTTAATCGATTTTATCATAATTAAATTAATCTTCTTCATTGTCACGTGAATCAAAATATTCTGTCTAAAATTCTGTTCGCCAAAGCATTTTCTACCGCTGGCAGCCAGTGTCAGTTAAAATTTCAAACCAGTGGCGTTATTTTTTCATGGTGATTTTCAGTCAACACTTTCTACCCCATCTTCCCTTTGCGGTAAGCCTGATAAAGAAAAATTCTTCACTCCACTGCTCTGTATAATACAACAACGGTTGTTAAAAGCCTCCTCCATTCGATCCTTGCTTTGTGTCGGAACCACAGGTCGGTTCTTGCCCTGTAGTTGGATTAGACCAACTCTTCTGTTCTGCCGTTAATAGTCTCATGTGTAGCCCTTGGTAGCTCAGTTGGTTAGAGTGTGGGACAGTTACTGAACGACCCTGAGGTGTGTCTTATGTTGTCATATCAGGATTCCTGTTTATCCACTTAAATCATGTTTAAACCGTACCTAATGGTTGTTAAAAACCTTCTCCATACCATGTTATTCTATCTTTTAGGACAGTGATCGGCAGAATAAACTTTCCCTTTTCTGTTATATCAGAATCACATTCAGTTTGTTCCTGAAAAAATAAGAGTCCTTCACTCCTTCAGTCCTTCTTCAAGTTGAAATAACTAGCAAAGGCTTAAGCTTGATAGGATTATGCTAAGCAGCTAACATACTCGTGAAGGAATTATTGCAAATGTTCGAAACTTGAAATTTGGAAAATCATGAAGATTTATAACATATATAAATTAATAGATATGCCTACCTTTCAATCTGCGTTTCAGCAACCTTCGATTTCAAAGAGTTAAATACAAGTTAAGCTTGCGCGGTTTACCTTCTATTAATGACATTAGATATTTTACTTTTCTCCAATTAAGATCCCAATAAAACATTAATATCAACAATATGTATAATAAGACTTACAATGATTTTGGAATAAAATTTCCAGCGTAGTTTTCATTTCGCGGGGTTTCCGATTGTTAAGCCTAATTTGACAAAAGTAGGCTTAGGAAAAAAATTTCACGAGCTTGGTTCGATAATACCTTTTGGGGTTTTAAAAAAGACCTTCTTTACTCATTAAATACCCATCGGAAGTCGAAAATACCCTAATGGTATTGAAAAGAACCCTTAAAAATTCTTAGGGTGTGTTTAAGCGCCATCGGTAGTACTAATAAATACCTTAAGGTGTTTTTCCATTAAAAGTACCTTTTAAGGCGTTTAAAACGACCCCAAAAATACCTTCATTTTTTACAGTGTATGTTACTGGAGAGGAGAGGAGAGGAGATGAGAAGAACTGACAGCTCACAAAAGGCCTAAAGAGAGGTGAGCTTTGAATAACTGGAGAGGATACGAAATTATGAGATGATAGGTGAGCCCCGCGAGGCCTTGCAAAAAAGAGCGGAGAAGAATAAGAGCTACAGAGTTTTTTTAATGAGAACATGTGAGTTTGAGCTTTGGCGCCAACTTGGTTAATAGGAAAGGAGAGAGGGAGAGGA
Source organism: Odiellus spinosus (assembly GCA_963920705.1). Taxonomy (NCBI): domain Eukaryota; kingdom Metazoa; phylum Arthropoda; class Arachnida; order Opiliones; family Phalangiidae; genus Odiellus; species Odiellus spinosus. The sequence continues at coordinate 2,968,545 of OY987228.1, read as the reverse complement.
GAGCCATCTTGGAGCGCGTTTACTAGAGGGGAGAGGCTATAATTTAGATTTTATGGCAGACAGCGAAACGGGGCAGGAGCGGAGTTCCTCTCCAAGCTCAGCAAAGAGTCGTGAGCTGGAGCGTGAGCAGTAGATAAAATCGAGAAAATGCCCATCACTGACTATTTTTATTACTTTTCCCAATTCTTAGAATTTGGTGACGCACGTTCTCTACACTCATTTCCTTTCTTTCTTTGAAAGAGAGGTTTTTCAACTAGTTTTGCTTTATTGGGGTTTAACCCGCTAAATTCCATCCCTGCTTTAAAGGGCCAGTGAAATGCTTTTAAATATTAACAAAAATATTACATACAAAACAAAACAAAACAAAAAAAGGTTAATTACACACTTGGTTATTTACAAAATTTGTTATTTACATTTGGAGTTTCAACAGATATTTTGTAAGGTTACGTTTACCAAAATAATTTAGGGTTAAAAACTATTTGAATTATTACCTCGTGAATTTACAATGAAAACGAAAATCTCGCGTAGAGCGCGTGCTTGGCATTTTCTATGTGTATGTTTTTAAACTACTTTTATTACTATGAGGCTCAACATTGCGTATCAATTCGCGTGAGCTTTCCCTATTGTGCAAACTGAATTTGAATAAAATCACGCAACGTTGATCCTCATAGTAAAAAAAGTAGATATTAAAATCACGCGTAAAAAGTAATACGCGTGATTTTTATTTGAAACTCACGTGATTATAATTCAAATTGGTATTAACCCTAAATATTTTCGATAAACTTTAACGGTAAAGGTATTCTATCTTCAAAATGCGAAATCTTATAGATTATAAATGGGATATATAGAGTTAAGTTAAAAACGGTCTACAGTTAATTCAATTACGGCAGGTGAAAACCACGACGAAGACGAGGTTCCACCACCCGAGATCGTCCACCTACAAGTCAATGGCAAAGCGATGTCGTTTGAGGTGGATAACGCCTCAGGTTACACAATAATCCAAGAGGATGCCTACAATTCCCTTCCCCAGCTTCTCGAAATTGGGCCATTCACGCGGACACTGGAATCATATACGGGTAACCGCGTAGAGATAGTGGGCCAAGCCAAGGTTAGGGTGACATACGAAGCCGACCTCCCTCTCATTATTGTTAAAGGGAATAGCCCAAACTCGCCATTTTACCACCAATAAACGAGCCAAAAACGTGCATAAACCTGATTCAAAACGAACCAACAAATAAACTTTCGCGAGAAGATCCCGATATCGCAGCTATCCTGACAAAACATACCGAACTATTCACACCAGGATTGGGCAAGCTCAAGGATATTCAAGCCCACCTCCACATTAAGGATAATCCAATTCGAAAGTTTTGCAACGCAAGGACAGTGCCATACGCGCGAAAGGCAGCGGTAGAAGAAGAGTTACGCCGCATGGAGAGAGAAGGGATAATCGAACGAGTAGACTACTCTGATTTTGCATCACCAATCGTAACAGTGCAAAAACCCTAAGGGGGGATCCGTATCTGCGCCGATTTTAAAACTACTCTCAACCCCAACCTGCATGTTGACACATATCCTCTTCCCAGAGCGGCAGACATCTTTGCCACTCTCGCTGGATGTACATACTTTTCAACGTTAGAGTTACGTGAAGCGTACAACCAGATTGAGCTAGATGAGGAGTCCAAGCAATACACTGTGATAAGCACAACCCTAGGACTCTTTAGATTCCACCGGCTTCCCTTCGGCGTCGCTTCCGCATCAGCTATTTTCCAGCGGGTCATAGAAACAATCTTCACAACTATCATGAAAGCTTCCCCTTTCCAAGATGACATCATCATGGGAGGCAAAACAAAAGCCGATCACCTCATAGTATTGGACAAAGCACTCCAGAAGCTAAAGGATAGCGGTTTAAAGTTAAAAAAGGAAAAGTGCAAGTTTCTACAAACCAAAGTCGAGTTCTTGGGACACCGCTTGGACAAGTTCGGTATACACCCACAAGAACACAAAATGCGGGCGATAATGGAAGCTCCGCCACCGACAACCGTAGAAACGTTATGCTCGTTTTTAGGACTATTAAACTATTATGAGAAATTCTTACCAAACAACGCTACCACCCTCGGACCGCTCTACAAATTACTCCAAAAGGCAACACCCTGGATCTGAGGGCAGGAGCAACAAGAAGCGTTCCAAAAAGCCAAAATTAGCATGAAAAACTCTAACCTATTGGTGCACTATGACATCGACAAGGCGATTTCATTAGCGTGCGACGCCCCACCTGTAGGAGTGGGTGCGGTTATTTCACACCACGAGGACAATATGGAACAGCCGATCGCATTCTCCTCACGCACTTTGTCGCATGCCGAAAAAAATTATTCGCAGTTGGATAAAGAAGCCCTTGCGATAATTTTCGCAATAAAAAAATTTAAAGACTACTTGTATGGCAAGAAGTTCACTCTCTTCACGGATCACCAGCCCCTCGTTACCCTCGTTACCCTCCTTGACAGGTTCCAACTATGGCAGCGGCACGTCTCCAACGCTGGTCGCTCCTATTGGCGGCTTATCAATATGAGATTAAGTTTCGAAAGGACAAGGCCAATGCTAACGCAGATGCATTGAGCAGGTTGCCGCTGCCTATACACCACACAAGTACTCCAGTTCCGGCGGAGTATGTTTTTTTACTCAAGGCACTGGCAGAACATACCCCGATAACGCCGCGGAAATTGGAATCGGCCACATATGAAGACAACACCCTCCATAAGCTATGGCAAATCATGTTAGATGGGTGGCCATCTTCTAAAGTATCCGGCGAATTGGAACCATACTACCGGAGACGATATGATATATCCAACTTCAACGGCATTCTCCAAATGGGAAATCGGGCTATAATTCCACTGCAATACAGGACAGAAATCCTGCATAACCTCCACGAATCCCACCAGGGTATAGTCAAAAAGAAAGGAGTGGCTAGATCCAGCGTATGGTGGCCTCGAATAGACTTGGATATCGAGAACTTTACAAAATCATGCAGCATTTGTCAGCAACATGCTCCCATGCCACCACAAGAGTACCAAGCATGGTCGAAAACTTCAACACCTTGGGAAAGAGTCCACGAAGACTTTGCAGGTCCTATCGAAGGTCGTTACCTACTGATTGTGACCGACAGCTACAGCAAGTGGTTGGAAGTGGCCGTGACCACCGCCCAAACATCACGTGCAGTGATCGACTTCATACATGAACTAATCGCTCGCTTCGAGGTCATGATCACACTGGTGACGGACAATGGCACATGCTTCTCTAGCGAAGAGTTTGCCAAATTCACGGCGAATAACGGCATCCGTCATTTGCGATCCGCCCCACACCACCCAGCCTCGAACGGAGCGGCGGAAAGAAACGTAAGAACGGTTAAAGAGAGTCTGAAGAAAGTATCGGGTACCAACATCGACGATTTGGAATTTGAGCTCGCCACACGCAAAATAGGATCATTAGCATCAAGACTTAACCGCATACTAATGAAGCACAGACGCTCACCCACCAGTAATGGCCAATCTCCAGCCGAAATGATGCTGGGTCGCCAAATCATTTCCCGAATTGACATAAGCCACCCAAAAAGAATGTTCCAATGCGGGAGGTGACTGGCGAACCTAAGTTTCATATCAACGAACCAGTCTTCGCTAGGAACTTTAGCAAGGGCGACACATGGTTCGCTGGAACCATCATGAGCGTTACGGGCCAAAAGATGTTCACCATCCAAACTCTTAAGGGGGAGATAAGAAGGCATAGTAATCAAATACGCCCTCGAACTACAACAAGGGACAGCTCATTTCAGAACTCATCTCGTCCCCTTCCCACATACATACCAGAAGGATATAAAAGTACACAGTCTGAAATTGCAAAACCGAATGAAACAGAACATCAACTTTCCGTCATTACCAATAGAGCGGCAAGAAATCCCTCTACAATCCAAACTAGACTAGATTTCATACAGAAATATCCGGACAACCCCACTGACGAAGAAGTCCATCACCATGATCCATCAAGAACACTCGGGGACGTATCCATTGCCACAACCAAGGGCCGTAGGGAAAAGAAAATACCATCACGCTATCAAATATGACGAATATTTAATTAAGAAAAAAAAGGGGAGGAAGGTATTGTTATGTCCAGTAATGTTGTAAATGGGTGCTACCTTACGAACCTAGGTGGCGCCACTGAGGGGGACGAGGAGTGGGGACAACGAGGAGAGACAGGGCATTCTTGATCTGGCATAAGCGAGAGCTGTAGCTCAATTACTATGTAACCATTTTATCCATTTCACTCAGTATTAAATATGTTTTGTTAGTAAACTAATTGTCACTCTTGATTAGTAAACACAAACACAACAATAACATTATCAATTGTGATAAGGGTGTTCTAGTAGTTGCAAAAACGTCATTAGCTTTTGACTTTTTTGCCAATGGGCTTCGTAAAGTTGTTTGTTCTTGAGGGATTACTCTTGAGGTTGTTGAGCTCAAAAAGTCACAATTTTGACTGTCCTTTTCAATTATGGAAATATCTTCAGTTACGAGTTTAGCTGATATCACTCTTGGGATTGAATTGGGCAAGAGACGTTTCCGTCCTTGACAACTAATGCTATAGTTGGTCAATTCAAAATGTTCACTGCAAACTCTTGCATTTTGTACTTTTGTATTTGTGTTTATCACACTATCACCACTAATGGCAGCCAACCATTTTAGTTTGAGAACCTCGCTTTTTGGGAATGCGTGAAAGCTTAAATCTTCCAATTTGTTTTTCTTGTCATTACGACCACAACCAGGAACTACGCAAAATGGCATGACTAGAGTAATTCTGCAATAATGAGATATATTAATATAATATTTATGAAAAAATTTATAAATAATAATCAAATGTGAACCTAAGCTTATGTCACAATATAGCTAGTCTATAAAAAGGTTAACTACGCTATAATATCGTAGGTAACGGTAAAACTGTCTAGAGAGTAGCGAATTATATTTTTGTGTTAATAGTTTATTCCATGCTTAATCTACTGTAATAAAATTTATTCTAAAGAAATAAATTTAAATAAAACAACTTACTACTTTAATTTGAGAAATCATCCCGCTTCCTTGCTGGATAACAGCCGTTATAGAGTAGCCGACCACCGAGCAGACGAACCTAAAGTCATGTGACAATTTTCGGGACGTAAACACACCCCCCGACGGCGAAACGGTGCGAATTAAACGGACCAGATAAAAAATAAAACTTGGAGGAGCACGGGCCTTCTAAAATAGCGTAGGTAACGGTTCATCTTTTCGGTTTTTCCTATGAGGGAAACTGAACGCCGCGGCAGAACGAGAGTCGAGAACAGGGAATAACCAATTTTTTCGGTACGATTGTCCGAACGCGCGGATAACAATTTTCTTGAAAGGACGCAAGAAAAAACCCACTCTCATTTTGGACCTCAAAGAGTCAACGTGACGAAATTACTTAAAGGATCCTTGATTAGATCGTGAGAATCTCCAACCTCCGAATTTCTGTTAATTCAGATTTTTCTTTTTTCAAAAAAGTTAATTCCTGGACTCAGGGTAAGATTGTATTCTTTTTCAAAAGGCGAAAATTAAAATCATTAAGCATGGATATATAAAGAACTAACGTTCATGGATATTGCACTCCGAGAAAAACGCGTGAGCAGAATGCGCCATGTTCACGCGGCCTTTAGTAACGATGTTTGTCGTTTGACAGGAAGTGTACCATTACGTCACATTTGAAATTGAAAAACTGCAGAACGTGCAGACGACAATTTGTAAACAGGAAATTCGTTTCGCAAAAATTTCCCAAAAAGAGCCCCACTTCCGCCGTCGCTAGCGGACGATATTACCCGAACTTGCGATCTACTGAAAATGCCTTACGAGTGCAATATCCATGAACGTTAGTTCTTTATACCTAGTTTATACATCCATGCATTAGCATCAAGTGATTTGTTCTTGTTTATTACTAAGCTTTAGCCTTGGACATTCCACTGTGAATCTTAATTCGCTTTATCGAGAACCCTTATTCCCTCTCTTAAGTCTTACTATAAAAATTGTAATTCGGTTACAAGGGTTATATTACCTTTCATAGTTTTTTACTATTTCATTTTTTTAAATAAAAATTTTTAGAATCATTTTGGAACCTTAGAAGGAGGACACGGTTAGTTAAATTTTGATTATCATTAGTCCAATTTAAAAATTTAATTTAATTTTAATCTTATAGACATCGCTAATTGCAAATCTCGAAATAAGAAATGGTATAAATATGATGATCATGATGTCTCTGAAATTAGCGCAAGTTCTGTAGCCGTAAGTTACTTAAAAATAATTAACTTCAAATTTAAAGGGAGAATGAAACCTGTCCATAAGTGATTTTCTATTGTTTATTGTTGAGATAGGACTTATTCGCTAGTAAAAAAATCTTAATCAAATGTTACGCTAGAATTCAATTAACTTACTCGAAAAGTAGGCTTAACAAGAATCCCAGGAATGTTTCGGTTAAACAGCCTCCAATCATGGCTGTAAAACCTTTTGAACGTAGCTCATTGGCCAGAGGATGTTTAACATCTGATCCTTGTGAGGCCTACTTTCTAATTTAATTGATATTTATACATAAATTTGATTTTGTCACCACCCTCCCCCCCCATTCAAGGTCACTTTAACCAAAATCTATTTGAAAAGTCCTGAAACGAGTCAGGTTGTATGTCTATTAAATATTGGTTTGTAGATTTCTTAGCTAGGCCTATTTTAAGAATTAGGAATCTATAGAATATCCCTCATTGTTAGGCTTCATTATTCCTTTATTAATACCTTAATCCTAGTAAATATATCAAATTTTGTTTCTCTCAGACCGATGCCGCTTACATTATGTTCTATAACATGATCTCCTCGTAACTTTATTTAATACATGTAGAATGAAATTTAATTGTCCAAAAAATTTTGGATAAAAAATTAACTTAATTGTAAAAAAAAGATTGTAAATAAGTTTCCAAACTCCTTTCATTTTCTTAATTTTCTACATTATTTTTTTTTTCTTTTAATTTCCAAAATAAATAATTTTAAATGTTATGGATGCGAGAGTCCTCGATTTTTGAGTTTGTGTCAAAATTGCTTATTTAAGTGATAAAGAAGATAGGGGGAAGTAAGTTTTTTTTAATATATTGGGAATGTTAAAAGCATAATTAAAATGCATAAAAAAATTAAGTTGTGATATAAGGCTGCTAAGCGAACTCCTATTTTCATTCTGATAAAAAAATGACCAAATAAATATCAAAGAGATTATGAAAAAATAGAGGTGTGCGAGCCCTAAATTTCAGGCTTCGAGCCGAGCTCGAGCTCTTGGAAAATTTCCTTATCGAGCTTCGAGCCGAGCCCTGAAAAATTTTCTTATCGAGCTGGGAGTCGAGCCCTGGATTTTGCTTATCGAGCTTTTATGCTTTGTTATAATTTTATTAAGCCTTAAAATTGGTTATTTCAATCGTTTACGGAATATACCCATTCCAATAAACCGGCGAGTATTTTTAACGATCCGTTCAATTGCGAGTCGTGGAAATTCGGGTTAAATTAAGAAAACAAAAAGTGGACTCGCGTTATACTGAAAAATAACAGTTTTCCCTGAAAAATAATTAATCGAAATTTAATGTTAAGCGTCAATGGGAGAAAATCGTCTGTTATGTTTTGTCTTAAATATTACCGAGTGAATAAAATCAGTTGTTTTGAAATTTGAAACTCTAAATCGTGCCAGATTGTGATTATATTTAAATTTCGTTTTAAAAGAAAATCTAATTATATTTAAATTTCGTGTTTTAAAAGAAAATTTAATGTTTTAAAAGAAAATTTAATATCTGTCACTTCAGACATTCAAGGCCATAACATGTCCTTCTGGGTCTTTGTTCGCAAAGACATTTTTGATATAATTTTTAAATTGGACTAATGATAATAAAAATTTAACTTACACTGTCCTCCTTCTAAGGCTCCAAAATGATTCTAAAAATTTTTATTTAAAAAAAATGAAATAGTAAAAAACTATGAAAGGTAATATAACCCTGGTTGCCGTAACTTTGAATACTCTTCAAGCATATGTTGCAACTTCGTAATAAAATAAACTTAAGATAAGAAATACACCTATAGATAAACAGTTAGTTTTTTATCAATGAAAAGAAACATGTATAAAAGCATAATGCTCTGGAAAAATACCCGTCATTCTATGCTAAACGCTTGAACTGTAAACATTTAATCGATGGTGTATTTTACGCGGCTCTTGAAGTCTAGTAATTTTAATCTTTAAATAAATGCTAAATTAATAAGTAGTCGTCCTTTTCACTTAAATTTAGTCCGAAACTCGTAACTCGCGAAAAGACTGTAACATTATGGTACCGAAACCCGGAAGGAGCGTTACTAAGCTCAACAAGAAGGTTAAAGTCAAGTTTCACCCTAAGAACGTAAGCTACAAAGTTCAACGCTTAAAAGTCAAAGTCAAGAATAGAATTGGGTGACAGAAGTGTAACGAGTTGTATTAACATAGAGTGATTACTGAAAACAAGATCAACCCTAAGAGCGAGAACAATTACGATAATGCAAGCCATCGATGCGGAATGGAATGACAGAAAGGAAGAAGAGCGATTAGACACAATGCTGAAATAACTATTGGATAAGTCAGAGAAGTTGTCAGCCAAGGACGAGCAGATAGAAGAAATAATCACGGAAGATTTAATAGCAAAGGAAATTGATGAAGTAGAAGAGTTCCGAGAGCAAATCCTTGAAAGAAAAGCGAAGGTCGAAAGGTACTTACTCGGTGTCCAGGAAAAGAAGCCACAAAAAGACAATCAAGACGGTGGTCGTACGACGGTGAATCTTCCTCGAGTCACGATACCTAAATTCAACGTTGATCCTACACAATGGCGTAGTTTTTGGGATCAGTATACCGAGCGGCTATTCATGAGAAGATCGACATAGGAGGCGTCACAAAGTTTGTTTATCTGCGATCTTATATGGAAGGTGCAGCGTTAAACGCCCTAGCTGGTCTTACGTTGACAGAAGATAATTATGAGATAGCCGTGGATATACTAGAAAAGCGATTTGGACGAAAAGGTATGGCCATTAACAGTCATCTTAATAAGATAACGAGTTTGACCGCAGTGAAAAGATCAACGGACGTAGCTGGCCTCAGGTTTCTCTACGATACTTGCGATGTACAAGTCAAATGTCTCGAAGCGTTGGGAATCCCAAAAGCTAATTATGGGTACATGTTTTGCCATATGGTAATTAAGCTACTACCACAAGATATAGCTTTGGACTATTCACGAAAATTGGAGAACCTGGACGAGTACGATGTATCAATTCTGATGGATCACTTGAAGAAGGAAGTTGAATGCCGAGAACGAGCAACCATCCTAAACAGAACAGTCCGCGATTTAACAGAAGATCAGTCTGACAGTCATTTCAGTAGAGGAAAGGGATTTCAAAGAATGGAAACCAGTAGACCAAGTTTCAGCAGTTTTATACCAAGAAACAAAGTTCACACAACGGCAATTCTAAACGTAGCTGTATCTGGACCAGAAACATGCTGTTATTGTAATGATGTTACCCACAAACCAGAAGTATGCAAAGCATTAATTCTTCCTCGAAAAATGAAACTACTGTCACAACAAGATAGATGTTTTTTATGCCTTAAGCCCAGACACTCCGCAAGACGTTGCAAATCAAAGAAAAGATGCGACGAGTGTCAAAGAAGACATCATACATCAGTATGTCGAGATATTCATGGCGACAAGACAAAGTCAACGGATACAGAAGTTAAACGACTACAAGAAACCGCAGTATCAATGGCAGCAGTCTGTCCTACACTAGAGTCTTATGAAGGGCAAGTCCTATTACAGACGATCGTTGTTTATGCGGAGGGAGACGGCAAAAAGATACCTATACGGGGTCTACTAGACAACGGAGCTCAAAAGTAATTTATAACCCAAAGTATGGTCGAAAGACTAAAACTACCAGTAGTAGGACAAGGAACTATGACGGTTGGAGGTTTCAAAAGCGAAAAATCATGCGTCAAAAAAAAAAAAAAAAAAAACATTCACGTCGATTCGAAGAAAATTGAAGATCGTCCTAAGCAATTTAGAAGACTCAGAAAATCGAATTGAGCTAGCAGTTTACGAAAGCCCAAAGATTTTAGGAGCCGTTATCAGTATGCCGAGAGAAGACATCCGCAGGAAGATGGCACAACGAGGAGTCAAATTGGCAGATATTGCCGAAGTTGAAGGTCAACCCGAACAAAGGGAATTATCAATGTTAACTGCTGCTGACTATTATTGGACTATTGTCACCGGCGTTATACATTGATTGAACGACTCCTTCGTCGCAATGGAAAGTAGACTAGGCTGGGCGGTACAGGGACCTATACCCTTGAATTCGAACATTTTCTCTCAAGCTGTCGTTGTCATGAGCAGCGTCGTCGAAGTTGAAGAAGAAACTACTATTGCCTTGAAGGCGTTCTGGGAGCTTGAATCTATAGGAATCAAGGAGGAACAGTCGTTATCTAGGACCGATGAAGATATAATGGATAAGCATAATTCTACCATTCAGTTCAGAGATGGGCGATACGAAGTTCAGTTGCCATGGAGAGCAAATCAAGAGGAACTAGGAAATAATCTTATACTGGCCAGAAGACGAATGAGTGGTTTGATCAAAAAATTCCAACAAAATCCAGTTTTATATCCCAGATATCAAGATACCTTCAATGATTATTTGGAACATGGCATCGTAGAGGAAGTACCGCCAGACCAAATAAATGGTGTCAAGTTGAAGTTTTATATCCCTCACTTTCCAGTAATCAGAGAAGATAAAGAAACAACGAAATTCCGTATAGTATATGATGCAGCAGCTCACGAAAAGAATCAACCATCGCTGAACTCAATAACTTAGCCCCGGACCGAATTTAAATCCAGATCTTCTGCTCATCCTGATGCGTTTCCGAAGAAAGAAGATCGCCATCATGGCAGATGTTGAAAAGGCGTTTTTGATGATATCTTTAGCCCCGCAAGATTGAAAATTCGCAAGATTTCTTTGGATAAAATCATTACCGAAGGGAAGCGAGCCTATAGAACTCATCCATCTACGTATGACCAGAGTCTTATTCGGTGTAAGCTCAAGTCCGTTCCTGTTGGCCGCAACTTTAAAATATCATTTCGCTCAAAAACAAGATGCCTATCCAGAAACCTGCCAAGAATTAGCGAAAAGCCTATACGTGGACGATTTAGTCTCAAGCGTAATGAACGTCGAGGAAGGAAAAAAGTTATATCATCAATTAAAGGACATATTTAACAGCGCCAGAATGAATATTCAAAAATGGGTATCAAATTCCAAGGAATTAGGAGAACTCTGGGAGGATGAAGGAATTCAAGAAAAATCATTGGCTCTTACTTCGGAAAACGCGCCTCTTTCCTTGAAAGTCCTCGGAATATCGTGGAATTCTTTGACCGATGTCTTAACCTTCAACGTATCGGCTTTATTGGATTACTTAAAGACAAGAAAGAATACGAAAAGAAGCTTTTTGCAAGCAGCTGGACGAGTATTTGACCCCATTGGGTTCTTGTCGCCTTTCATGATACGAGTCGTGTCTTTTCCAGAAACTATGGGTCGAAGGTATCGATTGGGACAAGGAACTGCCACCTAATATCCAACAAGAATGGGAGCAATGGTGTCTCGAACTGTCAAGTTTACGCAAAATCTCTATTCCCAGATGGTATAATGAAGGTGCAATTGGAAACGTTATTTCAAGAGAAATACATCTGTTTTGCGACGCGAGCAAGTTGGCTTAAGGCGCCGTCACTTACCTAAGATTTGAAACGGAAACTGGAGATACTGGGGTTAGCTTAATTAGCATCAAAATCAAGAGTAGCCCCAATCAAAGAATTAACAATACCTCGCTTGGAATTGATGGCTGCTCTAATAGGAGCGCGTCTGCTAAAGTACACAATGGAAGTATTTGAAGGAGAGAATTTGAAGTATTATTGTTGGTCAGATTCAACTATCGTGGTACAGTGGATACAACAAATATCAAGAGAATGGAAGCCATTTGTGGCAAATCGAGTGGCCGAAATTCATGTATTAACCGAGCCATCTACCTGGAGCCACTGCGCTGGAAAAAGTAATCCGACAGATTTTCCGTCACGAGGATGTAAGATAGAAGATCTTCTCAACAATACTACTTGGTGTAAAGGGCCACCTTGGCTACTTCAAGATTAATCCTTATGGCCGAAGAATACCAAATTTCCAAGTAATAAAGAGGTGGAAGCGAAACGACGTGTCACTCTTCAATTGGCAAGCCACGCAGAGGTTTATCAACCAATAATGACATTAGAAAACTATAGCTCAGTGACTCGGGTAATCCGGGTAACGGCCTGGATACTTCGCTTCATAAAGAATTAAAGAAAAATCACGCCGACAAAAGGTCCTTTGAACGCAGAGGAATTGGACAAAGCTCGTAGAACATGGATTCGTGAAGTTCAAAGGGAGTTCTTTCAATATGAAATATCAAGATTAAAAGAACGTCAAACCTTATTCAAGACATCCAAGATTATTCAATTTAATCCATTTTTACAAGAAGATCTCTTACGCATTGGCGAACGGGTTCAAAATTCTAATCTGGAGTATCGAGTCAAACATCCTTATCTTTTGCCTTCGAAGCACAAATTTTCGGAATTACTTGCACGAGAGAGCCATTTCATCACTATGCACGGATGCTTAAACAACACCTTAACTCAATTAAGAGAAGATTATTGGATAATGCAAGGTCGTCAAATGGTTAAACGAGTAATTTCAAGTTCATTATCTGGCGTCGTTTCAAAATTAAAGCTGGAGAACAGAACGCTGCACCGTTACCATTGGATCGAGTTAAAGAATCTCTACCGTTTACGGTTACTGGAATAGACTTCGCGGGTCCTTTATATGTACGAAAGGGACAAGAATCAACGAAAGTATATATAGCTCTCTTCACTTGTGTTGTCACACACGCTATCCATTTGGAATTAGTAACAGACATGAGTGCAGAAAAATTCATGATGTCATTCCGGAGGTTCGTGGAATCGTGGCTCGAAGAAGGATTCCTTCAACAATATATTCGTATAATGCAAAGTCATTCAAACGAACGGATCAAGATCTAAGAAGTTTGTATAAAAACGTCGAAAATACTCCATTTCAAGAATATCTAGGTCAAAAAAGAATCAAGTGGAGATATATTGTGGAACGTGCCGCCTGGTGGGGCGGCTTTTGGGAAAGGCTCGTCCGCACTGTTAAAACCTGTCTAAAGAAGACATTGGGGAAAAACACTCTTTCATATGAGGAACTACAGACGAGCTTCACCGAAATAGAAGCAATCATAAATTCCCGACCTCTGACGTACAACAACACGGATCCAAATGAGCCATTTGCGTTAAGTCCATCCCATTTCCTCATTGGACAAAGAGCCACAGCAGTTCCGGACCAAGTTTTTACGCAAAATCAGATCAACGCTAATAAAAATCAATTAACCAAGAAGCTCAAACATCGCCAGGCTGTACTCAACCAATTCTGGAATCGCTGGCGAAATAATTATCCTCTCGAACTTCGCTCAGCTCATAGTAGCAAAGCAATTAATGAACCAATTCCCTTCAAGGTCAATGATGTCGTCCTTATAGAAGACAACAAACTACCACGTCACGTTTGGCGCATGGGACGAATCATCGAGGTTTTTCCAAGTCGAGATGGAAAAATACGAGCATGTCAGTTGCGCCTACCAGGAGGAGTCAATATTAGAAGAGCTGTGCAATCTCTATACAATCTGGAAATTAATGATTAATGAACAATTACTCCTGTTACTGTTCATCGGGCGGAGGATGTTGCAACTTCGTAATAAAATAGACTTAAGATAAGAAATAAACCTATAGATAAACAATTAATTTTTTATCAATGAAAAGAAAACATGTATAAAAGCATAATGCTCTGGAAAAAAACCCGTCATTCTATGTTAAACGCTTGAACTGTAAACATTTAATCGTTTGTGTATTTTACGCGGCTCTTGAAGTCTAGTAATTTTAATCTTTAAATAAAATGATAAATTAATCAGTAGTCGTCCTTTTCACTTAAGTTTAGTCCGAAACTCGTAACTCGCGAAAAGACTGTAACAGCATACTCAGATTTAAAATCAATTATACTAGCGACAACACCGTAAAGCGAGTAACTTGACTGGAAAGCTTCACATTGATCGCTTATATAATTTGTCATGTCTAGGTTGGTTTGAAGAAACGTGCGTTTTGGTTTCTACTGGTTCTTAGGGGAGAGCAAGTTTTTAAAGTTAGTCTAACCGGACTGAAACAATTAAACTAACTATAGTACTAATTTCGCGTACTTTTCTTATGATTTTACTAAGTAAAACTGTTTTTAGTTTTATCTAACTTTTATTTTTCTTAAGCTAGAATTTTTCTAAGTTCTTTTGAACTTGTTTCTACTTTTGGTAGATTCCCTATTTTTGGGCTAATAATTGAAACGAGGGTTTTTGGTGGAATGTTTTTATTACATTTTATTTTTAGGTATGAATTTTTGGGGGAGCACAAGAGGCTATCTGTGTGGTGATTGGTTAAAAGGGGGGGGGGAACACACGTAGTCATAGGGATGTTGAAATGCCAGGTGTTCGGGTTTTTGGGATTTCACAAGTTTACAATAGAATTAAATTTACAGAAAGTTGAAAATAAATATAATACAATCAAATACATGAAAACGTAAAATAAATTGACAATAGAACGGAAATGTACAGTTAAAATGGAATATTGGCAAGTTTTTAAAAAATGAGAATATTGCGAAAGTTTTAAAGTGATGGTGACACAAAGTCTTTAGTTTAAATCAAAAAGCGCGCGAAATTAACATATTTTTTCACATGGTTAATGGAAAGGTCACCATAGTTTCTAATTTGCTTGTTAACATTCCATCGTACGAAAACCTAAATATTTTTATTCAAAATGTAAATAAAAATAACTACTGTACAACGTTTACGTTCCTGAACCACTAACCTCTTTAAATGTATAACGAGAACTTTTGGTAATTTTACGATATACATTTGTTTCTCGGCTTCTCTTTTTTGTTTACAGGTGGGGCAAGGTTCTTACAAAAATTCTGCGCATTATTCAGGTGGGGCAATTCCACCCAGCAATGCTGGGTGGAATTGCCCAGCATCGCCCGATATTGCCAGCATCGCCCGATATTCTCTCTGGTTTCAAAAAGTTTTTCACACAAGACTAATCAAAAGACAATTGATAGAAAATACTCCATTTCAAGAATATCTAGGTCAAAAAAGAATCAAGTGGAGATATATTGTGGAACGTGCCGCCTGGTGGGGCGGCTTTTGGGAAAGGCTCGTCCGCACTGTTAAAACCTGTCTAAAGAAGACATTGGGGAAAAACACTCTTTCATATGAGGAACTACAGACGAGCTTCACCGAAATAGAAGCAATCATAAATTCCCGACCTCTGACGTACAACAACACGGATCCAAATGAGCCATTTGCGTTAAGTCCATCCCTTTTCCTCATTGGACAAAGAGCCACAGCAGATTCCGACCAAGTTTTTACGCAAAATCTGATCAACGCTAATAAAAATTAATTAACCAAGAAGCTCAAACATCGCCAGGCTGTATTCAACCAATTCTGGAATCGCTGGCGAAATAATTATCCTCTCGAACTTCGCTCAGCTCATAGTAGCAAAGCAATTAATGAACCAATTCCCTTCAAGGTCAATGATGTCGTCCTTATAGAAGACAACAAACTACCACGTCACGTTTGGCGCATGGGACGAATCATCGAGGTTTTTCCAAGTCGAGATGGAAAAATACGAGCATGTCAGTTGCGCCTACCAGGAGGAGTCAATATTAGAAGAGCTGTGCAATCTCTATACAATCTGGAAATTAATGATTAATGAACAATTACTCCTGTTACTGTTCATCGGGCGGAGGATGTTGCAACTTCGTAATAAAATAGGCTTAAGATAAGAAATACACCTATAGATAAACAATTAGTTTTCTATCAATGAAAAGAAAACATGTATAAAAGCATAAAAACCCGTCATTCTATGTTAAACGCTTGAACTGTAAACATTTAATCATTTGTGTATTTTACGCGGCTCTTGAAGTCTAGTAATTTTAATCTTTAAATAAATTGATAAATTAATCAGTAGTCGTCCTTTTCACTTAAGTTTAGTCCGAAACTCGTAACTCGCGAAAAGACTGTAACAGCATACTCAGATTTAAAATTAAATCAATTATACTTACGACAACACCGTAAAGCGAGTAACTTGACTGGGAAGCTTCACATTGATCGCTTATATAATTTGTCATGTCTAGGTTGGTTAATGGAAAGGTTATAAACGTATGTTATAGGCCTACTGTTTATCAAAGCCTCTACTTCGAGCAGCGCGGTTTCCAATTCCGTGTAATTAAAGGTCGCTTGACCCAAGATTTTTCTTAGAGCGGTTTTGGTGGTGCGAACTAGTCGCTCCCACCAACCCCCGTGCCACGCTGCTCTTTCCACGATAAATTTCCATCGTATACCTTGATTGCCAAAAAATTCTTGTAGGTCTTTTTCCCTGAGATTATTCCATATACTGCATAAATCCGTATTTGCCCTTTTAAAGGTTTTTGCATTATCCGTATATACAGGGTGGAACAGATAACAAAACTCAATAGCTTCTATGGGAAAAAATTTCAATGGGATTTTAACATTGAGCGCGTGCTATAAACACGCGCCAGACGTGAAAAATTTATTTTGATAGCACGCGCTCAATGATAAAATCCCATTGAAATATTTTCCCATAGAAGCTATTGAGTTTTGTTATCTGTTCCACCCTGTATAACCGATGGCAACCCCATGGACTAATTATAGTATACACAGGGACGAGTGGCAGAAGTAATTTTCTGGCTAACGATTGTTAAATTCGCGCTCCAGCGGCATTTCTGGGAACTAACGACAAACCGAGTCAAAAGGGGGTAGGAACGCGAGGAAAAATACTAGCACAAGATTTATAAAGTTAGGCCTTTACGCACGTGTTTAGATTTTAGTGCTCAAACGTTTGAGACATTGTTTGGAGATTTTACACATTCTCCAGAGAAGAAAAAAAGTAAAAGTGTATTAAGAGATTCAGATGATGGTAAGTTTTGGCTTTTTTAAAAAAAAAAAAAAATAACTTTTAACAAACTTAAAATCGACCTTACCTTGAAGCAGTATTTAAGGGCTTGATCACTGCCTTTCCCACTCGAGTAACATTGATTTTAAGTATATTATTAAGTTATTATTTTAGTGTAATATAGTAATTCTATCATAAATTTTTTGAAGATGATTTTCTAAGACTAACCAACTAATAATTCGTTAAATTTTAACAAAAGAGACTAAAATAACCGTTTAGAAATATATCCTAGCTGATAAGCAGACGAAAATTTCA
Source organism: Odiellus spinosus (assembly GCA_963920705.1). Lineage (NCBI taxonomy): Eukaryota > Metazoa > Arthropoda > Arachnida > Opiliones > Phalangiidae > Odiellus > Odiellus spinosus. The sequence continues at coordinate 2,951,060 of OY987228.1, read as the reverse complement.
AACTACATTGAATAAAATAGTTCAGTTCACGGCGGAAAGATGGCATTAGCCGCATAATTCTGTTTCCTTTTTTTTCGTTTAGACTCGGCTAGATTTGGTCGGGGGGGGGGGGGGGGGTGAAAACAGGGCACGACATTTAACAAGACTCGGACGCGGCGCTATAAGGGAAATCTGTGTCTGCCACTCGTCCCTGTGTATACTATAATTAGTCCATGGCAACCCCTTTCTCGAAATTATCCATCTTAGTGCCATAATAAATTCGTCCGTGCTAAGGGAAGGTTGGTTAATGGAAAGGTCACCATAGTTTCTAATTTGCTTGTTAACATTCCCTCGTACGAAAACCTAAATATTTTTATTCAAAATGTAAATAAAAATAACTACTGTACAACGTTTAAGTTCGTGAACAACTAACCTCTTTAAATGTATAAGGAGAACTTTTGGTAATTTTACGATATACATTTGTTTCTCGGCTTCTCTTTTTTGTTTACAGGTGGGGCAATTCCACCCAGCATCGCCCGATATTTTCTCTGTTTTCAAAAAGTTTTTCACACAAGATTACTCAAAAGACAATTGATAGAAAGTTAGCGAGCGTAATTTAGGCAATTTATATAGGAAAAGATTTACATGTAGAGAGCATCTCCTCAACGAAGATATGGGGACTGAAAGGCATGAGAAGACTTCGTAACTGTTAGAGACTGACTTGCAATGAAGACGTTAATTGTGATAACAATAGGCCCTCAAATATATCTTGAATGGCCGAATCATTTCTAGTGGTATGCCATTTCCAATAAGTACGTATCCCTTCAGATACTGGCAACTTGTCAGTTTCGGGCGGAGGTAATTTACTGGAAGTAGCGCCTCTTACTTTTCTATTGGTGATTTTGAATCATGTGCCCAAATTTTAACACCTGCACATTCTTTAGGTTTTGAAACGGGGGAGGAAACGCTTCTTTCCTTATATTTGGGGATTACCCTCCTTCAGAGGGGCTTGACTATTTTCGCGAAACAAATTTTGATACAATGGGTTAAACACAAATTCTTACAAAAAAATGGAAACGAAAGAAAATATTTTTCAAATGAACAGAATTGGGAATAAGTTTTAAAGGGACACTAAAATGCCACAAAACACAAAAAAGAGTAATATATATTTACAAACATTAAATTTAACACTTATTTTAAAAAGTTCAAAAAATAACAACTGGAGATTCAACACAATTTGCTTTTAAGTGATTTGGTCGTTCTTTTAGTCATCTTGGTTTTAGGAGTTTTCTTTGACTTAGCCATATTTTGTAAAACGATTGCCCCCATTATCCTATACACACTATCAAAAGACAACACATGTAACAATTCCACTAATTAAATCCATAGAATCTAAGGTCCACCTGAACGAGGAGGACCAGTAGCCCCATGTTCCCCAGCAACAGGGAAACTAGTTGACATTATCCCACACACTATCAAAAGACAACACATGTAACTATTCCACTAATTAAATCCATAGAATCTAAAGTCCACCTGAACTAGGAGGACTAGTAGCCAAATGTTCACCGGAAACAGGGAAACTAGTTGCCATTATCCCATACACACTATCAAAAGACATCACAATCATTCTATTTCCACTATTCAAAGCCATAGAATCTAAGGTCCAACTGAACGAGGAGGACCAGTAGCCAAATGTCCCCGGCAACAGGGAAAATAGTTGCCATTATCCCATACACACTAACAAAAGACAACACATGTAACTATTCCACTAATTAAATCCATAGAATTTAAGGTCCACCTGAACGAGGAGGACCAGTAGTCAAATGTTCCCCGGCAACAGGGAAACTAGTTGCCATTATCCCATACACACTATCAAAAGACAATACATGTAACTTTTCCACTAATTAAATCCATAGAATTTAAGGTCCACCTGAACGAGAGGACGACCAGTAGCCCCATGTTCCCCAGCAACAGGGAAACTAGTTGCCATTATTCCATACACACTATCAAAAGACAATACATGTAACTATTCCACTAATTAAATCCATAGAATTTAAGGTCCACCTGAACGAGGAGGACCAGTAGCCCCATGTTCCCCAGCAACAGGGAAACTAGAGCTGCTCAAAGTTGCGTCAAATGACTTGGCCTTAAAAAAGGCCGTTTTTAATTTGAAAGAAATCTTAATTCGTTAATCATCACCTCTTAAAGCTCTTAAAAGAGCTGTTCTAGTTGACACGAAAGACGAGAAAAGGTTCGTACTAAAAATTTACGGCCAAATCTATTGTTGAGAGCTTGACGTATAACGCCCGCGAAACGAAATTCCTTTGTTTGAACTTGGACTCGGAACGAATGTTTTGAAGTCTCCTCTCAGTAACATTCGAGAAATATTCGACTTAATTTTCCGCTTTATTTGAGGTCGCATTAGGGCTATTGTTACTCTAGGAGGCAATCGTCCGCTTCTCAAATAAACACCGGATAAATTATTAATTTAACTCTGAAGAATTAAACATTTTAGAACTTTATAACGACTTTTTTCGTTTTTGTAAATTCATTACGACCTCGCGCTGGAAAGAGAGCGATAAAAGTGACGCACTGACGCTTCACTCTAACGGCGGCATCAAAAGTCTAAAATTATAGTACCTGGTCAGATTAGTAATTTCGTTTTAAAATTTAAAGAAATTGCGCCAAATTTGATAATTGATATTTTTCTCCAACAACGATCAAGATTTTTTCTGAAATGCGCGATATTCTCTTGAAAATTCTCTTCAAATTCCAATAAAACAGGCCAAAAACATTAGTGCATGTGTTCAATATGCCCCCATCGGTTCCTAGGCATTCTTCGCCGCGACTAATTACTGACCCTAGGACATTAGCTAGAGATCGTTCGACAGCTGATCGAATTTTTTGCCGCAGTTCCTCAAGTGTGTGAACTTCAGATTCATACACAACGCTTTTTACGTATCCCCAAAGGAAAAAGTTCAAAGGTGTTAGATCGGGGGATCTTGGTGGCCATGGAAAGGACCCTCCCCGTCCAAACCATCGGTTAGGAAAGCTATCGTTAAGCCACTCTCGTACGCCTCGATGGTAATGCGGAGGTGCTCGTCTTGCTGAAACCACATATCTTGCGTTTCAGCTGGTGGCATCTCTCGCAAGGCTTCGGTAACACTAGTTTGGAGAAATTCCAGACAAATTGGCCCAGTTAAATTTTCTTCAAAAAAGAAAGAACCTATTATTCGTTCCACCCATGCATTCGTTTTAAATCCCTGTTGATCGAATTTTCTCTAAGCCAATAAGGATTTTGCTGAGACCAATAGTGCATGTTGTGCCTATTGACCGTTCCATCTCTATGGAATGTGGCTTCATCAGACTATAGAACTTTAGAAACAAAGTTTGGATGTTCTTCCGACAGCCATCGCAAGGACAAACAAAACTCATTGCGTCGCAGCCTATCTTCATCCGATAGAGCCTGTTGCAAGTGAATATGGTAGGGGTGGAACTTCTGGGTGTGAAATACTCGAAGGACTGTAGAATGGCTAACTCCAAACTCTCCACCAACTGCTCTACTACTGGTGTGGGGGTTAACGTGGAACGCCGCCAGGATCATATCATCACCTCTTGATTCGTTAGCCACGATGCGATTGACTCTGGGTTGTTTTTGTTGACGATTGAAAGAGCCATCACTACGGAGATTTGCTTCAAGAGCTCGAAAGGTTGATTCCACTGGGAATTTATACAGATTTGGATATCTTCTTTGGTACAGACGCGCTACTTCGCGGGCATTTCCTCGACATTCACCAAACAATAAAATCATATCAGTTTTCTCAGAACTTGTTAACTGAGCCATGATTTATTTATTTATTCGGCTTAAATACTCGTACAGCCGAAATCCAAATAAGTTGCAAATAGGTATTCCACCTTTAAAAAGGCAGTAACACCAATAAATTGAAAGAAGTATTATATTCCGCCTTTAAAAAGGCAGAAATATGAACTAGAAATGAAAAATTACGAAGAACAATGAAATAAACTAACTTTCCTGAACTCGTTAGGCTTAAGGTTTTTAATTTTTTAGATAAAATTTGCGCGAGACTTTGTTTTAAAATCTGTTGCGCAATTTTCCCGCGAAAAGTCTCGCACGAGACATTTAAACAGATTTTAAAACAAAGTCTCGCGCCAATTTTATCTAGAAAATAGAAAACCTTAAGCCTATTATAACGAGTTCAGGAAAGCTAGTTTATTTCATTGTTCTTCGTAATACCTATTAGATTTCTGATAGAATTCGAGATTGATTTGAAGAAAATGCCCTTGGGAAGACTATCCAGAGAACAAATAATACGATCATATTCCGTTTTATCGGAGCTCTTCGCTTTACTCGGAAAAAAAAGATGTCGGAAACAAAATACTCCAACGTATTGCGCCACCCGAGGCTCCTAACAGCGTTAACGCGTTTGGAAAATGAGTTCCACTGGAACTATAAATTTAGGGTTAGCGTCTGCAACGCTCGGAATGATCCCTTCGTGTTCAGTTCCCCCGATCGGTGTAACAGTTCATAACTGGGAACAAATTGCAGGGTAACGAATGTAGCTTTGTACCAACGGGTGCAATGTATCTAAAGCCATCATATCGGCGAAATAAACTCCTTTTCCAAACGCGTAACCGCTGTTAGGAGCCTCGGGTGGCGCAATACGCAAACCCTGAGTTAAAATGCCAGCTATGTTGCTTGTTCTGGTACCATACCACAACAATTTTCGATTATGAAGCTTTTGCAATGGCATATACCGGTCACCTTCTCCTTATCGCGAAATCTTGAAAACTTCTTCAACCTACACTGGTTAGTTTGAATCCTATCTCTACCCCTAGGAGAAAATCTAACATTTGGAGTTTAGATTTAATGACTTCAAAGTTGTCCAATATTGGAGGCGAATCTGTGCCAAAGTCATGCGGAATTAATGTGAAAAATTGGTTGGAGTAATCTCTTAGTTCGTTCATTTTGTTTCCGACATCTTTTTTTTTTCGAGTAAAGCGAAGAGCTCCGATAAATCGGAATATGATCGAATTATTTGTTCTCTGGAGAGTTTTCCCAAGGGCATTTTCGAAATAAATCCTAACATTTCCGGATATCCTTTGTAATTGTGAATCTTCGTGCGTCCAGAGAAAAAGGAAGCTAAAAAACTGCTGAACGAGATGATAGAACCAATGTCTGTAATCCAAAAAAATGGAAATTCATCTGATGATATTCGCAACCTATATATCGTCGGTGTTATCCAAAATGGAACAAAACAAATGCTTTATTCATTGCCATTGGGATAACATCTTAGCAGACGAAATTTACGTCGCGAATATAGTATACATTTCACAAATATACAATCGTTATTTCCCACCCTAGTCAAAGAGAAAAAACAGGCTTGGAAATAAGGATATTTTATTTAGTAGTCAGCCTGACTAGTGAGCCCCCTCTCCTTATTTATTTTAGTAGTCACTGCCTACTGGGGGTAAAAATAGGGGTATGAAACAAGAAGGAAAAACCGTATTAATATTACCCATCTCGTAAGTCGTATTCGGGAGGACTGAATTTAAGCTTTTCTCACTTGTGTATAATCTCGTTTTTTCTCTTTTTGGGTTTGATGAATATTACAATTGAGGTAAATCATAATGTTGTAACATTGAAAGAATAAGCAGGCTGAAATCACACTTAATACTAGAATGTTTATAATAAAATGCCACCATACTTAAAGGGAGAATGCAACCTAAGAACAAGGAGGATTAGACGTTAAGTTTTAAATATATATATACGAGGATTCTGGCACGGACGGTACCTTAAGTTTTTACTTTCGATTTCTAGAGGGGTTTCCAAAATTACGATATATCCATATCTATTTACTTTTAATATTAAATTTCACCTCCTATAAAAGGGGTTTTTATAAATGGGGAGCAAAGATTATCCTAATCTCTCTCTTTCTATCTCGATAACGTTTTTCTGATTTCTATCTTTTCTTAAAAAGTACGGGAGTTGAATTATACTACGGTCTTCTAGACTTTGATCTCAACAACAAGCCGACATTTAGATTTGGGGCACGAATAATTCCCTGAGTGGTCAAACGATAAAACAAAATATAACGATAAAAAAAATACTCAACACTGCCTGTGTTTTTACGAAAAAGTTGGGTTCGGGGGCCGTCGTTTCTCTCGGATTAGCTGGATTTTGTTGCGTAACAGTAGAGCCGTATCCAATCGGTTTCACTGGCTCTCTCCTTGAGGGGTTAGACGGGGTTTCTCGGACAGCTTGCGGGGTGGCAACTTCGTTGAAATTAGTTACGGCACGGTCTCTCGGGTAGGTATTCACAAATGCTCCGACGAGTGGTCGTCCGGTTTCTTGGGGTCTCGAGGGGGGATCTTGTTTGACTTCAGTAATTCTCGTCCTTCGTCGTCGTGTTTTTAGTTTGAGGGATTTCTTGGTTTCGACGCCATATAGCGGGGGAGGCTCCTTTCCTTCGTGGATTGAATATCGTCAGCGGGGATCATCGGATTCTGGAGGGCGAATCGGAATTCTTTGTGGCCTAGGTGGCTCTCTTTCATTAGTATTGCGATGAGGTTCGACTCATTTTATCTTCTAAGTTATAGCGGGAACTGATTTCTTCTAAGTTATTTCGCGAGTTAAAGTTTTCGACAGCGACTATGTCCCGAAGGATCGCGGATAAAAAAATGGCAGAGTCCGGACCCTTAGTTTAAGCGGGCTCCATCATCGCCCTCAGCGCAGCGCGCTGGGCTTCTAGGGGGTGATCAGTGGTTCCTTTCGAGATCTCCACGTCGAAGTGATTTTACCTTCGCCATTTTCTCTCCTTTATGCCTAGGATGGGGGAAAGCGTAGCGCGTGGATCTTCGCCAGTTGCAGTTTTGCTTTTCCTGGCGTGGCTTTGCGTACGTTAGGTTCGGGGGGGATGGAAAAAAAGACGCTCTGGTTCTTGTCCGGGCCATCCGGGCACCTCTTTCGACGCGTGCCTCGTGACGTATCCATTTCGTTTCTTAGTACTCTGCAGGGTCGATCTGTATTCTCTGTAGAAGATAGACGGGGGGATCTTTAGGGCATCGATTTCTCTTCGTATTCGGCGCCAATGGACCTACGCCTTTGTTAGGGATGAATCTTCAGGTTGGGATGGTGGGGTGAAACGCTGTCCGAGAGTTTTTTCCCAGGGTTTATGGAAAAGTTTGGGGAATTTGAGGTGACCATGAACGTGAAGGTCGATGTTATCTCGATAAATCCTTGAGGGGGTTATGGCAGTGTGGTTGTATTGGTATCGTTTTGTAGAGATAGGGTCACATGAAGTTTTACTTTGTCTAGAGGGGATCTTTAGCATTGGGGTTTCTTAGAGTTCGCTAAATTTTGGTTATCCGGTCCTTTGTTAAGAAGGAAATGGGGTTTTTATATTTTTCCCGTTTTAAAGTTAAAATAGTTTCTTTTAAAGGGAAGGTGACACATAATAAATACAAAAAATAGGCTTATAATACACATTAATTACAAAAATCGAAAATTTGAGGGTTATAGTGGGGGTGAACTATGTGACGGGGTCACAAGGACTGTCTGCGTTTTTAAAACCCGTTTAAAGTCACCCTTCTTCTAGCTTGGCAGACGACGTTGACCCTAACAAATTGTACAGTCAAAGCCAGGCTGTGTGCATAAGGGAAGAGCATTTTAAAGGGGCAAATAACAGGACAGGTCCAAACTTAGGTGTAAAGCTTTTTCCACCATTTTAATGCTTCTTAAACAAATTTTGATGCTTCTTAAACAATTTTTAATCGTTCTTAAATAATTTTAAATGCTTCTAAAACAATTTTAATGCGTCTTAAACAAATTTAATGCTTATCAAAAAAAGTCAATGATTCTTATAAGTGGTTCAAATTGTTTATCGCTTTGTGGTATTTCGTCTTGGTTTAGCGCCAATGGTTTCAATCATAGCTTCGACTCGTTTGGGTGTTGTCTGCAATCTTCGGCGTACTGTACTTCTAGTCATACGCCTAGGCTCCTCATCGTCTCACACCATAAGAATTGTAACTTGCCTTTCCCGTGTGGTTATTATCTCTCGAGAACTGTGGATTCTCTTTTGACTTGTATTTTCGAGAGCCTAGCTTCTCTATGATGGCTGGATTTCCTTCGTTTTGTCTTCCGCCGTGTAATACTTTTTGTTGTCTTCGAATTTCTTCTGCTTGACGAGCTGTCGAAATTGCTTTTTCTAGCGTGAGGGTACCATCTAGCTGCATCTTTTCTGATAGCGCTTTGTCCCATACTCCTACTACTATTCGGTCCCTTAGAAGTTCATCCTGTAATGCTCCATAATTACATTTTTCTATTTGGGTACGGCATGCCGTTATAAATTCCTCGACTAGCTCTCCATCGTGCTGAATTCTTGAATTAAACGTAGCTCTCTCGTAGATAATATTCTTACGAATAATAAAATGATCTTCAAACTTTTGCAAGACTATTGCATAGTCCTTTTTCTCCTCATCATTAGCAAATATGAATGAGATAAAAATATCGTCGGCTTTATCACCCATCATGTAGATGATCGCGTTTACTTGTTCCTCCTCCGGCTTGGAGCTTAGGCCAGATGCAAATCGAAAGCGCTCGAACCGTCGTCGCCACTTCGGCCATTCATTCGGACTAGAGAAATTGAAAGGCTCTGGCGTATTTACTTGAAACGAAGCTTGGTTCTGCTGCATGATTCTGATGTTCTGAAGCCTTGGCGTATGATGTCACACTCGCGATTCCTAGAAATACCGCAGGTAACAAAATTACGGAGATAAAGGTTCGACTATAACTCTTCTGACACCATGTTTTGTATGTTGTTTAACTATACAAAGTTGATTCTAAAATAATATAAAACATTATTAAGAGATCTACATGAGAGAGCCCGACATCATCTGAAGCACTAGATATTGTAGCAGACGCTTTTATACTTTAAGACATAGATATAGGGGCTGTACATAAGACTTTATATTTATATAATTACACAAGTAAGCCTAGAAATTAGGCAATTGCGGAGTTTTTTTGCGGGTTTGGATCTGGCATTATTAGCATCGCCGTCACTTTCCTTATTTAGAAGATTATGTATAGGCAAATGTTACACGGCGTAGACACCTGTTACGTAGTGATCACGTGACCCGCTAGGGGAGTGTCGCTCATCAACCGATCTGTAATCTAATCTTGTTAATAGACTAGGATGTCAGAAGACAATACCTCGCTAATAAAGATAGTCATGTTTATCTAACCAGTCTCCGTTATTTCTTTCAGATTCTTGTCAGATTCTATCGCATCCTAAAACTTTAATAGTTTAGTCTCCGACAAGAGCGTCATCGAATGAAGGCTAACTGTGGATCCTTCCATATCATCAGTGATAATATCCATTGCCGAGGCTGGAGACCTTGAAAGAGCATCCGCTATGTACATTTGTGTTCCCGCAACATATGTCAAGCGAAATTCATAACTGGATAATTTGAGGACGAGGTGTTGCAGTCTTGGTGATAGTGCATTGAGTGGTTTCTCTACTATAGCCAGTAATTGCTTATGGTCGGTCTGAATGAGTACTTTGGTTCCCACGACATCATAATGAAAAAGTTCAACAGTATAAACGACTGCCAAGAGTTCTTTTTCTATTTGAGCCCATCTTTGTTGAGCCTCTGTTAGGGTTGTCGAGGCATATTGTATTGGCTGGCCTTCTTGTAAGAGTGCCAAATTGACTTGCATCAACGGAAAGTATGTTTTGTTTCCGGGGATCATAGAAAGCTAATACAGTTGCTTTCATAATGTCATCCTTGAGTTCGTCAAATCTTTTCTGGTGTTCCATTTCCCATAGGAATTCGACCGCCGGTTTCAAGAGTTGTCTTAAAGGAGCTGTTTTTCCGGAGTGGTATGGAATAAATTTGCTCAGGTAATTTATGATTCCGAGAAATCGTTGCAGTTCTTTCCTGTTGATTGGTGGCTTCAGGGATTGAATTGCAGATGCCTTCCTTTCGTCAACCTGTACTCCTAACTGTGAAATTTTATGACCGAGGTATACAATTGTAGAATCTGCGAGTTGTAATTTTTTATTGCTAAACGTTATTCCTGCTTCACGTGCCTTTGAAAGGACCTTGTTCAGCCTTTCTTTGTGTTCTTCGACTGTGGGTGCTGCAATTATCAGATCATCCGTTGATATGTCGACTCCAGGTATTTCACCAAATAGGTCGTTCATAATTCGTTGGCATATCTCCGATGCACTAGATATACCATACGGCATCCGAAAGAATCTAAATCTTCCATATGGGGTTGAAAATGTGCACAATCGAGAGCTAGCTGCATCTAATTTTATTTGCCAGAAGGCTGACGTTGCATCTAGCACTGTAAATACCTTGCAGCCCTGTAGATTGCTGAATATTTCCTGTGATGTTGGTACTTTGTAATGTTCTCGTTTAATTGATTTATTAAGACGTCTAGGATCCAGGCAAACCTGTATAGATTTATCTTCCCTTGGAACGACTACGAGAGGATGCACCCACTCGGTTGGTTCTGTAATTGCAGTTATGATGTTCAATTCTTTCATGCGAGCTAGTTCTTTCTTGAGTGGTTCTCGGAAAGTGTTAGTACCAGAGCGCACCTTCACCTTATGAGGGCGCCGCTGTACGGGAAGCTAATCCAGCTTTCCTCCTAAATGAACCACTCTCTCTCGCGCCTCGGAAATGTTCGGTTCACCTATATAACTATTAAGTCTACATGTAACCTTTTAATCATTACCATTAAAGCATTAACTCTAAAACCATGTGTAGTAACTAAATCTATTGGGCACAGTTAAAAATCTAACAGAAAGCGTGAGGTTTACTTCGCGCATGGACTATCAGAGGTTGCGCATCCTCTTTTAAGGAGATATGATGTAAGCCTGGGAGACAGCCAACTGGTCCAAATACATCCTCGAGCCTTTTTAAAATCTGCTGTGGTGATTCTTTTTTGTCGTTTTGATTGAGTGAAGTCTTACATTTGCTCCCGCACAGGTAATTTATTGGAGAGTCGTACAGTTGAAGTGATTAATCTCCGAGGTTAGATTATCTAATCTATGGATTAGTCCTAGCTCTGTCAGGGTAGTAGCTCCTAAGATTGGTATGGTATTCTGTACAGTTATATAATAATTACAGATCCGTTGGGCATTCTCCGAAGTTGTATTCATATTTACGACTCCTAACATCGTTACCACATGACCAGAATACGACATTACCTTCCTTTGTGTCTGTCGTAAAGGTGGAGGTTTGTGTAGCTTTTGATATAGCGAGTGAGGTAGAACATTCACTTGAGAACCCGTGTCCATTTTGTTAGAGATAAGCGACGGCGCCCTAAAAAATAATCAATGATGTTATATTTGTTTTATATATATAACGTAGTAGTTCTAAATAAATATTATATCAAAAATGTCTTTGCGAACAAAGACCCAGAAGGACATGTTATGGCCTTGAATGTCTGAAGTGACAGATATTTAATTTTCTTTTAAAACATGAAATTTAAATATAATCACAATCTGGCACGATTTAGAGTTTCAAATTTCAAAACAACTGATTTTATTCACTCGGAAATATTTAAGGAAAAACATAACAGACGATTTTCTCCCATTGACGCTTAACATTAAATTTCGCTTAATTATTTTTCAGGGAAAACGTGTATTGAACTGTTATTTTTCAGTATAACGCGAGTCCACTTTTTGTTTTCTTAATTTAACCCGAATTTCCACGACTCGCAATTGAACGGATCGTTAAAAATACTCGCCGGTTTATTGGAATGGGTATATGATAAAGGGAAATGTGTTTTTTAAAGCCCGTTTAAAGTCACCTTCTTTTCTAACTTAGCAGACGACGCAAACCATAACAATTTGTACTTTCAAAGCTATACTGGGCGCGCGAGGGAAGAGAACTTCAAAGCGACGAATTTTAGAGCGGATAAGGTTTTTAAATAAATTGTAATACTTTCATTTTTCTTTTCATTAAAACCGTACAATTTAAATGATGATTTCCATAAGGGACCACTAATTAGTTATTAGGAGTTATAATAAAACATTATCCATGGATTAGGTTTGTTCGTTCGCAACCTAAATTAAAATATGGGGAATCTTTATTCCCTTTAAATTCCTTGTATAAGCATTCATAAGCTAACATGAACGTATTGCCTCGACTAAAGTCGAGGAGTTATAACAAAACATTATCCATGGATTAGGTTTGTTCGTTTGCAACCTAGATTAAAAATTTAAATATGGGGAATTTTTTTCCCTTTAAATTCCTTGTATAAGCATTCATAAGCAAACATGAACGAATTGCCTCGACTAAAGTCGAGGAGTTGTAATAAAACATTATCCATGGATTAGGTTTGTTCGTTTGCAACCTAGATTAATAATTTAAATATGGGGAATTTTTTTCCCTTTATATTCCTTGTATAAGCATTCATAAGCTAACATGAACGAATTGCCTCGACTAAAGTCGAGGAGTTGTAATAAAACATTATCCATGGATTAGGTTTGTTCGTTTGCAACCTAGATTAAAAAATAAAATATGGGGAATTTTTATTCCCTTTAAATTCCTTGTATAAGCATTCATAAGCTAACATGAACGAATTGCCTCGACTAAAGTCGAGGAGTTATAATAAAACATTATCCATAGAAAACATTATCCAATTAAGGTATGAGATCAGATCATAGAACTTTGATTCTACGCCTAAAGCCAAAGCTAAATTAAGTAAATTTTTCTATCGAACGAAAAGCCATTTTTGATAGCACGAAAGTGTTAACTTCTATATTAAAAGCCTAGCCCTTTAAAAAGTGATTCAGTCAAATCTCTACATTTTTACCATTGCCCTTTAAACCCAATTAAAATAAAAAATTTCATTTTTTTTATGTTAATAGCTGGGGCAGCCGCACTTGATTCAGTCGGATCTCTATATTTTTACCATTGCCCTTTAAACCCAATTAAAATTTTTTTTTCATAATTTTTGATGTTAATAGCTGCGACAGCCGCACTTGATTCAGTCAGATCTCTACATTTTTATCATTGTCCTTTAAACCCAATTAAAATTAATTTTTTCATAATTTTTGATGTTAATAGCTGCGGCAGCCGCACTTGATTTAGTCAAATTTCTTCATTTTTATCATTGCCCTTTAAACCCAGTTAAAATTAATATTTCATAATTTTTGATGTTAATAGCTGCGGCAGCCTCACTTGATTCAGTCAGATCTCTACATTTTTACCATTGCCCTTAAAACCCAATTAAAATTAATTTTTTCACAATTTTTGATGTTAATAGCTGCGGCAGCCGCACTTGATTCAGTCAGATCTCTACATTTTTACCAGTGCCCTTTAATCCCAATTAAAATAAATTTTTTCATAATTTTTGATGTTAATAGCTGCGGCAGCCGCACTTGAAACAGTCAGATCTCTACATTTTTACCATTGCCCTTTAATCCCAATTAAAATTATTTTTTTCATTATTTTTGATGTTAATAGCTGGGGCAGCGGCACTTGATTCAGTCAAATCTCTACATTTTTACCATTGCCCTTTAATCCCAATTAAAATTAATTTTTTCATTTTTTTGATGTTAATAGCTGGGGCAGCCGCACTTGATTCAGTCAAATCTCTACATTTTTACCAGTGCCCTTTAATCCCAATTAAAATTAATTTTTTCATAATTTTAGATGTTAATACCTCCGACAGCCGCACTTGATTCCAGTCAAATCTCTACATTTTTACCAGTGCCCTTTAATCCCAATTAAAAATTTTTTTTTTTCATAATTTTTGATGTTAATAGCTGGGGCAGCCGCACTTGATTCCAGTCAAATTTCTACATTTTTACCAGTGCCCTTTAATCCCAATTAAAATTAATTTTTTCATAATTTTTGATGTTAATACCTCCGGCAGCCGCACTTGATTCCAGTCAAATCTCTACATTTTTACCAGTGCCCTTTAATCCCAATTAAAATTAATTTTTTCATAATTTTTGAGGTTAATACCTATGGCAGCCGCACTTGATTCCAGTCAAATCTCTACATTTTTACCAGTGCCCTTTAATCCCAATTAAAATTAATTTTTTCATAATTTTTGATGTTAATAGCTGCGGCAGCTGCACTTGATTCAGTCAAATCTCTACATTTTTACCAGTGCCCTTTAATCCCAATTAAAATTTATTTTTTCATCATTTTTGATGTTAATACCTCCGTCAACCGCAGCGAAATCTTTATATTTTCCCCATTACCCTTAAACCAAATTTAAAATAATTTTTTCATCATTTTTTATGTTAATACCTCCGACAGCCGCAGCGAAATCTTCATATTTTTCCCATTACCCTTTAAACTAAATTTAAATTATTTTTTTCATTATTTTGGATGTTAATACCTTCCTTATTGCCGTTCGAAATGCCAAGTCGTTCGGACTTTCACATTTTTAAAAAGGAGAGTACTTTTAAGTTTTAAGGCGGAGAAATTGAAACTTAATGTTATTCTATGGGATTTAGATTTTTTGTACGAGACTTACCTTTCAGATTTATTTTCTAATGATTCCAGATATTTTTCGGGCTTTATTTTAAGACTAATTTCATAATTTTACACCGATTAGTTTGGCCACAGTCTATTTATAAAAACGGCAAAAAAAAAAAAAAAAAAAAAAGGCGGAGAAATTGAAAATTAATGTAATTCTATGGGATTTAGATTTTTTGTAAGAGACTTACCTTTCAGATTTATTTTCTAATGATTCCAGATATTTTACGGGCTTTAGTTTTAGACTAATTTCATAAACGGCAAAATATGAAGAAGGAGAAATTAAGTCAGAGTTCAATACCCATAGCCTCCAAATCAAGCGCGCTCCTCCACGAGTCCTCCTGCACGTGATTTTAAAAAGCCATATAAAACCTAAGCCTAATTTGTCAAATTTGGCTTAGGTTTTTGGCGAATCTATTTTTCCGCCTTACTTTTTCGTCCGTTTTCATAAATAGATTGTGGGCCAACTAATCGGTGTAAAATTATGAAATTAGTCTTAAAATAAAGCTCGAATCTTAATTCATACCACACGGAAAATCCAAGTCTGAAAAATATCCGGAAGTATTAGAAAATAAATCTGAAAGGTAAGCCACTTTCAAAAAACCAAATCCCATAGAATAACATTATGAATTTGGCCATGCGCGAAACCAGCTAAGTACCAAAAATGAGTCAACTTCAGAATTAATTTTAAAATACTCAGACTTAATATTTTTAAATGAAACTTGAAAAGTTCAACATTCGAACCTTGCTCTACCACTTAAAATTGACTTTAACCGTAACAAATAATTCCTCTTTTAGTTCTGCGATGCAAGGGACGTGTCCTCGAAAGAGTCGATTTTAATGTTTTTTCAATGGGGAAATGGAGCGTTCTGATTGGCTAAAGGTCCATTATTTTAAGGAAATCAAAATAGCATTACAGATGATGATCAGCCCATAACATAGAACCCTACCGGGTTCTAAGAATTTACACCGTTAACTTCGTCTCGTCAGTAATTTTCACTTAGTATAGCTCGGATGCAATTTCTAATAGGTTATGGGCCCAGTATTGGCTCGGTATGTTCTTAGTCGGTACTTCAGTCAGTGTGTTATTGTAAGGCCTTAGGCAACGAAAATTGAAAGCGCATGGCTTCAAATGGAGATACGAAGTTCGTCATAACCATCGAGAAATCACCCCCAGAATTAGTCGTAAGGCAAGCAAAATAATTTTAGACCGTTTTCGTCCCGCTTAACGAGCCGCGTGCCCTCCTGCTTGTGTCTCTGGAGTCCTAAATCTGGCACAATATGGCTGCGTCGAAGGGAGTCAAGGAAATTTATCAATAGAGGCCAAAACCCAACCGCTGTTTATTAAGCACTTCTCAAACTTTATAAATAGTTTTTTTTTGGATTAGGAAACCTACGGTAAGTTATTCCTTTCACTTCTCGCCATGAAAGTAAAAGTAAAATTCTGCCCAGTCCGAGGGGTCGAACATTTGAAGAAATCCCGTACACTTCTGAGGAAATCCGAAACAAAATCCGAAATCCAGCAAGAAATCCGACATGGATTTCGGATTTTCTATAAATCCAAAGAATTTCTTCAAAATCACAAAATCCGCAAAAAATCGCGAAATCCGACAAGAAATCAAGAAATCCGACAAGAAATCAGAAAATCCGTCAAGAAATCCAAAATCCGTGAGGAATTTAAAATCACGAAATCCGACAAGAAATAACGAAATCCGGCAAGAAATCCAGAAATCCGATGAGAAATCAAGAAATCCGGCAAAAAAAATCAAGAAATCAGAACATAAAGTCAAGAAATCCGAAATCCGGGAAGATTTTGAAATCCGAGACAAAAATCAAGAAATCCGGCAAGAAATCAAGAAATCCGGCAAGAAATCAAGAAATCCGGTGAAAAATCAAGAAATCCGGCAAAAAAATCAAGAAATCCGAAAATAAAATGAAGAAATCCAAAATCCGGGAAGATTTTGAAATCCGAGACAAAATCCTGAAATCCGGCAAGAAATCACGTAATCCAACGCAAAATCCAAGATTTCAAAATCCCGTACAAATTTTGAGTAAATGTCCGAGCCCTCGGCTCAGTCGTTCACGGGAGAGCTGAGAGACGCGACGTCATACGCCGATAAACGCCGCCCATACGTTAAGCCGCTACCTAGGGAAAAAACTCGGCGCGCTGCCGTCGAAACACGCTCACGCCGCTGCCGGGTTTTGTATTCGCGGCGTCTAAGTCTGACCCGACGCAAGGTTCGTAAAAAACTGCGTACCCGACGTACATATGGTAGCTGACATCGGGGGCAATTCTCTAACTTTTCTGGATTTTATCGTAAACGATAAGTGATAACTTTACCGGGCGTGACCTTATCGATCCTTCGCTAAATCCGTATTCTATAACTCGCGCGCTCGATTTACGATAAGGAATAGTACGATAACTTCAAACACGGTAAAAAACCGTTCTTTCGATAAAAAAAAATCATTTTCGTTAGGCTTAGCTCTAAAATGAAAACGTTTTACTAAGTTTTATTTCAATTTCATTCGGATTTATAGGATCCTTGGAATTGATTTAAATGGGAAAAAACAATTAAAGAAATAGAAAAGAAAGCTAATTTTATTTAAAGCGATTCTAAACTAATTAATAATTATTGAACTTGCTAGTAAACCACTTAAACTTTTATTTAGCCTAATCAACACCGACAATATTGAAGTATTTAATATAACAATTGATTCTTCAGCTTTAACTTGAAATAAGGATGTATTTACAGACTAGAAATGCGACGGAGTGCTTAGAAAGGAACACTAGAAATAGTTGCAATGCCATATGCAAGAGGTTGAAAAAGCAAGCGATAAAATTGATTTCATTAAAATTGTTTTTATTCAAACTGATTCGCATTAATGTTACACAAAGTACATTTTATTCACTGTTACAAGAATTATTAAACCGGCTGAGGTATAGATTTTACAAATAACACGGAGAAAAAAATTGATATTCTTACCTATAAATGCACTTTTTTGAAGTGCGAAGCAAAACAACGTTTTTGTATAATTAGTGTTTGCTTTTGGAAAAATTAAACACTAGTAAATCAATTAACCCATTTTTTATTTATCCTTGAAGGCTAGGACATTCTAGGCGTCACCACGGATTTTCCACCTCTGCAGCAGGCTAGAGACGTTGACTTTTTTTACACGATGTTGAACGCATGAATGACAGAGAGAGAATGTGTTCTATCCATAGGCGCAAATGACTTTTATCTCTCGAAAAACTACGTCGACGTCCCTTAAAAAACGGATTTGGCCTACTGGCGATAGGCCAACTGAAAAACGTATTTACATCCCATTGTAAGAATTGGACGACGAGTCCGAAAGTTCGTTATGTCGAACGCGTGATAGTACCGAAAGTTCGAATACTCTAAAGGGGCTGACTTCGCTTCGACTGCAACTAAATCAGACTGAGCCTGTTGCACTCTACTAAAGTAACCTTACCTATAATATTATAAGAGGGATGGGTTAGAGCGAGTGTTTAACTAGTTGGAGGGATGACGTAGTTCGAGTGATTAACTAACGTAACCTTATCTAAAATATTACAAGAAGGGCAAGGAAACAAAATGTCCATTCGAGGTTGTGAACTATCGATAAAGATTCCACTTGAGATTATGTACATGAAGATTATGGTCTATCAAGATTGTGTCGCATCGACATTATGTTCTGTCGAGATTGCGTCCCATCGAGACTATATCCCATCGTTATTGTGTCCTATCGCGCGTGTGTCCAATTTTGTTCTTATATCCGTATCCTTTCTAGACTCCTTTAAATTCTGCAGCATAATTTAAATTTCCCGCCAACTTTTATAACTAAATCAATTTATTGTACGTCTGTCTCAGAGTCCATTTTCTAAGACATTTCAAAATCTTACCGTTATATACCATTTGGGCTAATGTATAATACCCAAGTTTATTTACCCTGCGGCTTATAATCATTGATAAAAAAATCCAGTTCGAACTATAAACGTTAAAAACACTGTTTTGCATTAGACTCAATACGTAGAATTCTAGGCATCGTCCTATATCTTTTAAACCAAAACTTATATCGTTTGTATCTCTCGCGTTTTGCTTTATTATTTATATTTAATTAGACACAAGTTTTTTATTCAACTTCATACACCAACGTTATCATTTTTTCCGTCTTTCTTTCTAATGTTATCAAAGCTACTGTTATTCAGTCTTAGTATTCAACAAAATAAAAGTAGAATAAAAGTATAATAGAACACCCTTGTAAATCAAACACATTTCTCTCTTTCTAATGCAAACTCCCAATGAAACGCCGTCTTTCACGGTGTTTCAACCTTATCTAAAGCTTTTGTTATCTCAGTCTCAGTATTCATCCGAAACGTATAGAAAAATATAGAGCACCTTCATGATTCTAGCAAATTTATCTCTTTCGAATGCAAACTCCCAGTGAAACGCCGTCTTTCACGGAGTTTCAACGTTATCTATAAAGCTTTTGTTATCTCAGTCTTAGTATTCATCCGAAACGTATAGAAAAATATAAGAGTACCCCCATGATCCTAACATATTGTTCTCTCTCGAATGCAAACTCTCAATGAAACGGCTCGCGGTCGGGAGACGAAGATTCCAGTTATCAAGTCGAAAAAAATTACCACCTCATCTCCATAGACATTTCTGATGAAATTGTGAGAGACCTATAAATAAACCTGGCCGGCAACGGCCCGGTTTTAATATTTTTGTAATACTACATAAATAATCGAATGTTAGTCGCGAATTGCATTATATCCTTTCTCAGTTTCACATTATAAGTTTTAAATTCAATTTAGTATCACGAATTTGTTAATCCAGTCTTTAAGCTCGATTTGGTCTAAGCCTTGGTTAGTTCAGTTGGTGGAGACTTGGAAAGTAAACTATCGCTCTAGACTCCGACGCCGCCCATATTACGCCCCGGCTCCCGGCCCGGCGCTTCGTTGAACAATATTTTTGGCGCGGCCGCCGGTATGGAAAAAACTCGGCGAGGAGCAGCCGCCGGTATGGAAAAAACTCGGCGAGCCGCACCCGAAACACGGTCATGTCGCTGCCGGGTTTTTTTTTCATGAAGTCTATATCGCTCGCCACTTGATCCATTAACGGTTTCTTCTTAAATAAACCAAGCTCAATTTAAAATGCGCCTCACCTTCTGTCTCTGCTAAAACAACAATATACAGTGTGATCTTTATTTAAAACCTTCAGTAACAAAACAAATTCAGCGTGACAACTGTGATTTTATGTTTAATGCATCGACTCAAACAAATGCGGTAATTATAAAAAATACAAGATGGTCAAGCCCATAGGAATAGCTAGACCCATGACATTGTAAAAGAGGCTGAAAAGAATGATGCTATAGTAGGGGCTTGTTATGCATGCATAAACCTCTTTGAACAATTTGAATGGCGTTTCGAGATTCCCTTAAACACGAAGTTGCGTAAAGTTTTTCAAATCATGTTTTTCAAATCATGTTTTTCAAATCATTTTTTTAAATTTTTTTTTTTCAAATCATGTTTTTCAACTTGGCTACCTGTGAACGCGTCTTCATATCTAATCTTTATTAATTTATCTTGGATACCCGTGTGAACGCGTTTATATCTAGTCCTTTTTATTTATCTTGGATACCCGTGTGAAAGCGACTTTATATCTAATCGTTATTAATTTATCTTGGATACCCGTGTGTACGCGGCTTTATATCTTATATTTATTCATTTTTAATTTAGATACCCGTGCGAACGGGCATTTATATATTATCTTTGTCATTTTAACTTGGATACTCGTGCGAACGAGCCTTTATATCTATTCTATATTAAGTCATTTTATCTTGGATACCCTGTGAACACGCCTTTATATCTAATCTTTATTAATTTTTAACCTGGACACTCGTGAAAACTCACCTTAATATCTAAAATTTATTAATTAATTTTATCTTGAACACCCGTGAAAACACGCCTTTATCTAATCAACCTATAAGAAAATATTGAATATCTTCGAAAATATCCTTTATATTAAATTTAAGTTTCAGCAACATTGGTTTTTAGATTAAGTTAAATCATTTAATCAGTTTTAATTTTAATTTAATGGAATATTACGCTTCAATTCAGCATAACCTCAGAAGACTAAAATAGCCTCGAATCCTAAAGATACTATATAAGGCGTTCGTTTATCATTATAAACTAAGAAGCGAGTAACGGTTGCTGCTCTTCAATGAGCTGTAGTGGATATACGTTTATAGCAAGGTAGAAGCTAATAACTGTATATTCGAATTTTATTGGAGAATTAAGCGAACTAAAAGTTCAGTCGGAGAGGTAAGAAGACGAAAGTTTTTCCTATTCGATGACGTAACAGACAGAACCTCT
The DNA here is from genome assembly GCA_963920705.1 of Odiellus spinosus. Taxonomy (NCBI): domain Eukaryota; kingdom Metazoa; phylum Arthropoda; class Arachnida; order Opiliones; family Phalangiidae; genus Odiellus; species Odiellus spinosus. Next base: position 2,930,173 of record OY987228.1, on the reverse strand, counting down.
CCGTGAACTAAAAGTTCACTCGGAGAGGTAAGAGGATGAAAGATTTTTCTATTCGATGACGTATTTCGTCTTCTTGTACAACGCGAACGCCAACGCGAACGCCGCAGTGAATACAGTACCTAGACCCTTCTAGGGTTGGGTCTAGCTAAAAATTGACACTAATGATTCATCTACGGATTTTATTTTTGTAAAAATAATCTACGTAATTAATTAAATTTATCGAAAATATTATGCCTATGCCTAGTTTTGATTTGACATCCTCCATAATACCATTCATTATTATTATTATTAACTAAATATCTTGACCAAAATAACCAGCGACATAAGAAACATAACATACCTTTCAACACCTTGGTCTAGGGGCTACCAACAATATACAGGAGCTGACAAATCATCTGCCTTCAGAACCTGGGGAACTCGGTTTTAGAGGAACTTTATTTTTTGGCTCCGCGTCACAGTCTCTTTATGTACCTTGTAAAGCGGTCAGCCAAGTCACGTTGGGCCTTACAGGCGCGTTACCGAAGTTTTTATATCCGCGCGAAGGGGGGAGAGCAACGTAAATTACATGGCGCACGAAAATACGAAGTAGTACACTTCTTGATATAATTATTAACTTCTGGTAAAATATTCGCCGATTTTATTTATTTCGAGCCTTCGGCGCAAATTCGTTCGTTCGCTTGGCTGCCATTTTAGCGGAAGTGTAACGAAGGTCGCTACCTAGCGTTTTTTATTTGAAATAAGATGGAAGCTGTAAAATTATTAAGTTAAAATTTATAAATTGTAATCTAATTGGTTTTTGTATGTGTATTTAATTTGTAATTTGTATTTTGTAATTTGTAATCTGATAATTGTATTCTTGTTTTTTGTTTTGTCAACTTCATTATCCCCTTGAAAAATTTTATGTTTGTAAATTGAGAAACTTTTGGAAAAATATTTAACCCCATTGTAATAATCCTAGGCCTAGGAACGTGTTATAAAAATTGTGCCAAAAATTAGAAAAACCCGAAAAATAGGTGCAGGTGTTGGAAAAATAAAAAAGAAACGAGGAGATGCCCCAGGGGGGAAACTGAGGAACGAATGAGCGCTGCGCTGGCAGTTTTGGAAAAAGCAAAAATGTGTAAAATTGGAAACTTGAAAAAGGAGTTAGGAATATTAAGAAGGATTGGAAAAAGTATTCAGGTCTTGAGGACCAAATCGAGCGTGCTTCCCAAAACGAGGAAAATTTAGAAAATGTGCGTGCGGTCATGAAGACTAAATAAACTGAGTGAGCTCCCTATAAAGCGGGAAAATTAATAAGTAACAAGATGGTCAAGCCCATAGGAATAGCTAGACCCATGACATTGTAAAAGAGGCTGAATTAAAGGATTCTATAGCAGGGGCTTGTTATGCATGCATAAATGCTCTTTGAACAATTTGAATGGCGTTTCGAGATTCCTTTAAACACGAAGTTGCGTAAAGTTTTTCAAATCATGTTTTTCGAATCATGTTTTTCGAATCACGTTTTTCGAATCACGTTTTTCGTATCACGATTTTCGAATCACGATTTTCGAATCATGTTTTTCAAATAATGTTTTTCAACTTGGCTACCTGTGAACGCGTCTTTAAGGAGATAAAATAAACTAATTTGCAAAACATATATTTTAATTGTGGCTATTAAAAATCATTTAAGCCCTGGAAAGGGCAAAACCCTTCAAATTTGGTCAGTTCCCTCCCTTGAGACGTGCATCAGTTTGGTGTCATTTTGTAAATCTCGAGAATTCATTTATTCGCGATTTTCGGCCGATTGCCGGGGGTTCTATAGCGCGAGCGCCGCCGAAGCGCGTGATCGAGGAGGCTATGACCCACGTCACAACAATATACCACGAAGCATCTCTACCCCCACCGTTCTCCCAGAGTGGGAGTTTAGGCCGACGCAGTAGGAACCGTGCCGTTCCCAGTTTTCCTCTCCTTGTCTGATCCTTCATGTCTATAACCATCGTTATTAAGTGGAGAGTCGGTTAACGGAAATCTCCCCCGAGATTTTAATGATAAATCTATGATTAGTTTTAATTTCACTAATTGGTTATTTATAAAAGCTAGACATTCATCGCAAACACATTCTGCGCAAACTTACGCAGTTAATAAAAGATTTGAGGCTTCAGTTAGTCAAGTACAAATTCCATGGAATCAAAAATAGGCTCCACTTCACGTAAGATAGCTCGATATCATTGCAGGCTTGGAAATAAGGCACTAGTCACGGCATTTGACTACTAAAATAAATGCCCTGACTTTTAAAATTAATAAAAATCAGGGGGATAACTAGTCAATTTTACTAGTGAAACATTTACCTCAATTGTAATATTCATCAAACCCAAAAAGAGAAAAAACGAGATTATACACAAGTGAGAAAAGCTTAAATTCAGTCCTCCCGAATACGACTTACGAGATGGGTAATATTAATACGGTTTTTCCTTCTTGTTTCATACCCCTATTTTTACCCCCAGTAGGCAGTGACTACTAAAATAAATAAGGAGAGGGGGCTCACTAGTCAGGCTGACTACTAAATAAAATATCCTTATTTCCAAGCCTGTTTTTTCTCTTTGACTAGGGTGGGAAATAACGATTGTATATTTGTGAAATGTATACTATATTCGCGACGTAAATTTCGTCTGCTAAGATGTTATCCCAATGGCAATGAATAAAGCATTTGTTTTGTTCCATTTTGGATAACACCGACGATATATAGGTTGCGAATATCATCAGATGAATTTCCATTTTTTTGGATTACAGACATTGGTTCTATCATCTCGTTCAGCAGTTTTTTAGCTTCCTTTTTCTCTGGACGCACGAAGATTCACAATTACAAAGGATATCCGGAAATGTTAGGATTTATTTCGAAAATGCCCTTGGGAAAACTCTCCAGAGAACAAATAATTCGATCATATTCCGATTTATCGGAGCTCTTCGCTTTACTCGAAAAAAAAAAGATGTCGGAAACAAAATGAACGAACTAAGAGATTACTCCAACCAATTTTTCACATTAATTCCGCATGACTTTGGCACAGATTCGCCTCCAATATTGGACAACTTTGAAGTCATTAAATCTAAACTCCAAATGTTAGATTTTCTCCTAGGGGTAGAGATAGGATTCAAACTAACCAGTGTAGGTTGAAGAAGTTTTCAAGATTTCGCGATAAGGAGAAGGTGACCGGTATATGCCATTGCAAAAGCTTCATAATCGAAAATTGTTGTGGTATGGTACCAGAACAAGCAACATAGCTGGCATTTTAACTCAGGGTTTGCGTATTGCGCCACCCGAGGCTCCTAACAGCGGTTACGCGTTTGGAAAAGGAGTTTATTTCGCCGATATGATGGCTTTAGATACATTGCACCCGTTGGTACAAAGCTACATTCGTTACCCTGCAATTTGTTCCCAGTTATGAACTGTTACACCGATCGGGGGAACTGAACACGAAGGGATAATTCCGAGCGTTGCAGACGCTAACCCTAAATTTATAGTTCCAGTGGAACTCATTTTCCAAACGCGTTAACGCTGTTAGGAGCCTCGGGTGGCGCAATACGTTGGAGTATTTTGTTTCCGACATCTTTTTTTTCCGAGTAAAGCGAAGAGCTCCGATAAAACGGAATATGATCGTATTATTTGTTCTCTGGATAGTCTTCCCAAGGGCATTTTCTTCAAATCAATCTCGAATTCTATCAGAAATCTAATAGGTATTACGAAGAACAATGAAATAAACTAGCTTTCCTGAACTCGTTATAATAGGCTTAAGGTTTTCTATTTTCTAGATAAAATTGGCGCGAGACTTTGTTTTAAAATCTGTTTAAATGTCTCGTGCGAGACTTTTCGCGGGAAAATTGCGCAACAGATTTTAAAACAAAGTCTCGCGCAAATTTTATCTAAAAAATTAAAAACCTTAAGCCTAACGAGTTCAGGAAAGTTAGTTTATTTCATTGTTCTTCGTAATTTTTCATTTCTAGTTCATATTTCTGCCTTTTTAAAGGCGGAATATAATACTTCTTTCAATTTATTGGTGTTACTGCCTTTTTAAAGGTGGAATACCTATTTGCAACTTATTTGGATTTCGGCTGTACGAGTATTTAAGCCGAATAAATAAATAAATCATGGCTCAGTTAACAAGTTCTGAGAAAACTGATATGATTTTATTGTTTGGTGAATGTCGAGGAAATGCCCGCGAAGTAGCGCGTCTGTACCAAAGAAGATATCCAAATCTGTATAAATTCCCAGTGGAATCAACCTTTCGAGCTCTTGAAGCAAATCTCCGTAGTGATGGCTCTTTCAATCGTCAACAAAAACAACCCAGAGTCAATCGCATCGTGGCTAACGAATCAAGAGGTGATGATATGATCCTGGCGGCGTTCCACGTTAACCCCCACACCAGTAGTAGAGCAGTTGGTGGAGAGTTTGGAGTTAGCCATTCTACAGTCCTTCGAGTATTTCACACCCAGAAGTTCCACCCCTACCATATTCACTTGCAACAGGCTCTATCGGATGAAGATAGGCTGCGACGCAATGAGTTTTGTTTGTCCTTGCGATGGCTGTCGGAAGAACATCCAAACTTTGTTTCTAAAGTTCTATAGTCTGATGAAGCCACATTCCATAGAGATGGAACGGTCAATAGGCACAACATGCACTATTGGTCTCAGCAAAATCCTTATTGGCTTAGAGAAAATTCGATCAACAGGGATTTAAAACGAATGCATGGGTGGAACGAATAATAGGTTCTTTCTTTTTTGAAGAAAATTTAACTGGGCCAATTTATCTGGAATTTCTCCAAACTAGTGTTACCGAAGCCTTGCGAGAGATGCCTCCAGCTGAAACGCAAGATATGTGGTTTCAGCAAGACGAGCACCTCCGCATTACCATCGAGGCGTACGAGAGTGGCTTAACGATAGCTTTCCTAACCGATGGTTTGGACGGGGAGGGTCCTTTCCATGGCCACCAAGATCCCCCGATCTAACACCTTTGAACTTTTTCCTTTGGGGATACGTAAAAAGCGTTGCGTATGAATCTGAAGTTCACACACTTGAGGAACTGCGGCAAAAAATTCGATCAGCTGTCGAACGATCTCTAGCTAATGTCCTAGGGTCAGTAATTAGTCGCGGCGAAGAATGCCTAGGAACCGATGGGGGGCATATTGAACACATGCACTAATGTTTTTGGCCTGTTTTATTGGAATTTGAAGAGAATTTTCAAGAGAATATCGCGCATTTCAGAAAAAATCTTGATCGTTGTTGGAGAAAAATAACAATTATCAAATTTGGCGCAATTTCTTTAAATTTTAAAACGAAATTACTAATCTGACCTAAATTTTATTGGTTTAGGAGGATAATTTTAAATTGGTACATTTATGTTAATTTCTAAAGTATTTAACCACAATGGCCTATTTTTATCGATTTTAAGTGGATTTATCCAATTTGGCCTATTTTTATCAATTTTAAAAGGATTTATCCGATTTAGCCTATTTTTATCTATTTTAAAAGGAATTATCCGATTTGGCCTATTTTTATCGATTTTAAAAGGAATTATCCAATTTGGCCTATTTTATCGATTTTAAAAGAAATTATCCGATTTGGCCTATTTTTATCGATTTTAAAAGGAATTATCCAATTTGGCCTATTTTTATCGATTTTAAAAGCAATTATCGAATTTGGCCTATTTTTACCGATTTTAAAAGGAATTATCCAATTTTGGTTATTTTGGTTATTTTTGTCGATTTTTGAAAATAATTTCAAATTAGCGTTGTTTAAGCTGATTTTAATTTTCCGCCGAAATGGTCTATTTTGATGAAATTCCTAATTTTAATTTTCAATGTTAAAATCCCTTTGAAAATTTTTCCCATAGAAGCTATTGAGTTTTGTTATCTGTTACACCCTGTATATTGCAACAGAATTTTACATAGAGTAAGAGCCGTAATATTACGAACCGGAAATATTTCTGTATACTTAGTGAAATAGTCCACTATAACTACCAGAAAACTATTCTGATGTTTAGTACAGGGTATTGGACCCATTATATCAATATACAAAAAAGAGGTTGCTTCGCACCCTTAAAAAAACTCTTTATCTAACTCGAATCAAACCCGTGAAGCGACACAAATTATTTGTTAGAGAAAGAGCAATTTCATATCTTTAAAATTATAGTTAGTAGATTTAGTCTACTACTTCAAAGATTTTATTACTATTATATATTTTCCAAAAAAACGGATAAAGACGACCTAGGACTAATGATAAATATATATACATTAAAGGAACTCCATCTTTAGCTAATTTTAGGTTAACTAGGTCGTCTTTATCCGTTTTTTGGAAAATATATAATAGTAATAAAATCTTTGAAGTAGTAGACTAAATCTACTAACTATAATTTTAAAGATATGAAATTGCTCTTTCTCTAACAAATAATTTGTGTCCCTTCACGGGTTTGATTCGAGTTAGATAAAGAGTTTTTTTAAGGGTGCGAAGCAACCTCTTTTTTGTATAATTTCTGTCCTTTTTTCTCCAAAAATATACACCTTTTCCACATTTCACTATTTTGCTTTATAGGTTTATTGAACTTTAATTCTTACTAATGCTGAATAAAAATTAAAGCGTTTAATTGAGGCTTCAATCTATTCGTAATTGAGACCCTGGTACAAATCTCGAAAGGCAGAGATTAACTAACCTAATCTTACCTAAGTTGTAAAACAGGGATGGGCTAGTTCAATTGATTAACTAACCTAAACTAATCTTACCTAAAATACTACAAGAGGAACGGGTTAGCCCGAGTTATAGGGATTACCTAGTTGGAGGGATGGGCTATTTCCAGGGTTTAATTAACCTAATTTAACCTTAAAGATTACTTGATGGAATGGGTAACCCGAGGGATTAACTAGTTGGAACGATGGGCTAATTCGAGGAATTAACTAACCTAACCTAGCCTTACCTAAAATATTACAAATAGCCCGAGCTAAGGATTAACTAGTTGGAGGGATTGGCTAATTAGAGGGATTAACTAACCTAACCTCACCTTAAAGATTACCAGAAGGACAGGGGAGGTCGAGGGATTAACTAACCTAGCCTTACCTAAAATATTACAAGTGGGACGGGCTAGACCGAGCTAGAGATTAAATTTATAATATTGAATCGCATCGACAAAAAATGAGCATGGAAAGCGAAACAATTCTTTAAAGCAGCATGAGAACATAATTCTGGAGACCAGAAGTATGTGGCCGTTTATTTAACTCGCCGACATCAATTTCCGTTTCGTATATCCTATTTAAAATTCTAAATCTTTATTTTTTATTATAATTGAGTTAGACGTGATTTAGATACAGACTTCAATAATTGGTCAACTACTTAATAGCAACGTTATGACGTAGTTGTAATGACGAAGCTATTGGATCTAAAGCACATCCTAGTCGCAAAACTCAAGTATTTTAAAAAATAAAGTAGAGATTGAAAACGTTAAACTATAAATTTCATGTGTAATCGAGCACTTGGCAGGATATGAAGTCCAACTCGAGTGATATTTAATCCCTAGAACTCTCATTGTGAAATGTTTTTACAGTGACTTACTATATTATATTGGCCACATTTCTATAGGTAAGGCGATTTACATTCAATCGCCTCGGTTTATTCGAGTACTCTACCCAAAAGATCGTGAGAAATGAGTCTCTTATCACCGAAATATAGGTGAGAAACGATTGTCTAAACAATCGAAGACGTCACCATTGCACAAACGAGAGGGCTCGCCACAATTTTAAACGCTAACGTAAACCACGCATTGGTACAGTGCATCTGTGAGTACTGAATATGCAAATCTCGTTTATATAGGCCGAGAAAAGATATATTATTAAAGTTAAAAAATCAAATGATAAGAAAATCATTCCAACTTTTTAATTACGGTGAATTAGGGTGAATATAATGGGATACTCATGATATGACATAATAGTCAAAATTAGACGGCTGAAGAGGGCTACCCTAGTAAAAGAACCCAATAAATGCAATTTTCCTTTAACGATAAAAAATGCCATTAAAAAAACTTATCTACTGTTTAATAAAATCAATTTTTGTTTATCAATTTAAAGCCAATTAATAAAGCTCGGCTAGTTATATGTTTTACCCTTTTCGTCACCCATACAGGCATCTGTCTCTCTATTAACTCGAATTCGATGGATATTCATTATCATACTACTGTTTAAGAAATAAAATTTTGTTTACCATTTTGAAGCAATTAATAAAGCTCGGCTAAGCTTATGATTTCACCCTTTTGTAACCCATTCAGACACCTTACTTTCTATTAACTCGAATTCGATGGATATTCCTTATCATTCTACTGTTTAAGAAATAAAATTTTTGTTTATTCATTTTGAAGGAATTAGTAAAGCTCGGCTAAGCTTACGATTTCACCCTTTTGTAACCCATTCAGGCACCTTACTTTCTATTACTTCATATACTTAATCAACATTTCATTATTGAAATCTGTGTTTAACTAGAGATACTCTTGTACCTGATCGAAGTCTTATCAAATTTTTTCAAAAGTACCTTTGTCTGTATTAATTCGAATTCAGTGGACGGTGGGAAGAGGGAAACGACGACGACGACGACGACGACGATTTCAGTTATCAAGCGCCGCGGGTCCATTGGAAAAGACATTACGGTTTCTGATGAAATTCGAGTTTAGATAAAGGGATAAACACGAACGTGTTTATCCTAATACCCACTAAATCTCCGGGATGAATTTTGTACGAAGGTATCATAAACCCAGGTTTCTTCGTATTCCGACTCTTATAGCGTTGGCAGACCTCACTGCTTAACCAAAGTATATAGTTGGGGATGGTAATATTTAGCCCTGATTTTTATACAGTATTTAAAACGAATGTTGAGTTAAGTCTTGAACGGCGCCCCATATTGTAAGCGTTTAAAAACACTCCTCGCGCTTTTCTATAACGAACTAAAAACACGATAAATAAAATTTAAATTAACTTGGTTTTTGTCAATTAACTTTAATTTTAAAGATATTACGATACAATTTACGCTTCAAAACATATTTTTGGTCAAATTTACACTCTTTCGCGTCAAAAACTTATTAATTTACCGTAATTAAACACTAATTAACGCTTTAATTTCCCAATTAGGTACCTTTATAAAGTCTACGTATTTTTAATACAAAATATGTAGTGATTTATGAAAAAGAACAGAAATTTCTAGTATTTTATTACGTTTTGAAATTAAATTTTACGAATATTGTCACGACCACACGTACCCCGCCTTCTACTACACGGTCCTCTGACATTGTACAGCCTTCCCCTGTACAGTCCTCTGACAATGTCTTGCCGCAAGCTGCACCTGTTGGCAACGAAACCGCGTGCCTTCCCGAGAGCCAATCAGAACCCCGCGCAGCCCCTATAAAAAGGGGCTGTAGCCTCACTAACAGACACACTCGCTCCTGCCTCTCTCACCGAAGAACTACTCCACGACCAGACGCCGATCCCGACTCGAGACCCGACGACGATCCCGGCTCCCGACCAGCCAACGATACCGGCTCCCGACCAGCCACCGATCCCGCAGAACTGGACAGCGCCGAACCCCGTCCAACCGTACCCAGACGACCGTACTCGCTACGACCCCGAACGCGCATCAATTATAAAGATCTGTAATCCTTGCTTCCAGCAATAAACTATTACAACTACAAAGTAGTCGTTTCAATATTGATTCAAAATTAATGAATTAATTTATATTTACCGATGCCTAATAATATTCGCTCATTTAAATATAACTAAATCCATTTATTTGGCTTAATTATTTAAATTGTAATTTCAACCAGTCGGAGTTTTCCCAGCTATTGTACTAATTTTTCATTGGAAATTGAGTTATATCCGCAGCATACAAAGCCTGAACAAATATATATATCACGAAAAAAAACCCTCAATTTAAACAATTTTCTAAAATGGAATAGTCCGACACATTTTGGCAAACGTTTAACTTCTTCCAATGTAAACAATTTTCGAACTAAGATCAGCCTTAATTTGCAGAGTTTTTTCTACATATAAAGGTTACGGTTTATTATTCTTCCGCTGAAAAGGAAAGTCGACTCCGCGCGCGCCTTGTTTCCCCGGGGATCTTTTTCCCATCTCGGTTTCAGCCCCCTTATATTTCCTTTTCTTCCGTTCATACAAAATATCGAATGAAGATTTATTAAAATTAAAGGAAAACGTGAGGTTAAGATTTCCCCTTTATTAAGTTCTCGTACTATGCACTCTTTAGCGCGAACGCGAATAATTTACGTTGTTCGTGGAAGAAAGCTAATGCGGCTATGGAGTAAAGGAATTATATTCCGCTCAGTTATAGGCTCCGCTCTATTACCAACCACAGGCGGAGAGTAAAATTCTAGAACCTTCTACCAGAGAAACCGCGTGATCCCGCGGAGCCAATGAGAGGCGGATTTTACAAGTTGGGAAACCAAAATATAACCTCCCCGACCCCGACGTTAAGGTAACATAACCTAACCTAACCTTACCTTACCTAACCTAACCTTACCTAACCTAACCTAACCTTACCTAAAATAAAAGATGAAAAGAAATGACGAGTATTGGAAGAGAAGAAGAAACAACGTGCATTTCAATCACACTTCTCTATTTCCCCATCTAGGTTACGGAGTATAAGTATTTTCCCTTACCCTCAAGGATTCAGAGAATGCAAAAGTGTGTCCAGCGTTACCCATAATTATATGCGACAGGTCGTAGACTTTTTAATACACACACCAAATGAAATGTCCTGCGTTACCCATAATTATATGCGGCAGGGCATAGATTTCTTAATAGACACACCAAATGAAATGTTTATTTTATAAGTAAAAATGTAAAATACAAGTTCTTGTAATATTAATTAACACTTGAGTATAGGCTGTACTGTGTGATTATCTTTGATAATCCACTGATTTGATAAAGACGAAGAATTTAGTCTGGGATGGCAAGGAAGACAAGGAACGAAAACGACGAAGATATGGTAGCAAGTTCCTCTTGGACAAACCAAGGAATATTGTAGACTGAATGTTCCATTTACAACCCATTGTCGGTAGATGATTGGTAATTACTTCCGGTACAATTTTCGTCTGAAATTCTTGATTTGACGTGCTAACAGAGGTCCATTACTGATATTTTCATCATACAAGTGATCCCAGTCATTGGAAGAATCCAAGGATTGAGCTGGTTGAGAGGTTATTCTCCAAACCGGTTACAAGACGTTAGCTTCCACTCCTATGATAAAAAAAAAATGTCTTAAAAGACTGAAAGTAGACTAATTTCCATACTATTAGTAGAGCTCCTTTTATGTTTACAATTACGAGGCCATATGAAGAACTGCCGAGCTTTTACTGACTGTAGGTATCTCATATGTCGAGTCCGAAAACACTAACTGCTTGCACGTTTCAACTCTTCGTAGCCGGGCCGTCTCTTTCTTGTGATAAATGAAAGCCGTGTCGCTGCTCTGTTGACTTCAAATGGTGATAACATTCTATGCTGGTTGATTATCTCCCTTAAGTCATTATAGCTCTCTTTTGTCTGGTCTGGCCTCGTCTCCTCTCCCCTCGTCTCGTCTCGTCTCGTCACGAAGATCACTGTACACGGCTTATTTCGATTATGAAAAAAATCGGAAATGTTTCTTGGTTTTATAGTGGAGAAAACTGAAGCCTATTTTTTTTTCCAACATTAGATGTCCATTTTTTCTTCAAAATTGTTGTTTTTTAAACACGGGAAACCTACTGTACTTCTGTCCAAGGGGAGTTTTCACCACTATCATTTTTCTTAAGAGGTTTAACATTTTGTATCAATCCGCCTCAGCTTTAAATCTTATGTCGTTTCTATCTTGGATGCCCTAGTAAACGTACCTTTATTTAGATTCTTCAATCCACCCCAAGTTTGCAGAAAGCCTTAGCCTATACTGCCCGTTATACCTTTGCTTTTTGGACTAAATGATATATGGAAAACAGCTTAGCGCGTGTTGCCAAATCAAGCTGGTATTAAACGGTCAAATTTCACTAAATTTTTGGACAATTTCTTTAATATCTTCTAAACTATCTCGAATTTTAAATTGATTTTTCAACTGAATTATTAATTAGATTAAGTTTAACCATTTTGATATTTTTAATTATAAAATAAATTAATATTGCGTTTCATATCCCTAAACGATATCACACCATAAGGCTCATTTGCATTCACTCCAAAAAGGTAGTATATAAACCGTTCGAAGGCCTTTATGAATCGAGTGATGAGGCCATGAAGTTGGGAGGAACACCCCCTCCCTTCAAAGTCTAGACGTTTGTCGTAACCCTAGGCACTTGGTAGGCAACGCTAATTTACCCATTGGTGGGGCGATGTTTGGAGAGTGGAAGATTGATGTGGACCATATTAGTGAGGGACGCCTCGCTAATATGGCCCGCTGAAATCAGACACTAGAGGTTGGACCTTGATGTGGGGATGGTCGGAGGTGATTATAACAGTGGGAGACGTCCCATTGCGTATAATCGCCTTCAACTGTCCAGCATCGAGGTTTGACCGTAAAGTGGATGGTGAAAGGCGATAATATGCAATTGGAGACGTCCTGTTGCATATAATTGCACGACACCTGAAACTCAATGTGGCAGCCACGCTTAAAGGAGGTAATTCCCGTTAAACGGAATTGAACGATAAGCTGGCATGATTACGTCTCTAGACTTTTGGCTCCACGAGCTAGGTCACGTGATTTCCGCTTACACAGGATATCCGCTTACACAGGAAGTGACACACAGACACACAGACAGACAGACAGACAGACAGACACACAGACACGACCAGTGTAAAACCTCCCCCTGAACTAAAGTTCAGTCGGGGAGGTAAAAAGCGGGCTTCTTGTCCGAAAAGACTGGACTCCGGACCCAGCAGGAGGGAGAGAAATAGCGCCGTTCAGCGTTGCCAGACGTACTGTAATTATAGTACATTTCGATAATTTCAAGAAAAAATTCTGGGCGTACTATAATTTCAACGGCGTACTATATAGTACATTTTTTGCGATAATTTGTGCATTTTTCCGATAATTGTGCGATAATTTTTAAATAGTAGATTTTATATCGAAAACTTTAATTTTAGTCAACTTTGAGCTTCGTCACATGGCCCACTCTTAGTATTACTCCCCTCTTAGGGATCCACAGCCTACTGCTTTTGTATTTCCATAGAGGCAAAGCGTATGATAGGCTAGCCCGAGAGCTCCAAGTTACCTTGGCAATAGGGATATAAGTTGTGTTTTAACTGCCGCTAGGTTCCCCGCGTGCCACTGCCAGTGAAGTTTAGGCCCCTCAAGAGTTTGTTCATAACAAAATAACATTTTCGTGGGCGACGTCATATATATTTGCATTTGAATTCAAAATTCGCGCCAAAAATATAGCGTACTATAATTTTCTAGAAAAATCGATAATTTTTGGAACCAGGTACTATAATTTTAGACTTTTGATGCCGCCGTTAGAGTGAAGCGTCAGTGCGTCACTTTTATCGCTCTCTTTCCAGCGCGAGGTCGTAATGAATTTACAAAAACGAAAAAAGTCGTTATAAAGTTCTAAAATGTTTAATTCTTCAGAGTTAAATTAATAATTTATCCGGTGTTTATTTGAGAAGCGGACGATTGCCTCCTAGAGTAACAATAGCCCTAATGCGACCTCAAATAAAGCGGAAAATTAAGTCGAATATTTCTCGAATGTTACTGAGAGGAGACTTCAAAACATTCGTTCCGAGTCCAAGTTCAAACAAAGGAATTTCGTTTCGCGGGCGTTATACGTCAAGCTCTCAACAATAGATTTGGCCGTAAATTTTTAGTACGAACCTTTTCTCGTCTTTCGTGTCAACTAGAACAGTTCTTTAAGAGGTGATGATTAACGAATTAAGATTTCTTGCCAAATTAAAAACGGCCTTTTTTAAGGCCAAGTCATTTGACGCAACTTTGAGCAGCTCTAGTTTCCCTGTTGCTGGGGAACATGGGGCTACTGGTCCTCCTCGTTCAGGTGGACCTTAAATTCTATGGATTTAATTAGTGGAATAGTTACATGTATTGTCTTTTGATAGTGTGTATGGAATAATGGCAACTAGTTTCCCTGTTGCTGGGGAACATGGGGCTACTGGTCGTCCTCTCGTTCAGGTGGACCTTAAATTCTATGGATTTAATTAGTGGAAAAGTTACATGTATTGTCTTTTGATAGTGTGTATGGGATAATGGCAACTAGTTTCCCTGTTGCCGGGGAACATTTGACTACTGGTCCTCCTCGTTCAGGTGGACCTTAAATTCTATGGATTTAATTAGTGGAATAGTTACATGTGTTGTCTTTTGTTAGTGTGTATGGGATAATGGCAACTATTTTCCCTGTTGCCGGGGACATTTGGCTACTGGTCCTCCTCGTTCAGTTGGACCTTAGATTCTATGGCTTTGAATAGTGGAAATAGAATGATTGTGATGTCTTTTGATAGTGTGTATGGGATAATGGCAACTAGTTTCCCTGTTTCCGGGGAACATTTGGCTACTAGTCCTCCTAGTTCAGGTGGACTTTTGATTCTATGGATTTAATTAGTGGAATAGTTACATGTGTTGTCTTTTGATAGTGTGTGGGATAATGTCAACTAGTTTCCCTGTTGCTGGGGAACATGGGGCTACTGGTCCTCCTCGTTCAGGTGGACCTTAGATTCTATGGATTTAATTAGTGGAATTGTTACATGTGTTGTCTTTTGATAGTGTGTATAGGATAATGGGGGCAATCGTTTTACAAAATATGGCTAAGTCAAAGAAAACTCCTAAAACCAAGATGACTAAAAGAACGACCAAAACACTTAAAAGCAAATTGTGTTGAATCTCCAGTTGTTATTTTTTGAACTTTTTAAAATAAGTGTTAAATTTAATGTTTGTAAATATATATTACTCTTTTTTGTGTTTTGTGGCATTTTAGTGTCCCTTTAAAACTTATTCCCAATTCTGTTCATTTGAAAAATATTTTCTTTCGTTTCCATTTTTTTGTAAGAATTTGTGTTTAACCCATTGTATCAAAATTTGTTTCGCGAAAATAGTCAAGCCCCTCTGAAGGAGGGTAATCCCCAAATATAAGGAAAGAAGCGTTTCCTCCCCCGTTTCAAAACCTAAAGAATGTGCAGGTGTTAAAATTTGGGCACATGATTCAAAATCACCAATAGAAAAGTAAGAGGCGCTACTTCCAGTAAATTACCTCCGCCCGAAACTGACAAGTTGCCAGTATCTGAAGGGATACGTACTTATTGGAAATGGCATACCACTAGAAATGATTCGGCCATTCAAGATATATTTGAGGGCCTATTGTTATCACAATTAACGTCTTCATTGCAAGTCAGTCTCTAACAGTTACGAAGTCTTCTCATGCCTTTCAGTCCCCATATCTTCGTTGAGGAGATGCTCTCTACATGTAAATCTTTTCCTATATAAATTGCCTAAATTACGCTCGCTAACTTTCTATCAATTGTCTTTTGAGTAGTCTTGTGTGAAAAACTTTTTGAAAACAGAGAAAATATCGGGCGATGCTGGGTGGAATTGCCCCACCTGTAAACAAAAAAGAGAAGCCGAGAAACAAATGTATATCGTAAAATTACCAAAAGTTCTCCTTATACATTTAAAGAGGTTAGTTGTTCACGAACGTAAACGTTGTACAGTAGTTATTTTTATTTACATTTTGAATAAAAATATTTAGGTTTTCGTACGAGGGAATGTTAACAAGCAAATTAGAAACTATGGTGACCTTTCCATTAACCAACCTTCCCTTAGCACGGAAGAATTTATTATGGCACTAAGATGGATAATTTCGAGAAAGGGGTTGCCATGGTCTAATTATAGTATACACAGGGACGAGTGGCAGACACAGATTTCCCTTATAGCGCCGCGTCCGAGTCTTGTTAAATGTCGTGCCCTGTTTTCACCCCCCCCGACCAAATCTAGCCGAGTCTAAACGAAAAAAAAGGAAACAGAATTATGCGGCTAATGCCATCTTTCCGCCGTGAACTGAACTATTTTATTCAATGTAGTTTGAAATTTTCGTCTGCTTATCAGCTAGGATATATTTCTAAACGGTTATTTTAGTCTCTTTTGTTAAAATTTAACGAATTATTAGTTGGTTAATCTTAGAAAATCATCTTCAAAAAATTTATGATAGAATTACTATATTACACTAAAATAATAACTTAATAATATACTTAAAATCAATGTTACTCGAGTAGAAAGGCAGTGATCAAGCCCTTAAATACTGCTTCAAGGTAAGGTCGATTTTAAGTTTGTTAAAAGTTATTTTTTTTTTTTTTTAAAAAAGCCAAAACTTACCATCATCTGAATCTCTTAATACACTTTTACTTTTTTTCTTCTCTGGAGAATGTGTAAAATCTCCAAACAATGTCTCAAACGTTTGAGCACTAAAATCTAAACACGTGCGTAAAGGCCTAACTTTATAAATCTTGTGCTAGTATTTTTCCTCGCGTTCCTACCCCCTTTTGACTCGGTTTGTCGTTAGTTCCCAGAAATGCCGCTGGAGCGCGCATTTAACAATCGTTAGCCAGAAAATTACTTCTGCCACTCGTCCCTGTGTATACAATAATTAGTCCATGGGGTTGCCATCGGTTATACAGGGTGGAACAGATAACAAAACTCAATAGCTTCTATGGGAAAAAATTTCAATGGGATTTTATCATTGAGCGCGTGCTATCAAAATTAATTTTTCACGTCTGGCGCGTGTTTATAGCACGCGCTCAATGTTAAAATCCCATTGAAATTTTTTCCCATAGAAGCTATTGAGTTTTGTTATCTGTTCCACCCTGTATATACGGATAATGCAAAAACCTTTAAAAGGGCAAATACGGATTTATGCAGTATATGGAATAATCTCAGGGAAAAAGACCTACAAGAATTTTTTGGCAATCAAGGTATACGATGGAAATTTATCGTGGAAAGAGCAGCGTGGCACGGGGGTTGGTGGGAGCGACTAGTTCGCACCACCAAAACCGCTCTAAGAAAAATCTTGGGTCAAGCGACCTTTAATTACACGGAATTGGAAACCGCGCTGCTCGAAGTAGAGGCTTTGATAAACAGTAGGCCTATAACATACGTTTATAACCTTTCCATTAACCAACCTAGACATGACAAATTATATAAGCGATCAATGTGAAGCTTCCCAGTCAAGTTACTCGCTTTACGGTGTTGTCGTAAGTATAATTGATTTAATTTTAAATCTGAGTATGCTGTTACAGTCTTTTCGCGAGTTACGAGTTTCGGACTAAACTTAAGTGAAAAGGACGACTACTGATTAATTTATCAATTTATTTAAAGATTAAAATTACTAGACTTCAAGAGCCGCGTAAAATACACAAATGATTAAATGTTTACAGTTCAAGCGTTTAACATAGAATGACGGGTTTTTATGCTTTTATACATGTTTTCTTTTCATTGATAGAAAACTAATTGTTTATCTATAGGTGTATTTCTTATCTTAAGCCTATTTTATTACGAAGTTGCAACATCCTCCGCCCGATGAACAGTAACAGGAGTAATTGTTCATTAATCATTAATTTCCAGATTGTATAGAGATTGCACAGCTCTTCTAATATTGACTCCTCCTGGTAGGCGCAACTGACATGCTCGTATTTTTCCATCTCGACTTGGAAAAACCTCGATGATTCGTCCCATGCGCCAAACGTGACGTGGTAGTTTGTTGTCTTCTATAAGGACGACATCATTGACCTTGAAGGGAATTGGTTCATTAATTGCTTTGCTACTATGAGCTGAGCGAAGTTCGAGAGGATAATTATTTCGCCAGCGATTCCAGAATTGGTTGAATACAGCCTGGCGATGTTTGAGCTTCTTGGTTAATTAATTTTTATTAGCGTTGATCAGATTTTGCGTAAAAACTTGGTCGGAATCTGCTGTGGCTCTTTGTCCAATGAGGAAATGGGATGGACTTAACGCAAATGGCTCATTTGGATCCGTGTTGTTGTACGTCAGAGGTCGGGAATTTATGATTGCTTCTATTTCGGTGAAGCTCGTCTGTAGTTCCTCATATGAAAGAGTGTTTTTCCCCAATGTCTTCTTTAGACAGGTTTTAACAGTGCGGACGAGCCTTTCCCAAAAGCCGCCCCACCAGGCGGCACGTTCCACAATATATCTCCACTTGATTCTTTTTTGACCTAGATATTCTTGAAATGGAGTATTTTCGACGTTTTTATACAAACTTCTTAGATCTTGATCCGTTCGTTTGAATGACTTTGCATTATACGAATATATTGTTGAAGGAATCCCTCTTCGAGCCACGATTCCACGAACCTCCGGAATGACATCATGAATTTTTCTGCACTCATGTCTGTTACTAATTCCAAATGGATAGCGTGTGTGACAACACAAGTGAAGAGAGCTATATATACTTTCGTTGATTCTTGTCCCTTTCGTACATATAAAGGACCCGCGAAGTCTATTCCAGTAACCGTAAACGGTAGAGATTCTTTAACTAGATCCAATGGTAACGGTGCAGCGTTCTGTTCTCCAGCTTTAATTTTGAAATGACGCCAGATAATGAACTTGAAATTACTCGTTTAACCATTTGACGACCTTGCATTATCCAATAATCTTCTCTTAATTGAGTTAAGGTGTTGTTTAAGCATCCGTGCATAGTGATGAAATGGCTCTCTCGTGCAAGTAATTCCGAAAATTTGTGCTTCGAAGGCAAAAGATAAGGATGTTTGACTCTATACTCCAGATTAGAATTTTGAACCCGTTCGCCAATGCGTAAGAGATCTTCTTGTAAAAATGGATTAAATTGAATAATCTTGGATGTCTTGAATAAGGTTTGACGTTCTTTTAATCTTGATATTTCATATTGAAAGAACTCCCTTTGAACTTCACGAATTCATGTTCTACGAGCTTTGTCCAATTCCTCTGCGTTCAAAGGACCTTTTGTCGGCGTGATTTTTCTTTAATTCTTTATGAAGCGAAGTATCCAGGCCGTTACCCGGATTACCCGAGTCACTGAGCTATAGTTTTCTAATGTCATTATTGGTTGATAAACCTCTGCGTGGCTTGCCAATTGAAGAGTGACACGTCGTTCCGCTTCCACCTCTTTATTACTTGGAAATTTGGTATTCTTCGGCCATAAGGATTAATCTTGAAGTAGCCAAGGTGGCCCTTTACACCAAGTAGTATTGTTGAGAAGATCTTCTATCTTACATCCTCGTGACGGAAAATCTGTCGGATTACTTTTTCCAGCGCAGTGGCTCCAGGTAGATGGCTCGGTTAATACATGAATTTCGGCCACTCGATTTGCCACAAATGGCTTCCATTCTCTTGATATTTGTTGTATCCACTGTACCACGATAGTTGAATCTGACCAACAATAATACTTCAAATTCTCTCCTTCAAATACTTCCATTGTGTACTTTAGCAGACGCGCTCCTATTAGAGCAGCCATCAATTCCAAGCGATGTATTGTTAATTCTTTGATTGGGGCTACTCTTGATTTTGATGCTAATTAAGCTAACCCCAGTATCTCCAGTTTCCGTTTCAAATCTTAGGTAAGTGACGGCGCTTTAAGCCAACTTGCTCGCGTCGCAAAACAGATGTATTTCTCTTGAAATAACGTTTCCAATTGCACCTTCATTATACCATCTGGGAATAGAGATTTTGCGTAAACTTGACAGTTCGAGACACCATTGCTCCCATTCTTGTTGGATATTAGGTGGCAGTTCCTTGTCCCAATCGATACCTTCGACCCATAGTTTCTGGAAAAGACACGACTCGTATCATGAAAGGCGACAAGAACCCAATGGGGTCAAATACTCGTCCAGCTGCTTGCAAAAAGCTTCTTTTCGTATTCTTTCTTGTCTTTAAGTAATCCAATAAAGCCGATACGTTGAAGGTTAAGACATCGGTCAAAGAATTCCACGATATTCCGAGGACTTTCAAGGAAAGAGGCGCGTTTTCCGAAGTAAGAGCCAATGATTTTTCTTGAATTCCTTCATCCTCCCAGAGTTCTCCTAATTCCTTGGAATTTGATACCCATTTTTGAATATTCATTCTGGCGCTGTTAAATATGTCCTTTAATTGATGATATAACTTTTTTTCCTTCCTCGACGTTCATTACGCTTGAGACTAAATCGTCCACGTATAGGCTTTTCGCTAATTCTTGGCAGGTTTCTGGATAGGCATCTTGTTTTTGAGCGAAATGATATTTTAAAGTTGCGGCCAACAGGAACGGACTTGAGCTTACACCGAATAAGACTCTGGTCATACGTAGATGGATGAATTCTATAGGCTCGCTTCCCTTCGGTAATGATTTTATCCAAAGAAATCTTGCGAATTTTCAATCTTGCGGGGCTAAAGATATCATCAAAAACGCCTTTTCAACATCTTCCATGATGGCGATCTTCTTTCTTCGGAAACGCATCAGGATGAGCAGAAGATCTGGATTTAAATTCGGTCCGAGGCTAAGTTATTGAGTTCAGCGATGGTTGATTCTTTTCGTGAGCTGCTGCATCATATACTATACGGAATTTCGTTGTTTCTTTATCTTCTCTGATTACTGGAAAGTGAGGGATATAAAACTTCAACTTGACACCATTTATTTGGTCTGGCGGTACTTCCTCTACGATGCCATGTTCCAAATAATCATTGAAGGTATCTTGATATCTGTGATATAAAACTGGATTTTGTTGGAATTTTTTGATCAAACCACTCATTCGTCTTCTGGCCAGTATAAGATTATTTCCTAGTTCCTCTTGATTTGCTCTCCATGGCAACTGAACTTCGTATCGCCCATCTCTGAACTGAATGGTAGAATTATGCTTATCCATTATATCTTCATCGGTCCTAGATAACGACTCTTCCTCCTTGATTCCTATAGATTCAAGCTCCCAGAACGCCTTCAAGGCAATAGTAGTTTCTTCTTCAACTTCGACGACGCTGCTCATGACAACGACAGCTTGAGAGAAAATGTTCGAATTCAAGGGTATAGGTCCTTGTACCGCCCAGCCTAGTCTACTTTCCATTGCGACGAAGGAGTCGTTCAATCAATGTATAACGCCGGTGACAATAGTCCAATAATAGTCAGCAGCAGTTAACATTGATAATTCCCTTTGTTCGGGTTGACCTTCAACTTCGGCAATATCTGCCAATTTGACTCCTCGTTGTGCCATCTTCCTGCGGATGTCTTCTCCCGGCATACTGATAACGGCTCCTAAAATCTTTGGGCTTTCGTAAACTGCTAGCTCAATTCGATTTTCTGAGTCTTCTAAATTGCTTAGGACGATCTTCAATTTTCTTCGAATCGACGTGAATGTTTTTTTTTTTTTTTTTTTGACGCATGATTTTTCGCTTTTGAAACCTCCAACCGTGATAGTTCCTTGTCCTACTACTGGTAGTTTAAGTCTTTCGACCATACTTTGGGTTATAAATTACTTTTGAGCTCCGTTGTCTAGTAGACACCGTATAGGTATCTTTTTGCCGTCTCCCTCCGCATAAACAACGATCGTCTGTAATAGGACTTGCCCTTCATAAGACTCTAGTGTAGGACAGACTGCTGCCATTGATACTGCGGTTTCTTGTAGTCGTTTAACTTCTGTATCCGTTGACTTTGTCTTGTCGCCATGAATATCTCGACATACTGATGTATGATGTCTTCTTTGACACTCGTCGCATCTTTTCTTTGATTTGCAACGTCTTGCGGAGTGTCTGGGCTTAAGGCATAAAAAACATCTATCTTGTTGTGACAGTAGTTCCATTTTTCGAGGAAGAATTAATGCTTTGCATTCTTCTGGTTTGTGGGTAACATCATTACAATAACAGCATGTTTCTGGTCCAGATACAGCTACGTTTAGAATTGCCGTTGTGTGAACTTTGTTTCTTGGTATAAAACTGCTGAAACTTGGTCTACTGGTTTCCATTCTTTGAAATCCCTTTCCTCTACTGAAATGACTGTCAGACTGATCTTCTGTTAAATCGCGGACTGTTCTGTTTAGGATGGTTGCTCGTTCTCGGCATTCAACTTCCTTCTTCAAGTGATCCATCAGAATTGATACATCGTACTCGTCCAGGTTCTCCAATTTTCGTGAATAGTTCAAAGCTATATCTTGTGGTAGTAGCTTAATTACCATATGGCAAAACATGTACCCATAATTAGCTTTTGGGATTCCCAACGCTTCGAGACATTTGACTTGTACATCGCAAGTATCGTAGAGAAACCTGAGGCCAGCTACGTCCGTTGATCTTTTCACTGCGGTCAAACTCGTTATCTTATTAAGATGACTGTTAATGGCCATACCTTTTCGTCCAAATCGCTTTTCTAGTATATCCACGGCTATCTCATAATTATCTTCTGTCAACGTAAGACCAGCTAGGGCGTTTAACGCTGCACCTTCCATATAAGATCGCAGATAAACAAACTTTGTGACGCCTCCTATGTCGATCTTCTCATGAATAGCCGCTCGGTATACTGATCCCAAAAACTACGCCATTGTGTAGGATCACTGTTGAATTTAGGTATCGTGACTCGAGGAAGATTCACCGTCGTACGACCACCGTCTTGATTGTCTTTTTTTGGCTTCTTTTCCTGGAGACCGAGTAAGTACCTTTCGACCTTCGCTTTTCTTCCAAGGATTTGCTCTCGGAACTCTTCTACTTCATCAATTTCCTTTGCTATTAAATCTTCCGTGATTATTTCTTCTATCTGCTCGTCCTTGGCTGACAACTTCTCTGACTTATCCAATAGTTATTTCAGCATTGTGTCTAATCGCTCTTCTTCCTTTCTGTCATTCCATTCCGCATCGATGGCTTGCATTATCGTAATTGTTCTCGCTCTTAGGGTTGATCTTGTTTTCAGTAATCACTCTATGTTAATACAACTCGTTACACTTCTGTCACCCAATTCTATTCTTGACTTTGACTTTTAAGCGTTGAACTTTGTAGCTTACGTTCTTAGGGTGAAACTTGACTTTAACCTTCTTGTTGAGCTTAGTAACGCTCCTTCCGGGTTTCGGTACCATAATGTTACAGTCTTTTCGCGAGTTACGAGTTTCGGACTAAACTTAAGTGAAAAGGACGACTACTTATTAATTTAGCATTTTATTTAAAGATTAAAATTACTAGACTTCAAGAGCCGCGTAAAATACACCATCGATTAAATGTTTACAGTTCAAGCGTTTAGCATAGAATGACGGGTATTTTTCCAGAGCATTATGCTTTTATACATGTTTCTTTTCATTGATAAAAAACTAACTGTTTATCTATAGGTGTATTTCTTATCTTAAGTCTATTTTATTACGAAGTTGCAACATATGCTTGAAGAGTATTCAAAGTTACGGCAACCAGGGTTATATTACCTTTCATAGTTTTTTACTATTTCATTTTTTTTAAATAAAAATTTTTAGAATCATTTTGGAGCCTTAGAAGGAGGACAGTGTAAGTTAAATTTTTATTATCATTAGTCCAATTTAAAAATTATATCAAAAATGTCTTTGCGAACAAAGACCCAGAAGGACATGTTATGGCCTTGAATGTCTGAAGTGACAGATCTTAAATTTTCTTTTAAAACATTAAATTTTCTTTGAAAACACGAAATTTAAATATAATTAGATTTTCTTTTAAAACGAAATTCAAATATAATCACAATCTGGCACGATTTAGAGTTTCAAATTTCAAAACAACTGATTTTATTCACTCGGTAATATTTAAGACAAAACATAACAGACGATTTTCTCCCATTGACGCTTAACATTAAATTTCGATTAATTATTTTTCAGGGAAAACTGTTATTTTTCAGTATAACGCGAGTCCACTTTTTGTTTTCTTAATTTAACCCGAATTTCCACGACTCGCAATTGAACGGATCGTTAAAAATACTCGCCGGCTTATTGGAATGGGTATATTCCGTACACGATTGAAATAACCAATTTTTAGGCTTAATAAAATTATAACAAAGCATAAAAGCTCGATAAGCAAAATCCAGGGCTCGACTCCCAGCTCGATAAGAAAATTTTTCAGGGCTCGGCTCGAAGCTCGATAAGGAAATTTTCCAAGAGCTCGAGCTCGGCTCGAAGCCTGAAATTTAGGGCTCGCACACCTCTATTTTTTCATAATCTCTTTGATATTTATTTGGTCATTTTTTTATCAGAATGAAAATAGGAGTTCGCTTAGCAGCCTTATATCACAACTTAATTTTTTTATGCATTTTAATTATGCTTTTAACATTCCCAATATATTAAAAAAAAACTTACTTCCCCCTATCTTCTTTATCACTTAAATAAGCAATTTTGACACAAACTCAAAAATCGAGGACTCTCGCATCCATAACATTTAAAATTATTTATTTTGGAAATTAAAAGAAAAAAAAAAAAAAATAATGTAGAAAATTAAGAAAATGAAAGGAGTTTGGAAACTTATTTACAATCTTTTTTTTACAATTAAGTTAATTTTTTATCCAAAATTTTTTGGACAATTAAATTTCATTCTACATGTATTAAATAAAGTTACGAGGAGATCATGTTATAGAACATAATGTAAGCGGCATCGGTCTGAGAGAAACAAAATTTGATTTATTTACTAGGATTAAGGTATTAATAAAGGAATAATGAACTTAATGAAGCCTAACAATGAGGGATATTCTATAGATTCCTAATTCTTAAAATAGGCCTAGCTAAGAAATCTACAAACCAATATTTAATAGACATACAACCTGACTCGTTTCAGGACTTTTCAAATAGATTTTGGTTAAAGTGACCTTGAATGGGGGGAGGGGGGTGACAAAATCAAATTTATGTATAAATATCAATTAAATTAGAAAATAGGCCTCACAAGGATCAGATGTTAAACATCCTCTGGCCAATGAGCTACGTTCAAAAGGTTTTACAGCCATTATTGGAGGCTGTTTAACCGAAACATTCCTGGGATTCTTGTTAAGCCTACTTTTCGAGTAAGTTAATTGATTAATTCTAGCGTAACATTTGATTGTAATTTTTTTACTAGCGAATAAGTCCTATCTCAACAATAAACAATAGAAAATCACTTATGGACAGGTTTCATTCTCCCTTTAAATTTGAAGTTAATTATTTTTAAGTAACTTACGGCTACAGAACTTGCGCTAATTTCAGAGACATCATGATCATCATATTTATACCATTTCTTATTTCGAGATTTGCAATTAGCGATGTCTATAAGATTAAAATTAAATTAAATTTTTAAATTGGAATAATGATAATCAAAATTTAACTTACCGTGTCCTCCTTCTAAGGTTCCAAAATGATTCTAAAAATTTTTATTTAAAAAAATGAAATAGTAAAAAACTATGAAAGGTAATATAACCCTTGTAACCGAATTACAATTTTTATAGTAAGAGAGGGAATAAGGGTTCTCGATAAAGCGAATTAAGATTCACAGTGGAATGTCCAAGGCTAAGGCTTAGTAATAAACAAGAACAAATCACTTGATGCTAATGCATGGATGTATAAACTAGGTATAAAGAACTAACGTTCATGGATATTGCACTCGTAGTCTCGTACCTTCTGTAAGGCATTTTCAGTAGATCGCAAGTTCGGGTAATATCGTCCGCTAGCGACGGCGGAAGTGGGGCTCTTTTTGGGAAATTTTTGCGAAACGAATTTCCGGTTTACAAATTGTCGTCTGCACGTTCTGCAGTTTTTCAATTTCAAATGTGACGTAATGGTACACTTCCTGTCAAACGACAAACATCGTTACTAAAGGCCGCGTGAACATGGCGCATTCTGCTCACGCGTTTTTCTCGGAGTGCAATATCCATGAACGTTAGTTCTTTATATATCCATGCTTTTTTTTTTTTTTTTTTTTTTTTTATCGGCGTGTAACGTAACGTCTTTACGCCCGGACAGCGGCCGCGATTGCGAACCAGGTGTGGCGCCAAGGCGTAAGGCCTTGAGCAACTCAGTGATGGTAAGTAACTACGCAGGGATGAGGACTGGGAATTGCCCACGCGACGGAAGGAGATGGGAATGGGGAAGAGGAAGGACCATTCCGTCGCGGACCATTCGCAACACTCCCTATGGGCAAGGGACCTGCGATTCGAGCAGGACAACACCCAGACCTTGCCACTGAGACGCCAGTTTACAGGAGTGCGCCACCACTCCCGGCATATATCCATGCTTAATGATTTTAATTTTCGCCTTTTGAAAAAGAATACAATCTTACCCTGAGTCCAGGAATTAACTTTTTTGAAAAAAGAAAAGTCTGAATTAACAGAAATTCGGAGGTTGGAGATTCTCACGATCTAATTTCGTCACGTTGACTCTTTGAGGTCCAAAATGAGAGTGGGTTTTTTCTTGCGTCCTTTCAAGAAAATTGTTATCCGCGCGTTCGGACAATCGTACCGAAAAAATTGGTTATTCCCTGTTCTCGACTCTCGGGGGTTGGATCGTTACTTCCAATGTTCATATCTTCCAACGTCCAAAATCGTTGGAAGAAACGGACGGCCCGGCGTGCTCATTACTTCCAAGGGCTCCTCTCATTGGTTGATGAAAGGTTTTAGTAGGAAAACTCCATAGTTGGAACAGGGTATTAGCGTGGAAAAGTGTCATAGCGTGGAAAAGTGTCATAGCGTGGAAAAGTGTCATAGCGTGGAAAAGTGTCATAGCGTGGAAAAGTGTCATAGCGTGGAAAAGTGTCATAGCGTGGAAAAGTGTCATAGCGTGGAAAAATAGTGTCATAGCGTGGAAAAATAGTGTCATAGCGTGGAAAAATAGTGTCATAGCGTGGAAAAGTGTCATAGCGTGGAAAAGTGTCATAGCGTGGAAAAGTGTCATAGCGTGGAAAAGTGTCATAGCGTGGAAAAGTGTCATAGCGTGGAAAAGTGTCAGAGCGTGGAAAAGTGTCAGAGCGTGGAAAAGTGTCAGAGCGTGGAAAGTATGGCACCCTCGCCCCCGTCGCCATAGCAACAGAGACGCTTTCTCTCAGTTTGAAAAGGTGGTCTGGAGGACCAACAGATTTTTAGCAGACGACAAAATAGCATTGAAATAGGTTAGTGGTTATCCTTACACTCACATTAATTTGTATTTTCAGAGAGTTGTCTAAGTCAAATAAAGGTCCCGAAAAACGTTATAGCGAAAAAATTATCAATGGCTTAGATCCTAAGGATAGAGTGTAGAACTAACCCTATAACCAGAAGTATCTTATCAAGTTATTTTGGTATTTTAAAATAAAATTAAATCAAACAAAATATTAATACTACACTAAAATTCAAGTTAACGAAAAATTTATAGAATTAAGGAATAACACCAGCCACTATTATTTTTAGCTTTTTCCAACATTTTAAGCCGATTTTATTAATATAAGTTGTCAATTAAGCTTAATTACGGGCTAATTAAGTCTAATTGGATAGATTATTTATTTTAATCTTGTATTTGTTGCCAAAAACGATATTATGGACGTTTTCTATCCTAGAATAAGTCTTAATTCTATTGGAATTAAACAAAATTGTCAAAAAATTAAACTTAATTAAGGGTTTTATCGTATTTTGCAACTAAATATGGGCCATTTCGACACAAAATTATGTCACGAGTGTTTCTAGGCCCTCCCTGAACCTCAACTAAACTAAATCACGATTAAAATTAATCGTGATTAAAGTTAAATATCATCCTAAATTCTCGAAAAGATTTTTATCGGATTGCCCAGACCTTCAAACCCAGGAATACCTATTTTTCTTTCTAATTTAGCTTAATTTCGAGCCGTAATAAATTTAAAACCAAAATTGAAAAGCCTTAATTTGGCAGGTCGTACAAAAAGATACAAATGTTATCTCGGTTCTAAAATTTTTATTTGATCGAAGTTTTGTACGTTGATGAAATTAATATTTTCGGTTCTAATTAAGTGGCACGAAAACGAGTGATAAACGTTCTGATAGATTAAAAGACGACAAATTCACCCGTATTAGTCTCATTATAGCGCCACCAACCGCTAATTAGTTATACAATTAATTAGTTAAGCCTAACCCCTTTTTTCAATATTGAAAAACGTCGAATGGTTTTCGAAATTATCCCTAAGCTTCTAATTAAGATATATATCAGTAAAAAATACTTTCCCTTGTCAACTAAAATGTGGGGAATTCAACTATGTCACTTTTAATATCCTCCGATAAGTCGTTAATTAGTTAAACGTTAATTATCAACTCCATAATGTCATTTTTCCCTTTTGAAAATGTTTTAAATGATTTCCTGGTTCGACATTAATCGTCATTAAATCGGGATATAGTTATTCGGATCAGTTAAGGCTCTGGGAATCGAATGATGTTAGTCTCATTATCGTAGGATATACGGGTTAATTAGTTATTGAACAAAGTTCAGGGATTTAAGAAAATGTTTTCAAATAAAAAATGTTTAGGGCTTCATTTCGAGCTTAAAACCATTGCTAAATGTATTGATCACTTGTGCCCTAGTAGATTGAAACGTGAGGAAACCAAAAATGTGGGCCTTTACAACGAAATCTAAGTGATTAATTCGGTAATTTAGTTTAATTCCCCGAGAGTGTTTTTCTTTGTTTTTTTGTTCGCGAATGGCTCTGTAATAGTAAGAAGCCTAGAGTGTGGTAGCTATCTCTCTCCGCTGGCGTCGCGTCAGTTACTGTTCGATAAAATTGAGTGAATAAAGATATGTTATGGGGGAGTGTACGTCAGAGGCAGCCCATTACCTCCCTTTCTCTCCAACACGCTTCGTTGCGTCTTTTCAGGCGAGCGAAAGAGAAGAGAGAATATTTTCCGAGGTCGTTTGTGCAAAAAACAAACTTCGTTTGCAGCGGGAAACATTGGAGAAAGAAGATCGAATTAGGTTCGAGCGCGTTGCAATCTACGCCTGATCTTTGACTCCCAAAGGAGATTTCCATTTTCTAAAATAGACGATAACATAAATTCTGACTACGTCTCAACCTTGAAAAAATGGACCATATTCCGTATAAACGGGTTCTATTTAACGGCTCTTTTTGTTAATTTCAAGGTTGGAAAAAGTATAGAAAATCCATTCCTACACTTTGGACCAGCCTTGAAAAAAGGGACCATCGTCAATACAAACGGGTGCTTTTTAACGGCTCTTTTATTCGTTTCCAAGATTATTTTATAATAAGGCCTATTGAGAGGTGTTCGCCCTAAAACGTATATTACTATGCTTAACTTGGTAGTTTGAATTTAAAATGTCTTTTAATGTAATTAATAGAGATCGGGGTTTGGACAAAATAATCCACAACTATCAGTTAATCATAAAAAAATAATCGGAAAATTATTCGCGATTACATTGGATTTATCATAGACGTTTTTCGAAAAATTTTAAGTTATGAATAAAGATAAAATAATCAGAAATTTTCTTGTCCAAACCCCGATCTCTAGTAATTAATTACCCGCTAAACTAATAATGGCAAACATTTAATGCGCAGGTCTAATCTCCAGATTACATCATCTGTCTAGTCTCGCTATCTTACATCTAGATGGCGCATAGATTGGAACAAATAAATTTTATATATAAATAAACGTATTTTACAACAATACACGTGCAAAAATAAATTTTAAAAATTACAAATTTATTTATTTGTTAAAAACTAGAGCTTTTCTTTTTGAAGACTAGCAAATTCCCTTTACTTTAAAAATTTAGCAATTGTTATTTACATTTTGACTTTATTTATTTTCTAGCTAGATGGCCTCCTATTCTCAAATACTGCACTCTTGTCGCTAGTGGATCTAGTGCCGCGCAGTTCAAGCATGGTTCAACTGTTGCCTACGCTATAATCAGCGGTTGAAGCAAAGCTTATAAATTTTTAAGCTTATAAAATCATGTCGTCGACGAAAACTGTAAAGTGCGCGAGTCGTATGCGAATTTACCAATACTACGTCTCACTATGGTCGATGGGCTGTTATATTTCTATATTATTGTATGTGTTACTTTATAAAACCATATATAGAGTAATATCAGTTTTACGTGACGCGACGTCACCCACGCTATTTCCTATAAGAAAAGAGTTGCCGCCAAAATGGCCGCCATGGTCAATGCTATGGAGCAACACTACTCTATTATATCTATGCATCATAGGATCAGGGGGTTACTCCAGATATAGTATGAAAAATCTAAATAACTCCAGAGGCGTATCCCTTTAACCCACCTGATTAGTCCCCCTTATCGCCCGATCAGCCCCCCCCCCCCCAATTCGAAGATCCTCCGTTGTATAAAGACGCTCGCTCTCACTCCTCTTAGTCAACTTGTCTGGAGTATCTTTCACGCGATGGAGATGATAGAAGGAACAAGAGCTGGATCTGTTCTGTATGTAAATGATAACTTTGCCTATATTAAAAATAGAGGTTCTCAACTAGGTAAGTTGCATTTAAAATGTTGGAGGGCGAGGGTCGCGAGAGGGGTGCAAAATTTACCTTGCAGAGCTTCAGCAGTTGTTAGTGAATTAGGATTTTTTGCTCTGATTAAAACCCATAATCATGGACCGGACCTTGAGGAATTGGATAACCTAAAGCTAATGGCGCGTTTGAAGAAACGAGTGGTGCAAGAACCAAATATGACTCCGAAAGCATTGTTTGACGAGGAAAAACGCGGTGGAAGGTATCCGAACGCTACTAGCAGCTACGAAAATATCTCAAATACCTTGAAACAATGCAAGAAACAGAGTAAGAGAAGAGCTCGACAGAGGGCGGGAAATGATGGTTTGGGTCAAGAAGTTGTAGAAAACCAGGGTCAAGAAGTTGTAGAAAACCAGGGTCAAGAAGTTGTAGAAAACCAGGGTCAAGAAGTTGTAGAAAACCAGGGTCAAGAAGTTGTAGAAAACCAGGGTCAAGAAGTTGTAGAAAATCAGGGTCAAGAAGTTGTAGAAAACCAGGGTCAAGTAGTTGTAGAAAACCAGGGTCAAGAAGTTATAGAAAACCAGGGTCAAGATTTTCACCCATTTCCAATTTAAAAAAAAAAATAGAAGATTACGTGGAAAATAAATGCCACTTAACCGACTGCCGCTTCAATTCAGTTCTACTAAATTATTATCGAGGTTGCAAAGACGGAGTTGCGTGGCATAGCGATAATGAAAGTAAGCTACCTCCCATAAACCGATAGAAAAACAAAATTTTATTAAAGCCAATTGTTTTACATAGCGTCAATGGGTGTTGCTCCAACTATAGCATCAATTTCATTGGGTGAAACCAGGAGGTTTGAATTTAAAAGATTTGACGTGAGAAATTTTTCAATCAAACTTAAATTTTATTTGATCTTTAGTTTAAGCGAAGTATTAATTCATATAGGGAACTGATACCGAATGGAGAATTTATCTCACCCATGGGAGTTTAGTCCTAATGAGTGGTAATACTCAATTGGATTGGAAGGTAAGTCTCATAATTTTCAATAAAGAGGGTAAAGGCTATTCCCCCAGTGTTGCCAACCACTTGAGAGTGGAAACTGAAGCGTAGATAAAGGCTAGCAGTTAATTTTGGAACTACTGTATTTATTCTGGTTGCTCCTGGTGTAAAGGAAACTTGGGAAACAGGGTGGAGGGATTGTCTTTCGTCCCTTTATCAAAAATTTAAATTCCTTATAGGATTTATAGGATTATTATTATTATTATTTTTTAATTATACATGGGTGTTTCTAAAATGGTGGTAGGACCGAGCTCCAGTGGGTTCTATGGGTCATTTTAAGACTAAAATGTTCTATGACGTTTTGGCGTACGGGGCGCCGTTAAAGAGTTACGAAATTATTCATTTACGGATGACCCCTTCTTGTACATTAATAAACGTATACTCAATGCTAAAATAAGCTTAATTTTATTTAAGCTTATTTTATCATTGAGCGCGAGAATTGATTTTGATTGAAAGAGAACATTTTATAAAGCTGCTGCGCTTTTAAAAAACCAATGATAAAATATTTTAGCATTGAGTATACGTTTATTAATGTACAAGAAGGGGTCATCCTTAAATGAATAATTTCGTAACTCTTTAACGGCGCCCCGTACGACAAAACGTCATAGAACATTTTCGTCTTAAAATGACCCATAGAACCCGCTAGAGCTCGGTCCTACCACCATTTTCGAAACACCCTGTATAGGACACAAAATTTGGTTTATATGATAATATAAGACTAAAAATATAGGATTTTACTAAGCAATTTTCAACCAAAAAAACGAACTTTGAGTTACTTCTCACTAAAAAAACATGTAGTTTAATTTGTTATTATTGGTTTTTTGGGCAGTAAATTGTGCCGTTAAATAAAAAAGTATTATGAAAAATAGAACCCAAATTATAGGATTTTATAGGACATTTTATGGAAATACAGGACAGGTTTAAAATTATAGGATTTTATAGGAATTATAGGACCACTGGGCTCCCTGGAATATGTAAATTTCGAATTCAATTAGTAGTTACCTATCTATAATTCATTTTAAAGTTATAATTTCCTGTTAAAATTAGTAAATTTATATTTCAATTCTGTCAGTTGAAATTTAAAATCTGTAATAATGTTAGGTTTGAAACGATAACATCTTGGTATATAAGATATCATGGTTTTTCGTTTACATCAGTTTTGATAATCACCAGAATCAATAAACCATTTCACTTTTTCTTTCCAGCATCGAATCCCAATTGAATATCATTATGTAAAACCCCGGATTAATTTGACATATCGTAAAATACAAAATGTATATAAATAAAAAAATTTATTCTCCTTTTTCATGTCATTTAATTTTGGCTGAAGCAGGCAAATTAGCGACTAGCAGAAATAGGTTTTTAAATAGGGAAAATGACTTGAATTATAAGAGAAGCTACCCTGATTGGTTCAGCCATCTGCAGGTTCCAATTTGTGGGTACAACTTACAAAGCTTTTTATTGGGCTTCTATATGGAAGTAACACATGAATTGAAAGATGGCCTGCTTATCTTGACGTAGAATGTAGTCCTTTTTTTCAGATTTTCGTATTGTTTCCTGGAGAAGGAAAATGCCGAAAGTCGTTATATAAGTAATATAACGGCTGCTTAGGGCGGCACCGCAGTGCAGTTGATTTATTCACCCTTCCTTCTGCTTTAAAGTAAAAAATTATTAATTTTATCTAAATTTCTAATAATAAATTTCTATAGTATCATTTCTAATATCTTTAGGTACATTTTTGCTGAATCCACCGTTACACAAGCACTAAGACCGTTGAAACTAAATGGACCCCCCCCCCCCACTAAGGATGGTCGTATTTTATTATAAACTTTCTAGTAATTAGTGTAATACACCCGTCTTCAATTAGCCTCGGATGAATCTCATTAAAGGGAGAATGCAACCTAATTACAAGTGATTTTTTTATCGATTCCTTATCGTTTAAATAGGCATAATCCACCGATAAAAAGTTTACAATACAAATATTAAACTAGAAATAAATTTAAAACTTACCCTGAAAATAGGCTTAGCGGGATTCGTGGAGATCCAGAATCGCGTCCGTGTAAGGTCTAGCGACCAATGAGCAAAGGCCCGTCGTTCACGCGAGATCTCCACGAGAATTACGTTGCGTGCGATTGGTCGCTAGACCTTACACACGAGGAAATCAGGAGCTCCATGAATCCCACTAAGCCTATTTTCAGGGTAAGTTTTAAATTTATTTCCAGTTTAATATTTGTTTGTAAATAGTTTCAGTGTTGGATTAGGCCTATTTAAAC
Organism: Odiellus spinosus; assembly: GCA_963920705.1. NCBI lineage: Eukaryota > Metazoa > Arthropoda > Arachnida > Opiliones > Phalangiidae > Odiellus > Odiellus spinosus. The sequence goes on along the minus strand of OY987228.1, from coordinate 2,896,489 downwards.
AATAAGGAATCGATAAAAAATGACTTGTTCTTAGCAAGGAGGATTAGACAAGGAGAGGAAATGTGGGGCTGCGTTGAGTTATAGAGAGAAGAGCCAACCTCCCACTCGGGTGGAAAGGGGGGATAGGAAATTCTCGAGGTAAACTGTTGTCACGTGGTCGCTAGCTAGCGCGTCTCATAAAGGATTCGTTTTACCCACGCGACAACATTTTACCACGAAACGTCTCTACCCCCGTTCTCCCAGAGTGGGAGTTTAGGCCGACGCAGTAGGAACCGCGCCGTCCCCACATTTCTTCTCCTTGTCTAATCCTCCTTGTTCTTAGGTTGCATTCTCCCTTTAAGTATGGTGGCATTTTATTATAAACATTCTAGTATTAAGTGTGATTTCAGCCTGCTTATTCTTTCAATGTTACAACATTATGATTTAGTTTTAGTTGAAAATTTTGTCTAAAAATTGAAAATTCTCAAATATGCATGATGATTCGGAAAAAACATTAAAAAGCTGTTCCATTGTTAGTTCCGAGTTTCCCTTTAACCAAAAATATTTGCTTTAACGAACGGAGATAACAAAATCAGTTTCATTGGATTGGATTATGTTCATTCTTTCTTTGGACAGTGGATAAAAAAAGTTTCATTTGCAGGATAACTTTCAAAATAACCCCCAAATTCAAACATCCGGAGAAATTAAACGATTAATTTAAAAAAATTTATTAAACTATTGAATTGTTAAAGGTCTCTTTACAACGAAAATAAGACTTTTCAATTTATTGGGATAATCCTTTGTGGCAATATTTTTCTTTTTTCAAGGCAAGTTTAGAAAAACTATTTTTAAAGTTAATTTATAATTAAATAGCGATAATATTATTTTGAAATCTAGTATAATTAAAAATAAAAAGTGGGATCTTGTTATAAAATTGGTCACTAACCGTTCTACTTATACAACACGAGATGTGTAGCGGTTTATCAAAACCTATTTTTCAGTTTTTTCACCACACTAGTAGCAATTAAAACCAAACGGTTAATTTTAGGAAAAACTGATGTAAATTAATAGATCATACTTTTACGAGCTAAAATCTTTAACCTGTGGCTCAAATAAGTGAAACGAAAGCTGGAAATTGCAATGAAAGAAAATTGTTCTACACTCGAGCGTGAAAGCTGAAATATACGTGCATAAAGTTTAGGGTTTCTGATTTCAGGTTTAAAATTGTTGCTGTTGTAAGACTACAAATATGAACTTGAAGGTATAGTTTAATTTTCATTCTAAGACTAAGTCTGAGATGAGATTAAAAATCGTCAGATAGAAAGGAGAAACATGGTTTATATATTACAGATAATTGTAATTGAAACTGTATTTCAGCTTTATTAAATTGTAAAATTAGCTCATGGAGTTTAATAACTGGTTGCTATGGTGTCTCCGGATAACGAGCGAGATTGGCCGAAAATTCGTTAACAACGAGATGTCAAACTCCTCGATGCTTGTTAAATGTAAAGAAAAATTTAAGATTTGTAGCTTAATCAAGAGCAAAGGGTTTAGGATTTAATTAATTTAGGGGAGCTTGGTAAATAAAAATAACTTGATAAGATACTTCTGGTTATAGGGTTAGTTCTACACTCTATCCTTAGGGTGTAATAAATAAGGATCTAAGCCATTGATAATTTTTTCGCTATAACGTTTTTCGGGACCTTTATTTGACTTAGACAACTCTCTGAAAATACGTTAGCTACCTAAATAATTAAATACAAATTAAAGTGAGTGTAAGGATAACCACTTTATTTTTATTTATTTTTTTTTTTATACATATCCTATAAGCCCAAGTGGCTTTTTGTATAAACCCTCAAAGCTAAATAAATAAATAAATGGTAAGACTAACCTATTTCAATGCTATTTTGTCGTCTGCTAAAAATCTGTTGGTCCTCCAGAGTCCAGACCTCCACCTTTTCAAACTGAGAGAAAGCGTCTCTGTTACTATGGCGACGGGGGCGAGGGTGCCATATTTTCCACGCTATGACACTTTTCCACGCTATGACACTTTTCCACGCTATGACACTTTTCCACGCTCTGACACTTTTCCACGCTCTGACACTTTTCCACGCTATGACACTTTTCCACGCTATGACACTTTTTTCCACGCTATGACACTTTTTTCCACGCTATGACACTTTTTTTCCACGCTATGACACTTTTTTTCCACGCTATGACACTTTTCCACGCTATGACACTTTTCCACGCTATGACACTTTTCCACGCTATGACACTTTTCCACGCTATGACACTTTTTCTAAGCCAATCAGACCAGAATCCTACTATCTAGAACCATTTTTCCTACTATTTTTTGGAAGAAACGAGTGTTGGAACAAACGAGCATTGGGAGTAACGGTCATTGGATGTAACGAGCGTTGGATGAAATGAGCATTGGAAGTAACGATAGTCACTCGAGATGAGATGAGATGAGCTTTAGAGTTGAGAGTTCAGAAAATTTCTAAAGGGAGGTGAGCTTTATGTTACTGGAGAGGAGAGGAGAGAAGATGAGAAGGAGAACTGACAGCTCACAAAAGGCCTAAAGAGAGGTGAGCTTTGAATAACTGGAGAGGATACGAAATTATGAGATGATAGGTGAGCCCCGCGAGGCCTTGCAAAAAAGAGCGGAGAAGAATAAGAGCTACAGAGTTTTTTTAATGAGAACATGTGAGTTTGAGCTTTGGCGCCAACTTGGTTAATAGGAAAGGAGAGAGGGAGAGGAGAGCCATCTTGGAGCGCGTTTACTAGAGGGGAGAGGCTATAATTTAGATTTTATGGCAGAGAGTCGGGAGATGAGTGCCTTTAAGTTAACAACAGCGAAACGGGGCAGGAGCGGAGTTCCTCTCCAAGCTCAGCAAAGAGTCGTGAGCAGTAGATAAAATCGAGAAAATGCCCATCACTGACTATTTTTATTACTTTTCCCAATTCTTAGAATTTGGTGACGCACGTTCTCTACACTCATTTCCTTTCTTTCTTTGAAAGAGAGGTTTTTCAACTAGTTTTGCTTTATTGGGGTTTAACCGGCTCAATTCCATCCCTGCTTTAAATGGCCAGTGAAATGCTTTTAAATATTAACAAAAATATTACATACAAAACAAAACAAAACAAAAAAAAGGATAATTACACACTTGGTTATTTACAAAATTTGTTATTTACATTTGGAGTTTCAACAGATATTTTGTAAGGTTACGTTTACCAAAATAATTTAGGGTTAAAAACTATTTGAATTATTACCTCGTGAATTTACAATGAAAATGAAAATCTCGCGTAGAGCGCGGGCTTGGCATTTTCTATGTGTATGTTTTTAAACTACTTTTATTACTATGAGGCTCAACATTGCGTATCAATTCGCGTGAGCTTTCCCTATTGTGCAAACTGAATTTGAATAAAATCACGCAACGTTGATCCTCATAGTAAAAAAAGTAGATATTAAAATCACGCGTAAAAAGTAATACGCGTGATTTTTATTTGAAATTCACGTGATTATAATTCAAATTGGTATTAACCCTAAATATTTTCGATAAACTTTAACGGTAAAGGTATTCTATCTTCAAAATGCAAAATCTTATAGATTATAAATGGGATATATAGAGTTAAGTTAAAAACGGTCTACAGTTAATTCAATTACGACAGGTGAAAACCACGACGAAGACGAGGTTCCACCACCCGAGATCGTCCACCTACAAGTCAATGGCAAAGCGATGTCGTTTGAGGTGGATAACGCCTCAGGTTACACAATAATCCAAGAGGATGCCTACAATTCCCTTCCCCAGCTTCTCGAAATTGGGCCATTCACGCGGACACTGGAATCATATATGGGTAACCGCGTAGAGATAGTGGACCAAGCCAAGGTTAGGGTGACATACGAAGTCGACCTCCCTCTCATTATTGTTAAAGGGAATAGCCCAAACTCGTCATTTTACCACCAATAAACGAGCCAAAAACGTGCATAAACCTGATTCAAAACGAACCAACAAATAAACTTTCGCGAGAAGATCCCGATATCGCAGCTATCCTGACAAAACATTGGGCAAGCTCAAGGATATTCAAGCCCACCTCCACATTAAGGATAATCCAATTCGAAAGTTTTGCCAGGCAAGGACAGTGCCATACGCGAGAAAGGCAGCGGTAGAAGAAGAGTTACGCCGCATGAAGAGAGAAGGGATAATCGAACGAGTAGACTACTCTGATTTTGCATCACCAATCGTAACAGTGCAAAAACCCTAAGGGGGGATCCGTATCTGCGCCGATTTTAAAACTACTCTCAACCCCAACCTGCATGTTGACACATATCCTCTTCCCAGAGCGGCAGACATCTTTGCCACTCTCGCTGGATGTACATACTTTTCAACGATAGAGTTACGTGAAGCGTACAACCAGATTGAGCTAGATGAGGAGTCCAAGCAATACACTGTGATAAGCACAACCCTAGGACTCTTTAGATTTCACCGGCTTCCCTTCGGCGTCGCTTCCGCATCAGCTATTTTCCAGCGGGTCATAGAAATAATCTTCACAACTATCATGAAAGCTTCCCCTTTCCAAGATGACATCATCATGGGAGGCAAAACAAAAGCCGATCACCTCATAGTATTGGACAAAGCACTCCAGAAGCTAAAGGATAGCGGTTTAAAGTTAAAAAAGTAAAAGTGCAAGTTTCTACAAACCGAAGTCGAGTTCTTGGGACACCGCTTGGACAAGTTCGGTATACACCCACAAGAACACAAAATGCGGGCGATAATGGAAGCTCCGCCACCGACAACCGTAGAAACGTTGCGCTCGTTTTTAGGACTATTAAACTATTATGAGAAATTCTTACCAAACAACGCTACCACCCTCGGACCGCTCTACAAATTACTCCAAAAGGCAACACCCTGGATCTGAGGGCAGGAGCAACAAGAAGCGTTCCAAAAAGCCAAAATTAGCATGAAAAACTCTAACCTATTGGTGCACTATGACATCGACAAGGCGATTTCATGACATCGACAAGGCGATTTCATTAGCGTGCGACGCCCCACCTGTAGGAGTGGGTGCGGTTATTTCACACCACGAGGACAATATGGAACAGCCGATCGCATTCTCCTCACGCACTTTGTCGCAAAAAAATTATTCGCAGTTGGATAAAGAAGACCTTGCGATAATTTTCGCAATAAAAAAATTTAAAGACTACTTGTATGGCAAGAAGTTCACCCTCTTCACTGATCACCAGCCCCTCGTTACCCTCCTTGACAGGTTCCAACTATGGCAGCGGCACGTCTCCATAGCTGGTCGCTCCTATTGGCGGCTTATCAATATGAGATTAAGTTTCGAAAGGACAAGGCCAATGCTAACGCAGATGCATTGAGCAGGTTGCCGCTGCCTGTACACCACACAAGTACTCCAGTTCCGGCGGAGTATGTTTTTTTACTCAAGGCACTGGCAGAACATACCCCGATAACGCCGCGGAAATTGGAATCGGCCACATATGAAGACAACACCCTCCATAAGCTATGGCAAATCATGTTAGATGGGTGGCCATCTTCTAAAGTATCCGGCGAATTGGAACCATACTACCGGAGACGATATGATATATCCAACTTCAACGGCATTCTCCAAATGGGAAATCGGGCTATAATTCCACTGCAATACAGGACAGAAATCCTACATAACCTCCACGAATCTCACCAGGGTATAGTCAAAATGAAAGGAGTGGCTAGATCCAGCGTATGGTGGCCTCGAATAGACTTGGATATCGAGAACTTTACAAAATCATGCAGCATTTGTCAGCAACATGCTCCCATGCCACCACAAGAGTACCAAGCATGGTCGAAAACTTCAACACCTTGGGAAAGAGTCCACGCGGACTTTGCAGGTCCTATCGAAGGTCGTTACCTACTGATTGTGACCGACAGCTACAGCAAGTGGTTGGAAGTGGCCGTGACCACCGCCCAAACATCACGTGCAGTGATCGACTTCATACATGAACTAATCGCTCGCTTCGGGGTCATGATCACACTGGTAACGGACAATGGCACATGCTTCTCTAGCGAAGAGTTTGCCAAATTCACGGCGAATAACGGCATCCGTCATTTGCGATCCGCCCCACACCACCCAGCCTCGAAAGGAGCGGCGGAAAGAAACGTTAGAACGGTTAAAGAGAGTCTGAAGAAAGTATCGGGTACCAACATCGACGATTTGGAATTTGAGCTCGCCACACGCAAAATAGGATCATTAGCATCAAGACTTAACCGCATACTAATGAATCACAGACGCTCACCCACCAGTAATGGCCAATCTCCAGCCGAAATGATGCTGGGTCGCCAAATCATTTCCCGAATTGACATAAGCCACCCAAAAAGAATGTTCCAATGCGGGAGGTGACTGGCGAACCTAAGTTTCATATCAACGAACCAGTCTTCGCTAGGAACTTTAGCAAGGGCGACACATGGTTCGCTGGAACCATCATGAGCGTTACGGGCCAAAAGATGTTCACCATCCAAACTCTTAAGGGGGAGATAAGAAGGCATAGTAATCAAATACGCCCTCGAACTACAACAAGGGACAGCTCATTTCAGAACTCATCTCGTCCCCTTCCCACATACATACCAGAAGAATATAAAAGTACACAGTCTGAAATTGCAAAACCGAATGAAACAGAACATCAACTTTCCGTCATTACCAATCAAGCGGCAAGAAATCCCTCTACAATCCAAACTAGACTATATTTCAAACAGAAATATCCGGACAACCCCACTGACGAAGAAGTCCATCACCATGATCCATCAAGAACATTCGGGGACGTATCCATTGCCACAACCAAGGGCCGTAGGGAAAAGAAAATACCATCACGCTATCAAATATGACGAATATTTAATTAAGAAAAAAAAGGGGAGGAAGGTATTGTTATGTCCAGTAATGTTGTAAATGGGTGCTACATTACGAACCTAGGTGGCGCCACTGAGGGGGACGAGGAGTGGGGACAACGAGGAGAGACAGGGCATTCTTGATCTGGCATAAGCGAGAGCTGTAGCTCAATTACTATGTAACCATTTTATCCATTTCACTCAGTATTAAATATGTTTTGTTAGTAAACTAATTGTGACTCTTGATTAGTAAACACAAACACAACAATAACATTATCAATTGTGATAAGGGTGTTCTAGTAGTTGCAAAAAAATCATTAGCTTTTGACTTTTTTGCTAATGGGCTTCGTAAAGTTGTTTGTTCTTGAGGGATTACTCTTGAGGTTGTTGAGCTCAAAAAGTCACAATTTTGACTGTCCTTTTCAATTATAGAAATATCTTCAGTTACGAGTTTAGCTGATATCACTCTTGGGATTGAATTGGGCAAGAGACGTTTCCGTCCTTGACAACTAATGCTATAGTTGGTCAATTCAAAATGTTCACTGCAAACTCTTGCATTTTGTACTTTAGTATTTGTGTTTATCACACTATCACCACTAATGGCAGCCAACCATTTTAGTTTGAGATCCTCGCTTTTTGGGAATGCGTGAAAGCTTAAATCTTCCAATTTGTTTTTCTTGTCATTACGACCACAACCAGGAACTACGCAAAATGGCATGACTAGAGTAATTCTGCAATAATGAGATATATTAATATAAATATTTATGAAAAAAATTATAAATAATAATCAAATGTGAACCTAAGCTTATGTCACAATATAGCTAGTCTATAAAAAGGTTAACTACGCTATAATATCGTAGGTAACGGTAAAACTGTCTAGAGAGTAGCGAATTATATTTTTGTGTTAATAGTTTATTCCATGCTTAATCTACTGTAATAAAATTTATTCTAAAGAAATAAATTTAAATAAAACAACTTACTACTTTAATTTGAGAAATCATCCCGCTTCCCAGAGCGGCCATTCAAGTTTCCCAGAGCGGCCATTCTAGAGTGAAGTTGGGTGAATTCTCGCGCTCCTGGCTTTACGGATATTAGGCGGAAATTTCGGTAAATATTGAGACTTTTGCCCAGTTATTTTAATCAATTTTTAAAGCCTTACCTACCAGTGTCGGTAGTTTTCGGATAGGCCCTCATACTTTGGCTCAATTAGTAAATTAGGGAACGTACTAATCACCTAAGTCTTAAGCCTTGGTCCCTCGTGATGCCTGCGCGCAAAACTTCTAAAACCGGTTCGACACCGGCCGCGTCCGAGAAAGAGGGGTCCCCCACCCCCCTCCCCGCTGCAAACCTTGTGAAGAGGATATAGAGGAAGGGTCGAACAGTATACAGTGCGAAGATTGCGGGGGGTGGTTTCACGCGCCGTGTGTGGAAATACCTGACGCCATATTCGTGGGTGTTACGAATGACTCCCGCTTTCACTGGCTCTGCTCGGAATGTAACCCCTTTCTGAAGCTGTCGTTCCATTCTATACAGTCTAAAGTGGAAGAACTCGAGAGTAAACTTTCGGCTTTCGTTCCCCCCTCCACCAGTCTCCCTGATTCGGTCCAAGCCACTTTCTCTGCTCTTGAGGCGCAGTTACAGGCTTGCCAGGCAGCTCAAAAAACTGATCAGACTAAAATAAATTCGGCTGCAGCTAAAATTTCTAAATTGGAGGTCAACTTAAAAACAGCATTTGATAGCCTCAAGACAGACCAGGATTCACTCCACCTGGCGTCAGATGACCATTCACGCCGAATTGATCAGTTGGATACCGCGATCTCGAACAATGGCGTGTCTATTATGGCACTCACTGATGAAGTCCGCACTTTGTCGACTTCGTTGCAGGACAATTTTAAGACGATGGAGAAAACACTGGTTGATAAGCTCACTAGCATGAGCACTTCGCCCCTTTCGGCGGGGTACGTAACTCCGGAAACCCTCGCCCAGGAATCCAGACGGCTCAACGCTATTCTCTTCAATTTGTCGGAGGACCAAACTCCAGAGGATGAACTTGGAGTACTGGTCGAGCTTTTCTCCTCGTGCGGTGTCCCTAACAATACCCCTTACCATAGGTTGGGTGCGTCCCCCCCCCCCCGATGCACGGGGGCAGACCACGTCCGCTGCTAATCGCGTTCCCGCATATGGCGGGCAAGCGCGCCTTCCTGAGATTGATTAAACAGCGTAGAGCAGCAGACTCATCCTATCCGCTCTCTGCGCGCATAGATCAAACGCCCCGACAGTTAGCGGAGTATCGACAAGCTTGTGGGGAGCTTCGTGAAAGGGTTGCAAACGGAGAAACCAACCTAGGTATACGGGACAATGCGGTTGTGACTCTTTACCCACCTCGGAACGCGGATGACACTCACTGTAAGACGGTGAATTCTGATGCCGTGCCCACTGGGACGGTTTATGAGCATCGTCGACCCCCCCTGGCACCACAGGGCCTCCCTCATCCTCCTAATGGAGTGTATGTCCGCCAGCGCCAACAACCATTTTCCCAGCAACAAACTTACCAGCAAAACGGCACCCGTCTGCCTCCCTTCCAACAACAAGCCTCCCATCAACAAACCACCCATCACCAAAAAAACTACGTGCAGCCGCGTTTCCATCGATAGAGGCAGCGCGGCCTTCGAACGTGAGATCAAGCCTTCTCACAGGACTATCACCTCCATCTATCCCATTGCCTAACTTGCCCACTGCTCGAGTTCTTGATGCCCCCAAGGCGCCATCTGGTCTAAACGCTGCCCCTTGTTCTTTTTCCCCCAGCGCTTCCCTGAAGTTTCTGGCTGCAAATACGGAATCGCTGATAAGTAAAATCTTGGAGTTGCGTGCTCTAGTGTGGGAATTAGTCCCTGACGTGATCGCGATCACGGAGACGTGGCTACATGGAACTGACATAGAACTGTACCATATAGATGGGTATGACTCCTTTCATGCGGACTGTGATGTAACTACGCAGGGTGGGTGCGTGATATACTGTCGACCTGAGCTTGCTGCTTCTCTCAATCGCTCTCTCACATCGCCCAATATTTTAACTTGCCAACTGAGAATAGAGGGCTCGTTAATTCTCGTACTTTGCTGTTATCGTAGCCCTTCATCCTCCCTTGACTTTTTGAAGAGGGCATTGGACACAATAGAGAGGGCCAGGAAGTTGGCGGATCGCCTAATAGTGTTAGGTGATTTCAACGCGCCTGCGATACATTGGCCTACGTACACCTCGTGTAAGGGGGCGAGGTCAGTCGAGAGTAGATTACTAAATACAATCTCGGGATGCTCCTTAAAGCAACATGTCAGGATGCCTACTAGACGGCGTGGTGCCACGATCCCCTCGCTTTTAGACTTAGTGATTACCCTCGACTGGGACACAGTGCACGGGCTCCTCCATCTGCCGCCCCTGAGAAAAGCAGACCATGACGTTCTGAGCTTTTCTGTAATCCTCACCTCATCAGCCCCTCCGTTACCTAAATTACCTGATCGGTACGAGTATGCTCGGGATGACTATGAGCTGTTTCGCGCAGCTCTCCAGTGTGCGGATTGGTCTAGTGTTCTAAACGCAACCTCCCTAGATGGGATGATCGTCGTTTTTTTGAAACTGGTGTTAGACGCGCGTGACAAGTGTGTACCCCTAATAGTCAACACTCCCACCCGACGATCGGGATTGCGTAAAGAACCCTGGTGAACAAAAGCAACGGAGGATTTTATTTGGGCCAAGCGTACTGCTTTCAGGGCTTTTAGAGCCTCCCCAACAGCACAAGCTCGTCATGACTTCGCGACAAAGCGTAACGCGCTCACTAAGCACATCCGTTCTTCCAAATTCAAGTATGAACATAAACTAATTGAGGAGATTCCGGGGAATCCTAAGGCCCTCTACTCGCATGTTTCGCGTTCTCTTAATCCCAAAAAACCGCTTATATTGGTAGAAAATCCTGCTGGGGAAACACTTCGTGACCCGGCGACTATAGTAGAGGCCCTTAATGAGTTTTTCCTTTCGGTCTTTAATCGAGAGCCACACGTGGAGGCAGTGTATCTTGGCGATTTTGCGTCAACTTTGGGTATGTCCGACCTACCACAACATCAAGAAATGTCTCCCTCGGAATTCGGGCTTTCATACGTCTCGGTACGCCGCTGGCTTAGTCGCTTGCCGGTCCACAAGTCCCCCGGTCCTGATGACATGCATCCGCGACTGCTAAGGGAGGGAGCTGCAATCCTGGCCACTCCTCTCCTGGCAATATACGAACGTTCCATTAGGGATGGTAGGCTTCCGTCTTTGTGGAAACAAGCCAACGTTACCGCGATCAAGAAATCGCCCAGCTCATGCTCGGTCGATAATTACCGGGGGATTAGTCTGACCTGCATCATGTGTAAACAGTTAGAGGCTTATGTTAGGGACGCACTGGTATCCTTTCTCTCTAATCGCGCCTTTTTTTCGCCGGACCAGCATGGTTTCCTCCTGAGACGATCGTGTTTTACGAATCTGCTTTCGACTTTGGAGGAGGTCACGAAATGTCTTGACAAGGGAGATTCGGTGGACCTAATCTACCTAGACCTACGGAAGGCGTTTGACACGGTTCCACATTCCCTTTTGATTCGGAAACTAGAGAACTTGGGGGTGCCTTCGACGATAGTGGATTGGGTTGCAGACTTTTTGACCGGCAGAGTTCAACGCGTAGTTCTGAGGGGCGTCTCCTCGTCCTGGTGTGGGGTAGCCAGTGGGGTCCCCCAGGGGTCAGTGTTGGGGCCCACACTCTTTGTTATTTACATCAATGACCTCCCTCTAGTGATAAAAGAGTCGTTCCTGCGACTCTTTGCCGATGACTCCAAGCTTGGGCGGGGTATTAAGACTCTAGCAGATTCCCATTCCCTACAACGGGATGTGGACTCCCTTGACACATGGGCTGCCTCCAACGGCATGAGCTTCAACCCCACCAAGTCCATGGTCTTACACTGTGGGGTCGATAACCCTTGTTTCAAGTACCGGTTGGGGGGGTAGGGAGATAGTAGCCCAGACCGTAGTGCGGGGCCTTGGGGTTATGCTTGAGGGTCGTGTACTAGGGGATACACATAGTAAGGCAGCGGCAGCTCGTGGGTCTCGGGCTCTTTATCTCCTGCGACGCTCCTTTTCCCACTTTAGTGTTAAATCCTTTCGCGTTCTGTATCAATCAAACATTCGTCCCCATTTAGATTATTGCTCGAGCATTTGGTCGCCGCATCTCGTGCGGGACATAGAGAGGATAGAGAGGGTGCAACGTAAGGCCACGAAACTTGTCTCGGGTCTCCGGACTCTCCCGTATCACGCTCGGCTGAGGAAACTCGGGCTATTGTCCCTCTCTGACAGGCGAGAGCGCACAGACCTTATCGAAACTTTTAAAATTATACACGGCCATTATAGCGTGCCGGCGGACGCCTTTTTTGGTGTTCGTTGGACTGGGCGTAGGGCACCAACTCTTTTTAAAGAGAGGTGCAGCGTATTGCCTCGGCGCGTGTTCTTTACACAGAGGGTTATTAATCCGTGGAATTCACTCCCTAGCGAGGTGAAAACTAAGTCATCCGTGGCCGCATTTAAGATCCGTTTGGACAAATTCCGTGGCTGGTGCTAGCTATATTCTCTGAAATAGTGCGAGTCTTAATGTATGAGCTGTTGTAGTGTATATTTGTATATTTTGTTTTTGGATTAATCGTATCTTTTGAACTGTATTATCGAGAGCTGTGTTGTTTATATGAGTGTTGTATATATTAGTTTTATATTTATCCTATTTTATGTTTTGTATATATGAGTGTTGTATATATTAGTTTTCTTGCTTATTTTTAATTTATCCTAGTTTATGTTTTATTAAGTACTATTAATAGTAATCGTGTACTGTATTGCCTGTCTTTGCTGTGGGGCACAATAAGTGTTTCACACTTTCTATTCCCGCAAATAAAATTATTATTTAACAGCCGTTATAGAGTAGCCGACCACCGAGCAGACGAACCTAAAGTCATGTGACAATTTTCGGGACGTAAACACACCCCCCGACGGCGAAACGGTGCGAATTAAACGGACCAGAAAAAAATAAAACTTGGAGGAGCACGGGCCTTCTAAAATAGCGTAGGTAACGGTTCATCTTTTCGGTTTTTCCTATGAGGGAAACTGAACGCCGCGGCAGAACGAGAGTCGAAAACAGCCCACTCAAACAAGCCCCGGGCCCCGAGTGTAGAAGACGCTACACATATAGAACCGGTCGTGGATCTTTGTGTTCGTCTCTCCCTCTTTAGATATAACCAATTTTTTCGGTACGATTGTCCGAACGCGCGGATAACAATTTTCTTGAAAGGACGCAAGAAAAAACCCACTCTCATTTTGGACCTCAAAGAGTCAACGTGACGAAATTAGATCGTGAGCCGGGAGTGGTGGCGCGCTCCTGTAAACTGGCGTCTCAGTGGCAAGGTCTGGGTGTTGTCTTGCTCGAATCGCAGGTCCCTTGCCCATAGGGAGTGTTGCGAATGGTCCGCGACGGAATGGTCCTTCCTCTTCCCCATTCCCATCTCCTTCCGTCGCGTGGGCAATTCCCAGTCCTAATCCCTGCGTAGTTACTTACCATAACTGAGTTGCTCAAGGCCTTACGCCTTGGCGCCATACCTGGTTCGCAATCGCGACCGCTGTCCGGGCGTAAAGACGTTACGTTACACGCCGAAAAAAAAAAAAAAAAAAAAAAAAAAAAAAAAAAAATTAGATCGTGAGAATCTCCAACCTCCGAATTTCTGTTAATTCAGATTTTTCTTTTTTCAAAAAAGTTAATTCCTGGACTCAGGGTAAGATTGTATTCTTTTTCAAAAGGCGAAAATTAAAATCATTAAGCATGGATATATAAAGAACTAACGTTCATGGATATTGCACTCCGAGAAAAACGCGTGAGCAGAATGCGCCATGTTCACGCGGCCTTTAGTAACGATGTTTGTCGTTTGACAGGAAGTGTACCATTACGTCACATTTGAAATTGAACGTGCAGACAATTTGTAAACAGGAAATTCGTTTCGCAAAAATTTCCCAAAAAGAGCCCCACTTCCGCCGTCGCTAGCGGACGATATTACCCGAACTTGCGATCTACTGAAAATGCCTTACGAGTGCAATATCCATGAACGTTAGTTCTTTATACCTAGTTTATACATCCATGCATTAGCATCAAGTGATTTGTTCTTGTTTATTACTAAGCCTTAGCCTTGGACATTCCACTGTGAATCTTAATTCGCTTTATCGAGAACCCTTATTCCCTCTCTTACTATAAAAATTGTAATTCGGTTACAAGGGTTATATTACTGCAACAGGGCGCCAACAGTTCGAAAAGCCCGCCAAAACAAAATCTCGGGCTCAGTAGAACTGGTGGCGCCCCCTTGCGTTCTTCCTCCCTATCAAAAGAGCAATATAATTTTCGTTTTGGAAAAAAAGTCAGTTCCTCCTGTGCTCTGGTAGAGCTCTCTTAGTTCTGATCTCTTAATTGTTGAAAGAGTTAACAATTGTAGATAGGGAGAAATTAAAATAAAAGAGACTTAAGCATTAACAGAAAATAGAAGAAAGTTATTTGGGAAGAAAACGAGCAGCCTTAGAAAACGGAAAACGACTCAATCAAGTGGAAGCCCACATGGAGAAAAAGGTAAGCCTAGGCTCCTGTAGTTACTAGTGTATAAAAGCAAAATAAAACGAATTACGTTTCCCAAAGGGAATTTGATAATTAAAATAAGGAATAAAAGCTAACTAAAATAGGGGTTGAGATAGGCTTCAGGAAATAAGGTAAATTGTAGCAGTAGGCCTTAGATTTAAGTCAGTAGGCTTCCCCGAAGTGGGAACATTGATAGATTAAGTCTAAGCCTGTTACAAAATGGTGCCGTGGACCATCTTTCTTAGGGTTATTGCTTTAATTTTAATTTGTATATTTCGAATTTTATTTAACCTGATCGGCTCTGCATTCGTTTACATCTACTATCCCCTTTCTTAGAAATAAAAGGTGGGAAGAATAGGCCTAGGCCAAAAGACGCCTTCAAGATTATCAGCTAAAAAAAAAAAAAAAAAAAAAAAAAAAAACCAAACTTGCCTATTTTGGCCAAAACTCGTTTTCTCTTGTGAGAATTACCCTAATTTTACCTCTACCTGATTGATTAATAAATGATAATGCATAATTAAGGGAAATTTAAACAAATCAATATATTTTAAATAAATAAAAAATAAATACACCTACTAAATAAAATTTAACTTATTATTGAAATAAGACCTATTTAATAAAACAAAACGGATTCAAGACCATATTTTAGAGTTGAAGAAAATAAATTAGAGGAAAGATCTACCGATTCCGAACCTGGAAGTTACCCAGATGAGGAACACCCCGAACCTATTAAATTTAATATAGATTTAACTTCGGCAATTAAAACCCCTAGTTTATTTTATTCTTATACCACCTTATATCCCGCTGCGAAAACGACAATTTCTACACAAACCGATCCGATTAGAAGAAAACCTAAGAGAAAGAAAGGACGTTCTTTTAACTTAAAAGGTTTAGGGTTAGCATTAGATAGATTGTATTCAGGTTCGAATCTCCCTCCGCAAACAACATCAACTGGCAACATGTCCCAACAAACTGGAACTGTTCCCACGTTGGGAAATATGCGACCTAGGTTGACCACTCATATAGCAGCTGCGGCAATAACCACAGCCCCAATCCTAACAAACCCAGCGGTAACCCCTACTCCTTCTACAACTATTCCTTCAACAAGCAATTCTCCTACAACTATTTCTCCAACAACCGCTCCTTCAATAGCAACACCGCCAGTAACAACTCTTTCAATAACAATACCCACGCCAGTGGCCCCGATTACAACACCATCTACGGGGACAGCGCCTCCGACTACAGTCCCTTCAGCCATGGTTTCGCCAATACCAGCTTTAATAACAACCGCTCCTTCAGTACTAGCTCCAGCAGCGACAGTCACCCTCACGACAGCGCAACCCAGTGCCGCCCCACAGCCAGCATCAGCAACCGGCTTAGGACAAATTTCACAAATGATTCCATCAGCTATGCCATACCCTTGGCCTTTCCCCTCTCTGCCTGGAATGGGAACGCAGCCAGTCGGATATGGTCTTCCACCGTGGAATTTTCCCTATTATCATCCAATCCCGCCCGGATTTTTCCCTTACGGGAATTAACCAGCTGCGACGGCTGGTCCGTTTCAAACCTTTCCAGTTCCAACCACTTCAATATCTGTGACAGCGCCGCCGACTTCTCCGGTACAAGCACCAACAGTCACAACAACTACAGTAACGACAGCGATACCTCCAAATATTCCAACACCAGTCTCAACGGTCCCTAGTGGCACAAGTCACGGAACACCCGCGCCGTTTTCCCAAATTTCTACGCCAGCTGGAATAGGAAGCCCCAACCTAACAGGAGCACTCTCAACTCCACAAGCTTCGGATTCCTTAACCACAGCGTTACTAGCACAGATTCTCCAAAACACTAGCGGGAGAGAAGGCAAAAGCAAAACGCCACCAGAACATCTTGCCTTCCATGGCAGAATAGAAGACAGTGTCTCTGAATTTCTTCAAGGATTCGAGGAATATGCTAAATATAATAAACTTGGGGACGACAGGAAAATGGAAATGATGCCTCTGCTGATGAGATCCCACGCCAAGTATTGGTTTAGGTCACTTCCAGAGGGATTAACGTGGAACGAAATCAAAATCAAGATGAAATCACATTACCGAGTTGAAGAGGCAGAAGCTGAGGCTCGAGCTGAATTGATGAATCGGAAACAAGGAACAAAAGAATCAGTTGATGAATTTTTCGGCCATTTAGCTCGAGTCAATCAAGACTTAAATCCTCCAATTTCCGAACCCGAGATAATAGCAACACTAAAAAGAAATTTAAGGACGGAAATAAAACAGCTTTTGGTTTTTATGGACGCCAAATCGGTTTCAGAATTACATCATCAGGCATTAAGGATTGAACAAACGCTTGGACTTTTTCCTACTAAGAAGGAGACCAACGAAAACACTTCTACAGGGACATCTGCCAAAACAGTCAGAGAAAACCCAAGAACAACCCTTGTTGAGACCCTAAGAACTCCTAGTATCGTGACATCAACCCCAGGATCTCTAGCTCCAATAACTACGGATATACCAATCACAACAACATCTGCGACATCAACTACATCAGTCAGACCCCCGTTGCCCAGCGGAATTAGTCCAATGAACCCTTTTGGAGTAGCATGGTCCCATTACCAAACTTTCCCTAGCGGGAATATGTCAGAAACTGACCCGTACCCCACACCGATTAACCCTTTTGCATGTCCCCCATGGGCATTTTCAACTGCGGCTCCTCAATACGCACAGCAAAGGAGAGAACCCCAGTCACATTTTCAACAACCAGCTCCTCCGACGGGATATCCTCAACATTTTGGCCATCCAAACAGACAAAGGGGAAGAGGATATGAGCGAAACCGAAGACCGCAGGCCTCTAATTCGAGTAACACCAGAACAAGAGCGCTTCCCTCTTCGGGAAATCAACACCAAAATCCCCGGGGAAATACGACAAGAACTTTTCAATCTTCCAGTAATGCGAGAACCGAAATTACCTGCTTCAACTGTAATGGAACCGGACATTTAGCAAGAAGCTGCCCTTCCCCGAGAATATTCCGGAATCAGAACCAGGGAAACGCCGGAGCGGGAGGCAGAGTTACAAACGCCCAGCCTCCCGCTACAACTCACTAAGTTCAACCGACTCGGAAGCATCTCCTCCACTTAGATTGGGATTAATAAAACGAAGACGGAGATATTACAGGATTCCACACATCATTTCTGTACATTTTGAACATGGAATCATCCCAACAAGACTTGATAACGGCGCTGAGGTTTCAATGATCAGCGTGGAACAGTGGAGGGAAATAAAGAAAAGGAGAGGAGAGGAAGAAACGGTCATTCGAAATGAAAAGGTCACAGAATGCATAATTATGGGAGATGGACACTATACCTTCACGAAAGGATCAACTAAGTTGGACTTCGAAATTAAATTCGAGAATGGAAATTCAAGAAAATTTATCCAAGAGTTCCACATAGTTCCATCTCTACTTTGTGATGTTATCTTGGGACAGGATTTCCTCGAAGACTGGAAGGTAATTATGAATTTCAGAGATAAATCCTGTCAGATAGAGGGAGCTACCTTAAAATTTCAAGATCTGCAAAAAGACAAAGGCCCACCTTCTCCTCAAATTGTTCAGAATGTCAATGAAGCAATTGATCGAACTAAACTTCCGATGAAATACAAAAGGGAATTGCAGGAATTACTCCTCCGTTTCCCTGATCTGTTTAGCGATAAATTGGGAAGAACTAACCTGGTAGTTCACGAAATCCACACAGGAAACGCCAAACCAGTTAGTAGGATGCCGTATAAAGTGAGCGATCATAAGAAGGAAATTATCGAGCAACATATTTCCGAGATGCTAAAAGACGGAATAATTCGACCTTCTACGTCTCCGTGGGCATCTCCTATCGTCATAGTAGAGAAAGATGATGGATCAGGAACGGGAAAAACAAAAACCAGATTTTGTGTGGATCTAAGAGGAGTAAATAAAGTTACCGAAAAGGACCCATACCCATTGCCAAGAATAGAAGAGGCATTAAACAAGTTGGGCAAGCCAAAGTATATTACTGCACTCGACTTAAAAAGTGGATACTGGCAAGTAGAAATGTGTCCGGACTGTGCACCAAAGACAGCTTTCATTTCCCACGCTGGGAAGTACGAGTTTAATGTTCTTCCGTTCGGACTTACAGGAGCGCCCTCTACATTCTCTAGATTGATGACTGAGGTCTTTAGGGACGGAGAACCTTTCTCCATCGTGGTATATCTAGACGACATTTTGATTCCATCCGAAACTTGGGAAGAACACAAAAACGCTTTGGAATATGTCATGCACCGTTTACAGAATGCCGGACTCACTCTACAACTGAAGAAATGTCGTTTCGCTCAGGCAGAAGCTACTGTACTTGGCCACGTCGTGAGCGAAAACGGTATCCATATAGACCCGTCGAAAGTGGAAGCGATCAAAAATTTCCCTACCCCGAAGAACCTTAGACAAGTGCAACGGTTCTTGGGAATGGCAGGGTGGCATCACAGATTTATTTCAAACTTCTCTACGATAGCTGCCCCGATGAATAAATTAAAGAAAAAGGGAGTACGTTTCTCATGGGGAAAAGAACAAGAAGACTCGTTTCAGAATTTGAAAAAAGCCATCAGTTCAGCACCTCCGCTAGCCGCCTATAAACCTGAACTTCAGTGTATACTAACTACCGACGCATCGGACCTAGGACTTGGTACCTTCCTAACGCAAATCCAGGACGGGGTAGAAGTACCAATAGCATATGCCAGTAGAAATCTAAACGATCTTGAGCTGAAATATTCTACCACTGAGAAAGAATGGGCAATAAGTCATTTTCGCCCTTTTCTTGAGAGCAAACCTTTCACGGTAGTTACCGATCACAAGGCATTAACTTGGCTTTTCAGTATGAAAGAACCGCATTCTCGACTAGTAAGATGGGCCATGTATCTGCAAACTTTCGATTTCAAGATCCAACACAAGAAAGGAGTCGAGAACGTGGTAGCTGACGCCCTATCCCGAGCTCCTTTAGGATTATTAGCCATGACAAGATTTCCAAGCCCATCTTCCGAACTGGAATCGGGAGAGTTCAGGAACTCATCGGAATCATCTGACGAAGGGACAGACAGATCAGTAGTCGCTCATGTAATTCCCCCATACCCAAATGCAAATTATCACATTTTTGATCGAGATGAAATAATTACCGCTCAAAGGGAAGATCCGGCCATGGAAGGACTGAGAGAACATTTTGATCGAGAAAATCCTCCCCCACATCCCAAGTTCGAAGTGAAAAATCAACTAATATATAGAAAAGCCGCTGGAAATAGACCGTCAAGAATCTTTTTACCAACCATATTACGCCGAGAAGTCCTTCGACTGCTACATGATCATCCCTTAGCAGCCCATCGAGGAAGGGATAAGACAATCGAAAGAGTTGGACATAGATTCTGGTGGCCAGCGATGTTACAAGACGTTAGAACATACATCCGGGAATGCGTACTCTGTCAACAGTACAAAATTAGTAATCGACGAAGACCGGGATTAATGATTTCCACAGAAGCAACCTCAACCTGGGATAAAATTGGAACAGACATCATGGGTCCCTTCCCCAGAAGTCGAAGAGGTTATAAATATCTTCTAGTCTTCACGGATTATATGACAAAATACGTCGAACTTATTCCACTCAGAAACATCACTGCGGAAACTTGCGCCAAGGCCCTAAAGAACGTCGTCTGCAGATGGGGAGCACCTAAGCAAGTTTTGAGCGACTGGGGGACTCAATTCGTATCTACACTTTGGAGAGATACCTGTAAACTATTCAGGATAAGTCCCATTCACACAACCCCATATCATCCCCAATCAGACCTAACCGAGAGAGTAAATAGAGTTTTAGGAGAAACCATTTCCATTTATGTCGGAAACAATCACCGAACCTGGGATGAAACTCTAAATGCTCTAGCGTTTGCGATAAATTCAGCACCGCATGATACAACAAAAAGATCGCCATTTTATTTGAATATGGGGCGAGAACCAAGATTACCCTGGGATCTGGAAATAGGAATGCCGGTTGAAGAATTTGAAGACAGGAGCTCCACCATAAAGGAATTAAAAAGACAATGGGCCTTAGCTAAAGAATTCTCCAGACTCGCTCAAGAGAGGCAAAAGAAATACTACGATCAGCGACGAGAAAACTTAGAATTAGAAGTGGGCACCCTCGTGTGGAGGCTAACGCATCCTCTCTCAAGAGCTGAAGAAGGACAGATGGCAAAACTAAGCCCAAAATGGTCCGGTCCGTACAAAATCATCGATAAGAGAAGCCCATTGGTCTATGTTCTGGAAGATGTGATTACCAAACAAAACATTGGAGCGATCAACATCGATCAACTGAAGTTGTATCACACCAAGGATGTTCCCCTTGGGAAAGAACAACTTCCCCACAAACCAGAATCAGAGGACACCGAAATTCTTCCTCGAGGAGAAAGAGTACTGGCTCCGGAATCGAGCGAAGAACCGGGAGGAGCAGAACCAGAAAGAGATCAAGAGCTGCACCCGGAATTCATCCCTGAAACGGACTCAGATCAGTTGAGAGGAAAATTAAGTCCAAAACGTATTACGAAGGAACCTAGTTCGAAGAGGAGACCAGAGGCTGAAGAACCTCTCCCAGAACTTAGCCCAATTCCCTCGGAGGAAGACTGGGAAAAAAGATTTCCTTTGGAAACTTCCTCCCCAGAAGAAATAGTCAGAAGGAAAAAAGACTAACCAGAAGAGACCAGCTCGAGGGTCAAAATCGTCCTCCTCTTCCGGAAAACCCTCTAAGAAAAAAACAAGAGAAGAAGAAACAGACGAGGAGAGGGCCCCGGTAGAGTCAGGCTCATAAGGAGAAGTGGCAACCGAGGAAGGAAACCGAGTCCCGTCTAAGAGACCAATGCACGCTCTTAGTTCATCCTCCTCGTCTTCAGGAAAACCTCGGAAGAAAAAATCAAGAGAAGCCGTCCAGGAAAAGTATTCAGATGGGAAAAATGCGAGCATCGAGGTTCAACCTTCCCTCTCTACTCCAGAGACGATAGAAGAGGAAAGAAATAAAAGGGATGCTTCCTCTAGCGTACCGGAAAAACCCGGCCCAAAACGAAGGAAGGGTAAATCTTCAAGTTCCTCGGTGTACGACGAAACTCTCATAGCAAAGGGACGAGAGATCCTAAAACGTAACGCGGGACGACTCTCTAAATACAAAAGGAAAGGCTCACCAAAATCGGACTCCACCAGTATTCCACAAAGAAAGGTGCGGCGAGAAGAGGAATCAGAAAAGGAAGATGAAGACAACGAACATCCACCGCCAAACTATGACGCGGAAAGCGATTCATCTTCCCCTGGAGGGGAATTCCCTTCCCTCAGAGATAAGATTCCCACAAATTATGAGAAGCCTTTCAAAAAGGGTTGGTTTAGGGAACTATGTTATAGGCATACAATTAACCCAAAAGGTGTCTCCTTTGATGTTTACTATTACCCCCCCGGATTAAAACCTAAAAGGTTACGTTCCCCAAGGGAAGGCACCAGAATACCCGAAGACATTCTCGAAATCCAGAAGAGAGTAATTTTAAAACCTTCTATTGGAACTCGTTGAGCAAGCGGAAGAAGACAATCCGGAAGGAAAAGAATACAAGCTGACGGATCACGGAGAAAAAATTCAACTTCAGGTGACCGACGCACTAAGCAGTAGATCTCAAGAATTAGAGATAGATTTAACGGAAAAAAAGATGTGGATGAAAGAAGAAAGGTGCGTCATTGATCCCAAGAGAAATCGCCCCTCTTACATCAGCGAGATAAAAGAATTGCCATACCAAGAATGGGAAAATTTTCTTCCGGAGGTGACGAGGAGTTCGAAAGCCAGACCGCGACATCAAGAAATAGAAAACGAGGAAATAGAAAAGAACCGCGAGATCAAGAGACAGAAAACGAGGAAGATAGAAGAGAACAAAGAACAACAGCAACTCCCCATAAGAGTCTGGGTACACGTAATGTTAAAAATTTTGGTCTCTTTTATGAAAAATACGTATTTTATTATTAAAATAGGGTAGTTGGGGGATAATTTAAACGTAAAATTCGAGCTCACAACTGTAAATTTTGGGAATAACAACGAATGGAAGGTTTCTTCCATAATGTAAAGAATAGGAAGAATCTATGACTTTCGTGCCGGATATGAAAGCCTTCCCCCAGACGAAAATAGTGAACGGTTATTATTTTATATTCATAATTATGTTAGGAAAATATTGGAAAATAATTATTTTGTAACTGCCATGGGTATAGTGCTGGCGGCAAAATGAAATTCCTCTATTTTTGGTCTACATCGCCTGGAAATGGTCCCCAACGCCTGTAAAAGTGTTCCACTTGTCAAGCATTCATGCTATACTGTTTGCTAGCTTTACAGGGTTTGTGCAAAGACTATATAGCTTACTTGAATAGTCTTTGGTGTATAATAAATCCGAAAAATAAATAGAGAAATATACCAATTAGTAGATACTGGAGTAGTATCTTTAATTTTTATTTCATATTAAACAAAACACACTTGTATAAAAAGCACAAACTATTCATGTAACATTGTACATTAACGGATGTCTGGCAGTTCAAGCTCAGTGGCATCTTCACACACTACACGTAATTTTGACTGGTACCAACTGCCTCGATCTTCATGGCGACGATAACCAAGATACCAGATTACGCTGCTAACGTGGACACAAGTACCTATCGTCAAACTGCCACCTTTGCAATTGCAATACCAGCCTTTAATGGCATTTACACCTGTCCCGTTAGGTACATAACGAATGAGAGCTTGGTGAACAGCTGAGGTGGAAAATTGACCAGGCACACGTATACGAATTAAGTCATGTTCAACTTTGGACGCTTCGACGCTGAAAGAGCCGGATTTCTCTATAGTCAAAGCCACATAAGATTCAGCGCGTTTCGTTTTAAAGTCGCTCATTACCACCTCACGTACATCACTTTCACGAAGTACCGGGAAGTCTTGAAATTCACTATCCTCAATTCGTTGCCATTTAGACGGTTTGCGAAGCAGATTATCGCGCTCAACCACTTCCTTAAGAGGATTTTCTTTCGTAGAGACTGCCAACATTTTCTCGACGGCGTCTTCCCAGGAACCTTTAAGATGTAATTCCGGGTGGTAGGCGTTCAGAAGCGCAGCAGCAATTTGAAGAAGTTCCGGAACCAATGGTAACATATGCACTGGTATATGGCTTTGGAAAAAACGATACATCGTCTGCAAATGCCCGTTCCTAACTTCAACCGGCCACCTGAGGTACGTTACTTGTCGGGAACGATTAACTTCTTGCGTGTTGACTTGCTTCTCGCCTTTAGACAAGAACGAAGGCATTTGTAAACTCACACCCAGTTCAGTTAGTACGCTGTTCGAGTCTCGGAAACCGCGGTCCGCCAGTACAACATAACCAACTTGAAAGAAAGACTGGTGTTCTTCTCTTTTTTTGATAGAATGGTTTAAAATGCGCGCGTCGTTATTGCGGCCATTATCGAAGTAAGGTCCGATTATATCCATTATGTAACCCGTAGTTGTTACCATTAACATTGGCTTGAGGATATGCTGGCCTTTGTGCACACAGAATGATTTGTGAAGAACTGTATAGTCCTTGGATCTTCCAACCTTGATATAGGTGCCATCTACAATGGTAATAAGACAATTAGACAGCTGCTTCAGATTGATGGTTTCTTATCAAATTGTCACGTGATAAGTGTTGCAGGCCAAAATGATGTGGCACGAAACGCTCCGATAAAGCCATAATAACCGCTTTTACCGTGTTTGATACCGATCTTTCAGGTAAATGAAATATAGTTGATAACACCTTATTGGAGATACCCAATCGTAATTTCACCAATAATACTGCTAGAGCTGTCTTCGATGAACAGCATCTGATGGTATGAATAACGTCCTCAATAGAAGAATGCACCTCTAGGAACTCGTGCAGGGACAATGATGTTAATACTTTACAGTCTTCATCACTTTGCATGAAGTTGTCAAAGCTCGGCGTTCGTAGGTCGTTAACACACTTTCTGAGGTCGTTAACACACTTTCTGAGGTCGTTTAATAGTTTCTCAATGTCCGTGGCAGTCATAATGGTTGATCTAGCGGAAACCTGAATTCCAGCAATTATATCAGTGGGAAGCTCACCGTTAACGAGATGCGTGGAGCACATTCGGTTGTCCTGATGAATAAAGATTGCTCTTTCCACAAATATACTTGTTCGCAATTCGGCTTTTACTCTGGTTCGTGTACTCGCACCGCAAATGAAGCAAGTCTTGGACAGGGGCCGAACACAACTGTGCTTTATGACAATGGTGTTTGATGACGTAAGCTTTCGTGGTAATTGCGACGTTGATGGTTGAGGTATTGGTGACGCTGATAGATTAGATACTGTTGACGTTGATGGTTCGGGTACTGTTGACGTTGATGGTTCGGGTACTGTTGACGTTGATAGTTCAGGTACTATTGACGTTGATGATTCGGGTACTGTTGACGTTGATGGATTAGATACTTGCGTTAGTTTTCTTCGTTTTTGCGGTGAAGACGATGACGTTGAAGACCCATGATCACTACTGAAGGACGATTTTCTAGCATTTAAGAACGTTTGAAACTTTCGTGATAACCCGGAGCATTTTAAACAAATCTTCGTTGTTTTGCTATTAATTACGAGTCTTAATAACCCTTTACTAAAACGAAGAAAACGAGCAAAACTAGCCTTTGCGTGAGTACCTATACCTCTACTTGTACTATTGGTAACTTTCCGATTGCACGCGTAACATGTATTTGGAGCCATCTCCAAATTCGAAGTAACGATTACATTGATGTTAGTGATAAGGAAAGCTCTTAAGATCATGGTTCAAACCAGATATTAATTTTTTGTAATGTTTATAAAAACGGGTTTAATTATTTTTCGCCAACCTGGCTGGCAAAACTTTTTGCCAACCAGGTTGGCGAAAAATAATTACGTTTAAATTATCCCCCAACTACCCTATTTTAATCATAAAATACGTATTTTTCATAAAAGAGACCAAAATTTTTAACATTACGTGTACCCAGACTCTTGTGGGGAGTTGCTGTTGTTCTTTTGGATAAAATTTTGAGAATCTTGGATAGTCTAATTACAGAAATAGATAGAATAAGCAGCGTGGTAGAAGGAAGTTTAGAAAGAATATATCAAAGACTAGAAGAAAAAAGGAGACGTCGAACATTTAAAGCAATCAAACAAAAGGAAGCGGAAGAGAATGAAAGAATGGAAGACACCCCGGAAAGATTTTCTGAAGGACCCCTCCCCATCGAAGAAAATCCCAAGAGATTATCCGAACGAGCCCTCAGCACGGAAGGAAACCCAGAGATAATTGCTGAAGGACAACCGATGGAGGAAGAAAAGTCAGAAAAATCCCAAGCTTCACACGATCTAAACGAAATTCCAAAGAAGAGGAGATGCCATAAAAAGGAAGATAGTTTAGACAAAGATAAAAGAGATACCGAAGAAAGAATGGAAAGCGAGAAATTAAGAAAATACTTGAACGAAGAAAGAAAAAAGTCAGAAGAAAGATGGAGACAGGAAAGAGAACGAAAGAAAGAAAGAAGTTGGAAACAGGAACAAGAGGAAGAAAAAGAAAGATTAAGAAAGTGGAAGGAAGAAGATGATCAAGAGATGGAAAAGAAACGTCGCGAAGAAAAAAAGAGATTACAGGAAGAGAGGAATTATGAGGAAGAACGAAGATTATACAGGGAATGGAGAAGAAAGTGGAATAAGGAAATCGAGAAAATGAAAAAAGAAAAAGAGGAAATAGAAGAACAACGATCCACAAACCAACGAGTCAGCTGGAAATTAGGCGAGTTCTTTTCCACCTTCGATCCTAAACAACGAAACCCCGAAACCGGTGAAAATGTTGACGTCAAGGAAGAGCTGAAGCTGAAAGAAAAACAATTAAGAAAGGAAGAAGAAGCAAAAAGATTAGAAGGACAGAAAAATGGAAGGAAGACGAAAGAGGCACGACAGATGAGACAGGAAAAAGAAGACATCTTGCTATTAGATGATCCTACCCAGTTGAGCGATACGGAACGAAGAACGGATGAAAGTGGAGCTTCAAATATACTCTCTTCATTCTCCTGTCAAGAAAAATCCTCAACAAATAACCTACAAAAAGAAGAAAAAAATAAAGAAGTGTCCCTAATTAAAAATAGCCTTCCGCAGAAACGTTCCGACTCAGAAAGATCTTCAAGAACCAATACTAAAAACGGGCAACAACCTACCAAAACTATCCATCTCCTCACTGGAAGACGTCCAACAGCCTTCGACTTACGAAAACTACAAGCACTTTCGCATCGAGCCTACGGGTACTTACCAGTCCCGCCCTCTAGAAGATGGTACCTGACGTCCGAAGAAAGGAATCAAAGGAGAATTGTTTTGGCCAGCCCTCCTCTGGACCGACCGAAAATCCCGGAAGCATGGCCGTCCATGTCCATGGAACAAATATCCGCTCTGTATCCAATAAATTCGGAAGGTTGGCCAGTGATCGTCCCTCCTGAAAAGGGTTATAAATGTGTTGCCTGCGGCGAGTGCGGTTTACATTACCCCGTGTTTTGCCCATCACGATTCTTTTATCGAAGGAGAGAGAGAAGAAAAAGGCGCGAACAATTCAATTAAACTAAACGACACTCAAAAAGGAAAAGATTTAGATTTTTGGAAAAAAAAAACTAGATTTGCTAATGTTTTCTAAAGAAAAAAATTCTGATATTTATGAAAAATATTTTTTCTAGTCAACTCTGAAAAGAAACGAAAAAAAAAAAAATTCTATTGTTTTCTACAGAAAAAAAAGATAATTTTCGACTATTTACACTTATATTTATGAAAAATGTTTTTCTACTTAAATTTTCAAAAAAAAAAAAAAAAAAAAAAAAAAAAGGGTGGGAGAGTGCAACAGGGCGCCAACAGTTCGAAAAGCCCGCCAAAAAAAAAATCTCGGGCTCAGTAGAACTGGTGGCGCCCCCTTGCGTTCTTCCTCCCTATCAAAAGAGCAATATAATTTTCGTTTTGGAAAAAAAGTCAGTTCCTCCTGTGCTCTGGTAGAGCTCTCTTAGTTCTGATCTCTTAATTGTTGAAAGAGTTAACAATTGTAGATAGGGAGAAATTAAAATAAAAGAGACGTAAGCATTAACAGACAATAGGGCCAAATTGAAGAATAGGTCCCGGTAGCCAAAATTAAAAATAAAATACTTTTTCTAAAAGAGAAAAATGCGAGAAAAATTATGGTGTAAAAACTATTTGGGGCCGACAATTATTAACAAAGATATGGACGTTTCAATTTCCCCGTGTTGCGCCATCGTGGTGCAAGGGAGGAAACGGCGGTAGACAGAGGGATACGGCTAGGAGAAAGGGGAGGGGGGGTTTGACGGTGAAGGTTGGTGGTCGAAGCTTACTTTAAAGGGTAGGTGACTTGAAATTTGAAATTAGAAAATGTTTTTTTGTTTTTTTTTCCAAAAAAAAAATTTTTAGGTTAGGTTTGGTTTGGTTAGGTTAGGTTTGGTTAGGTTTGGTTAGGTTAGGTTAGGTTATTCCAAAAATTTGTCTCCTTTCCTTTAAAATAATCCTTCGTTATTTTTACGAACCTTGGCGGTATCCCTCTAATCTACCGCCGTTTCCTCCCTTGAACCGCGATGGCGCAAAACGGGAAAATGGCAAATTTGAAACGTACATATCTTTGTTGATAATTGTCGGCCCCAAATAATTTTGACACCATAATTTTTCTCGCATTTTTCTCTTTTTAAAAAAAAAAATAAAATAAAAAATGGCTACCGGGACCTATTCTTCAAAACTCCCGAAAATAGTAGAAAGTTATTTGGGAAGAAAACGAGCAGCCTTAGAAAACGGAAAACGACTCAATCAAGTGGAAGGCCACATGGAGAAAAAGGTAAGCCTAGGCTCCTGTAGTTACTAGTGTATAAAAGCAAAATAAAACGAATTACGTTTCCCAAAGGGAATTTGATAATTAAAATAAGGAATAAAAGCTAACTAAAATAGGGGTTGAGATAGGCTTCAGGAAATAAGGTAAATTGTAGCAGTAGGCCTTAGATTTAAGTCAGTAGGCTTCCCCGAAGTGGGAACATTGATAGATTAAATCTAAGCCTGTTACATTACCTTTCATAGTTTTTTACTATTTCATTTTTTTAAATAAAAATTTTTAGAATCATTTTGGAACCTTAGAAGGAGGACACTGTAAGTTAAATTTTGATTATCATTAGTCCAATTTAAAAATTTAATTTAATTTTAATCTTATAGACATCGCTAATTGCAAATCTCGAAATAAGAAATGGTATAAATATGATGATCATGATGTCTCTGAAATTAGCGCAAGTTCTGTAGCCGTAAGTTACTTAAAAATAATTAACTTCAAATTTAAAGGGAGAATGAAACCTGTCCATAAGTGATTTTCTATTGTTTATTGTTGAGATAGGCCTTATTCGCTAGTAAAAAAATTACAATCAAATGTTACGCTAGAATTCAATTAACTTACTCGAAAAGTAGGCTTAACAAGAATCCCAGGAATGTTTCGGTTAAACAGCCTCCAATCATGGCTGTAAAACCTTTTGAACGTAGCTCATTGGCCAGAGGATGTTTAACATCTGATCCTTGTGAGGCCTACTTTCTAATTTAATTGATATTTATACATAAATTTGATTTTGTCACCCCCCTCCCCCCCATTCAAGGTCACTTTAACCAAAATCTATTTGAAAAGTCCTGAAACGAGTCAGGTTGTATGTCTATTAAATATTGGTTTGTAGATTTCTTAGCTAGGCCTATTTTAAGAATTAGGAATCTATAGAATATCCCTCATTGTTAGGCTTCATTATTCCTTTATTAATACCTTAATCCTAGTAAATATATCAAATTTTGTTTCTCTCAGACCGATGCCGCTTACATTATGTTCTATAACATGATCTCCTCGTAACTTTATTTAATACATGTAGAATGAAATTTAATTGTCCAAAAAATTTTGGATAAAAAATTAACTTAATTGTAAAAAAAAGATTGTAAATAAGTTTCCAAACTCCTTTCATTTTCTTAATTTTCTACATTATTTTTTTTTTTCTTTTAATTTCCAAAATAAATAATTTTAAATGTTATGGATGCGAGAGTCCTCGATTTTTGAGTTTGTGTCAAAATTTCTTATTAAAGTGATAAATAAGATAGGGGGAAGTAAGTTTTTTTTAATATATTGGGAATGTTAAAAGCATAATTAAAATGCATAAAAAAATTAAGTTGTGATATAAGGCTGCTAAGCGAACTCCCATTTTCATTCTGATAAAAAAATGACCAAATAAATATCAAAGAGATTATGAAAAAATAGAGGTGTGCGAGCCCTAAATTTCAGGCTTCGAGCCGAGCTCGAGCTCTTGGAAAATTTCCTTATCGAGCTTCGAGCCGAGCCCTGAAAAATTTTGTAATGGTTGGGAAATTTACCTTAGAATTTGACACATTAGGCTTACTCCATTTCATTAACTAAAGCGTTCCATTTAAAAACGATTAATACTGTTGTTTAATTCCCGCATATTGTTAAAAAATATAATTGTTTAAACTGTTGTAGATCAAAATATAAGTACGTCTGCTTTCGTCTGCCACTGCTCATGCGCGAAGGGATACCTTTAAGATAAAAAGGGTTTGGAGAGAGAGAGAGACGAGGGCAGATGAGACTCCGACACTAGACTGAATAGTCACAATTTATTTTTGTACCGCGCAAAGTTTGCTCTTGTATGCAATAAATTTATCGAGACCTAACTAAAAGATTATCGTTTTTTTTTTGTTCAAGTTGAAATTATTTATCGATTTTAACGTCTCGAAGCCGCGTAAGACAGTAGATTGAATTATGTCTCTGGCAGCGTTGGTAAGTTGGAGTTTTGACTGATAAGTTAACCTTAGGCCATCGGCGTCCCGGCTAGGTTGTAAGATCTCCCCCCGTAATCCGTTACATTATTAATGGCGCCCGAACAGGGGCCGGGATAGGGTTAAGTTTTGTTAGCTATTTTTTTTATTTATATTTTTCTCAATTTATTTAATTAATAAGTAGCATATATAAGTGTCTTGATTATGTGGGATCGCTCAAATTTACGGCGCGGCCCAACTCGTTTAAACTCGTCTGATAGTAGTGAGGAAGAGGGGGAGCGGCAAAATTTCTCAACGAATGATCCGACTCGGTTCTTGCCGCGTTCAGACAGGTTACTACCGGAAAGTAACGCAGAACGCGAAGCCCGTATTATGATAGAGTCCAGATTTTTTGACACGCCGCCACACCTACGTTTAGGACTCCCTGCTTCTAGACATCCTCCTAGACATGACCTACAATTTAACATGGAGACACAAAGGCCTAGAGAAGATCGTCGAGCTGAAACACAGGAAATTGAGGGAAGTAACAAAAAATTTTCAAATACTAGTCTAGCTTTTAATGACCCTTGGTCAAGAATATCACCTACTAGGACACCTTTACCTCATCCTTCTGACTCTTTATTAGACACAGCCTTTGATGTTTCTTTTCAAGCTCAGACACCTTTTACAAATCCCATTCCTTCCAGTGGTCAGGTTTTTCCTCCTAATACTACCCAAGTAGGCAATTCCGCAAATTCAGATATAAATAGGCCCAGGCCTACGTGTCACTCGTTACCTAGACCTATATTGATAAATCCTACTAGTAGACAGCCATATACCAGAAATTATAGGGTATCCCCTTCTAGGACACATACTAGGGTAACATTCAACCCCCAACTCAACAATTATTAGCTGCTCAACAACAATTAGCAAATCAATTAGCGATTCAACAGCAACTAGTTTCTCAGCAACTATTGAACAGCCAGGGACAGATAGCTAGGCCTAGAATACCTAGGGAATTACCTACTCCTACATTTTCTTTTTCGGGAGATAGGACCGAAGTTACTAATTTCTTATTCTAATTAGAGGTATTTCAGAAGAAACATTCTTTGAGCGAGGCCGAGACATTAACTATCATACCTGAATGTTTAAAGGGTGAAGCCGTAGTTTGGTGGCGTACAGAAGACTGTCAGGCCATAACCTCCCTACCTGTACTTACTAGAAAGCTAAGAGACACATTTTTATCAGCTGATCAGGAACATGCGATAGCTGCTAAAATAACAAGCTCCCGGCAAAGACCTAGCGAGACCGCAGTAGCTTTTATTAATCGTATTCAAGCTCTTAACCTGACTTTAGGAGTCCCCATTCCCGAACCTAGATTAGTTTTTCATTTATTAAATAATATGAAGGCTGATATTGGCGAACATTTAGTACATGAATGTACGACCATAGCCTCGTTAAAACTAAAGGCTGGGAAGTTGGAAGATATGAGAGCTTATAGCAAGACATTTAATAAACCTAGTAGTAAGGTACCAGTTTTAAGGGGTTCCAAGACATCAACTCCTACTATCCCTAAACCTATAACACTAGGGAAGGGAAATTTTCATACAAACCTAACCTGTCATCATTGTAAGAAAAAGGGACACATTAGGCCTAATTGTCCTGACTTGAAGGGAAACGTATAGGCAAGGACCGTAGGAGGGGTTGGTTTCCTTGCCGGTTTAAATCCCCTAAGAAACGGAAGAAATGTAGGATTGGCAGTGCAAGAATAGGATATGAACCTTCTTTTGTTTTACCAGTTACCTATCCTGATTCTAAGCTGCCTTCATTTATACTTTATGCCCAGATAGATAATGGAGCTCAGGGTAGTTTTATGTCGCTAGACACTTACTATAAACTTAAAGATCCAAATGAGTTAGTGGAGTTAGTAGACGATTGTGCGTTTATGCCAAATGGACAATTTTTTCCTACACGAGGAAAAGATACTCTAATCTTCCAAGTAGATGATAATCTGTTCACGCATGAGTTTATTTTAGCTCCTAATCTTTATTGTGAAATAATTCTAGGACACGATTTCTATCTGAGACATAACGCAATTATAAACTATAAATACAGAACCCTACAACTAGATGACAACATTTTCAAATTAACCACGTCACCTAAGCCTATTTCTCCAATAAAAAATTCCGATATATCTGACACCATTAGATTGGCTGTCGAAGAGAGTGCTACGACACCTATTCAGAAACAAGAACTTAGTTTATTAATGGAAAAATTTTCTACGTTATTTTCAGGCCAGTTAGGTATAACGGATATAACCTCTCATTTAATAGACACTGGGAAAGAAAATCCGTGTAAGGCCTACCCTCGAAAGATTTCACCAGCACAAAGGGCCATAATTAAAGAACACATTGATAAGCTACTAGCTGAAGGCCTTATTAAACCATCTAATAGTCCTTGGTCTTCGAACATCTGCCTAGTCCCGAAGAAGGAAGGTGGATGGCGAATGTGTATTGATTATCGAGCCTTAAACAAATTAACGAGGAAGGATTCTTACCCACTACCAGACATTGCAGGCATACTATTTGACCTTAAAAATCCACAATTCATTACGACACTTGACTTACAATCGGGGTATTTTCAAGTCCCAATGGACCCAAGCAGTCAGAATAAAACTGCTTTTGTTTCCCCTTTTGGAAAATTTGAGTATCTCGTAATGCCATTTGGCCTATGTAATGCCCCGACAACTTTTCAAAAAGCTATGGATACTATTTTTAGAGATAAAGCAGGGTTTAATATCGCTATCTATTTAGACGATATAATTGTAGCCTCTAAAACCTGGGTCGAACATCTTAGGGCCCTTGAATATGTTTTTAGGAAATTACAGTCGGTAGGCTTAACACTAAATACAACCAAGTGTTTTTTTGCCCGTAATAAAGCCCTAATTTTAGGACATATAGTAGATCAAGAAGGTATACATATAAACCCTGATAAGACAGAATTAATTAAATCTTTACCCAGACCTCACAATGAGAAATCTTTACAAAGATTTTTAGGCTTTACAGGGTGGCATAACCGATTTATCCCACGTTACGCCGAAATAGCTGCACCCTTGTATGCTTTAAAACGGAAAAAGGTTAGATGGAAATGGACACCAGAATGTGACAAGGCTTATCAGACACTAAAAGAGTCTGTTTTGGGAATTATTACTAACCCCCTATATCACTATGACCCAGAGAAACCTATTTATTTAACAACAGACGCCAGTGGCATAGCCCTGGGAGCCATGATTTCTCAGAAAGAAGGACCAATAGAATATCCTTTAATATATGGGTCTAGGCTTTTAAATAAAGCAGAGAAGAATTATTCTACTTATGAGCAGGAATGCTTAGCGATATTTTGGGCGGTGAATAAATATAAACATTTACTTGAAGGTCGTGAGTTCATAGTGATTACCGACCATAAGAGTTTACAATGGTTATTTTCCCAGAAAGAACCGACAGCGCGTATAGCTAGATGGGTGATGTTTTTGCAATCCTTTACTTTTAAGATTCAATATAGAAAGGGAGTTGAAAATGTAGTGGCAGATTATCTATCCAGGGACGCAGTTATATCTATTACATTGGGGGCCGTATTACTAAACAATAGCGTTCTTCCGGCACCACCACCTTTAGTAATGGGTACTTTCTCTATAGACGATATACGTAGGGAACAAAATACCGACCCTGAGACACTACATATAAAAAACCTCCAACTAAATTCGCCAAACCTACAAAAACTTTACGAGGTAGTAAGTGATACTCTGTACCGGAAGGCATGGGGAAATCAGTCTAAGAAATTATTCCTACCTCAGACATTACGAACTAATTGCTTACAACTTTATCATACCCACTTATTAGCTGGACATAAAGGGAGAGATAAGACATATGAAGCTGTAAAGTTTCGGTTTTATTGGCCTACTTTGAAAACAGATGTCGCTAGATATGTAGCAACCTGTGTGACCTGCCAACAATATAAGAGTCGCAATCGGAAAACACCAGGCCTAATGACATCCACCACGGTACACAACCCTTGGGATTTAGTCAGTGTGGATTTGATGGGACCTTTACCCATTAGTCATAAAAGGAATAAATACCTATTAGTATACCTGGATGTTTTTACCAGGTTCGTAGAATTGATAGCCCTACCAGACATAACAGCTAGCACAGTTAGTGCTACTTTAAAAGACCTAATCTTACGATGGGGATCACCTAAGAAAATCCTATCAGATAATGGGTTACAATTTGTATCGAGAATGTGGAAGGAGACTTGCACTTTATTCAATATCCAGTGTGGATATACTTCTCCTTACCATCCTCAAGCTAACCCTGTAGAGAGGACAAACCGTTCTATTAAGGCCTTATTGTCTATACACGTCGGAAATGACCAACAATCCTGGGATTCTAGCTTATCCACTTTACAATTTGCCCTTAATAGTAGTCCTCACGTAACTACGGGTAGGACTCCATTCTATCTGAATCATGGCCGAGAACCCAATACTCCTTGGGAAATTTATGAAGACATTATTACTGAAGTTGATCGCGCTGATTTTCTCTTAGAGAATCAGGAACGAATTGAGGTTCTAGGAAGAGAGATTTTAGCAGTTTCTCGAACGATTGAAGTAAATCAAGCTCGACAGCGTAAATATTATGATTTACGTAGAGATGAAGACTATTTCCAACCAGGAATGATGGTATGGAAAGAGAATCATCAGTTATCAAATGCTGCACGAAATATTTCTGCTAAGCTGTTACCTAAATGGATTGGGCCATATACCATCATAAGACATATTTCTAATCTTGTCTACGAATTAGAAGAGATTAATACTAAGAGACGCTCCCAATGCCATATAAGCCAGTTAAAGATTTTCCATAATACTGGAGAAATAATGCCTGAGAGTATTCTTGATGAGTCAGATGGAGCACAAACTCCCTCTGAACCAGTAGCAAATGAATCTTCCGAGCTAGACACTGAAGAGAATACGTTAACCAGTCCTATACGACACTCAACTCCTAATCCTGGTCTAGACACCTCAAACTTTTTAGATTCTTCTCAAGACACTATTCTAGATATTTCAGATGAAGAGGTGCCAGATGACGAGACGCAACCACTCAATCATTCAGCAATACTTCGACAATATCCATTGTTAACTGAAAAAACCATCCAACCTTTTGAGCATGGATTTATTCGAGAAGTGGTTTTTCGTCAGACGGTTCAGCCTGGAGGAGTAGATAAAGACATCTACTATCATGCTCCTGCTCCGCATCATAAGAAACTGCGGTCAAGCGTAGAAGCAGCAGCTTATCTCATCAACCACCCCTATTTTCCTACACTAACTCGAGACATGTTTAATTTTAAGAGACAACTTATATACGCTCCCCCTTGGGAAATCATTCGTTAATATCCAATTATATTATGCGACTAATCTAGTTTAATTTTAACCTATATTTATTTACATATTTATATATTTTGCTATATACCTACTCTATTTAAAAATACTAAATTAAATTAGTTACTCTAATTATACTAATGTTGAAATCCACTTTTGGGAATCAGATTTTTGTTAAAGTGAAGTTTTATTGATAACTATAATTTACTAATATACAAATTGTCTAACGTCCACACTATAATGAAAGGGAATATACCATTTTAATTTAAATTGCAAGAGAGCTATAATAAAGTTTTTTATTTCAGCTTCCGTTATCTACGCTCTCCTGCCGTACCTATAACTACGATACAGACATACCTTTATATATCCAATTAGCTGCACCGCACTGTATAATTAGCAATTTAACAATACCTTTAACGCCACTGGACTTATCTCGTTGGACAGTGGGACTAGCTACCTTGCGATGGCATTATCCTAGGATGGATGCTCGCAGCGCTTTCTGCGGTTGGGTGAAGGACGTCATTGTGCAATTAGGCACTCGTACTTGTGTCATAAACGCAATGGTATTGATGGACCCATTCCCGTTCATCATTATAAACGCAGAGTTTATCCGAGATCAAGGCCTCTACTATTGTATTTGTACTGACTGTATTCCAACCAGTGGTCTGAGTGATGTGCATCCTCATCCCGGACGAACACTAACGCTAATGATGGAACCTACTAACGTACCTTCCGACGACCTAACTGTATCCATTGCAGTGCAGGAATACCCTCGGGACTTCTTTGAGACACCTCCCATTACACCTGCACCGACTAAGGATAGCCGCATCGTCTTACTGCCTACAATTCATAATGACTCGCCCTTAGATACTCCTGAATCAGAAGTTGGAGATAGTAATGAAGAAAATCTTCAAGACAAAATTTACGATCCGTTGGAAGCAGATAATCTGGAAGAAAAGGACTTAGTAGATGACCTTCCAGAAGAAGATCATTTAGAAGTTCTCCAGGACGAAAGGCGACTAGATGAAGGCGAGGATACTGAGTCAGGTCTACTGGAAGGCGAAACAGCTGCCGATTCACATACTATAGTCCCATCACTAGCAACAACCGCTTCAGTATCAGTAGATATGATAGAAGAAGAAGAAGAGATCCCGGAGAATGCCCTTTTACCTACACCCAAACACATCAAACCCCTCTTCGAGGTGAACCGTCGTGCCCCAAGTTGGTGGAAAGGTCCGACGTGCTTTCGTTGTGGTGGATCTGGACATTTCGCCCGCGATTGTATAGTACCCGACGAAGAATTGTTCCAGTGAAAAGAAAAGGAAGAGAACGAAGGTAGAACGAACCATCCAAGATCGAGTGTTCTTTAAGAACGTAGTAAAATAGTTTTTTTCATTCCTTTTTTGTTTGAGGGGGGGTGTGTAATGGTTGGGAAATTTACCTTAGAATTTGACACATTAGGCTTACTCCATTTCATTAACTAAAGCGTTCCATTTAAAACGATTAATACTGTTGTTTAATTCCCGCATATTGTTAAAAAATATAATTGTTTAAACTGTTGTAGATCAAAATATAAGTACGTCTGCTTTCGTCTGCCACTGCTCATGCGCGAAGGGATACCTTTAAGATAAAAAGGGTTTGGAGAGAGAGAGACGAGGGCAGATGAGACTCCGACACTAGACTGAATAGTCACAATTTATTTTTGTACCGCGCAAAGTTTGCTCTTTTATGCAATACATTTATCGAGACCTAACTAAAAGATTATCGTTTTTTTTGTTCAAGTTGAAATTATTTATCGATTTTAACGTCTCGAAGCCGCGTAAGACAGTAGATTGAATTATGTCTCTGGCAGCGTTGGTAAGTTGGAGTTTTGACTGATAAGTTAACCCTAGGCCATCGGCGTCCCGGCTAGGTTGTAAGATCTCCCCCCGTAATCCGTTACAATTTTCTTATCGAGCTGGGAGTCGAGCCCTGGATTTTGCTTGTCGAGCTTTTATGCTTTGTTATAATTTTATTAAGCCTTAAAATTGGTTATTTCAAGCGTTTACGGAATATACCCATTCCAATAAACCGGCGAGTATTTTTAACGATCCGTTCAATTGCGAGTCGTGGAAATTCGGGTTAAATTAAGAAAACAAAAAGTGGACTCGCGTTATACTGAAAAATAACAGTTTTCCCTGAAAAATAATTAATCGAAATTTAATGTTAAGCGTCAATGGGAGAAAATCGTCTGTTATGTTTTGTCTTAAATATTACCGAGTGAATAAAATCAGTTGTTTTGAAATTTGAAACTCTAAATCGTGCCAGATTGTGATTATATTTAAATTTCGTTTTAAAAGAAAATCTAATTATATTTAAATTTCGTGTTTTAAAAGAAAATTTAATGTTTTAAAAGAAAATTTAATGTTTTAAAAGAAAATTTAATGTTTTAAAAGAAAATTTAATGTTTTAAAAGAAAATTTGATGTTTTAAAAGAAAATTTAATGTTTTAAAAGAAAATTTAATGTTTTAAAAGAAAATTTAATGTTTTAAAAGAAAATTTAATGTTTTAAAAGAAAATTTAATGTTTTAAAAGAAAATTTAATGTTTTAAAAGAAAATTTAATGTTTTAAAAGAAAATTTAATGTTTTAAAAGAAAATTTAATGTTTTAAAAGAAAATTTAATGTTTTAAAAGAAAATTTAATGTTTTAAAAGAAAATTTAATGTTTTAAAAGAAAATTTAATGTTTTAAAAGAAAATTTAATGTTTTAAAAGAAAATTTAATGTTTTGAAAGAAAATTTAATGTTTTGAAAGAAAATGTAATGTTTTGAAAGAAAATGTAATGTTTTGAAAGAAAATGTAATGTTTTGAAAGAAAATGTAATGTTTTGAAAGAAAATGTAATGTTTTGAAAGAAAATGTAATGTTTTGAAAGAAAATTTAATGTTTTGAAAGAAAATTTAATGTTTTGAAAGAAAATTTAATGTTTTGAAAGAAAATTTAATGTTTTGAAAGAAAATTTAATGTTTTGAAAGAAAATTTAATGTTTTGAAAGAAAATTTAATGTTTTGAAAGAAAATTTAATGTTTTGAAAGAAAATTTAATGTTTTGAAAGAAAATTTAATGTTTTGAAAGAAAATTTAATGTTTTGAAAGAAAATTTAATGTTTTGAAAGAAAATTTAATGTTTTGAAAGAAAATTTAATGTTTTGAAAGAAAATTTAATGTTTTGAAAGAAAATTTAATGTTTTGAAAGAAAATTTAATGTTTTGAAAGAAAATTTAATGTTTTGAAAGAAAATTTAATGTTTTGAAAGAAAATTTAATGTTTTGAAAGAAAATTTAATGTTTTGAAAGAAAATTTAATGTTTTGAAAGAAAATTTAATGTTTTGAAAGAAAATTTAATGTTTTGAAAGAAAATTTAATGTTTTGAAAGAAAATTTAATGTTTTGAAAGAAAATTTAATGTTTTGAAAGAAAATTTAATGTTTTGAAAGAAAATTTAATGTTTTGAAAGAAAATTTAATGTTTTGAAAGAAAATTTAATGTTTTGAAAGAAAATTTAATGTTTTGAAAGAAAATTTAATGTTTTGAAAGAAAATTTAATGTTTTGAAAGAAAATTTAATGTTTTGAAAGAAAATTTAATGTTTTGAAAGAAAATTTAATGTTTTGAAAGAAAATTTAATGTTTTGAAAGAAAATTTAATGTTTTGAAAGAAAATTTAATGTTTTGAAAGAAAATTTAATGTTTTGAAAGAAAATTTAATGTTTTGAAAGAAAATTTAATGTTTTGAAAGAAAATTTAATGTTTTGAAAGAAAATTTAATGTTTTGAAAGAAAATTTAATGTTTTGAAAGAAAATTTAATGTTTTGAAAGAAAATTTAATGTTTTGAAAGAAAATTTAATGTTTTGAAAGAAAATTTAATGTTTTGAAAGAAAATTTAATGTTTTGAAAGAAAATTTAATGTTTTGAAAGAAAATTTAATGTTTTGAAAGAAAATTTAATGTTTTGAAAGAAAATTTAATGTTTTGAAAGAAAATTTAATGTTTTGAAAGAAAA
Source organism: Odiellus spinosus (assembly GCA_963920705.1). Classification (NCBI taxonomy): domain Eukaryota; kingdom Metazoa; phylum Arthropoda; class Arachnida; order Opiliones; family Phalangiidae; genus Odiellus; species Odiellus spinosus. The sequence goes on along the minus strand of OY987228.1, from coordinate 2,856,592 downwards.
TTTAATGTTTTGAAAGAAAATTTAATGTTTTGAAAGAAAATTTAATGTTTTGAAAGAAAATTTAATGTTTTGAAAGAAAATTTAATGTTTTGAAAGAAAATTTAATGTTTTGAAAGAAAATTTAATGTTTTGAAAGAAAATTTAATGTTTTGAAAGAAAATTTAATGTTTTGAAAGAAAATTTAATGTTTTGAAAGAAAATTTAATGTTTTGAAAGAAAATTTAATGTTTTGAAAGAAAATTTAATGTTTTGAAAGAAAATTTAATGTTTTAAAAGAAAATTTAATGTTTTAAAAGAAAATTTAATGTTTTAAAAGAAAATTTAATGTTTTAAAAGAAAATTTAATGTTTTAAAAGAAAATTTAATGTTTTAAAAGAAAATTTAATGTTTTAAAGGAAAATTTAATGTTTTAAAGGAAAATTTAATGTTTTAAAAGAAAATTTAATGTTTTAAAAGAAAATTTAATGTTTTAAAAGAAAATTTTATGTTTTAAAAGAAAATTTTATGTTTTAAAAGAAAATTTTATGTTTTAAAAGAAAATTTTATGTTTTAAAAGAAAATTTTATGTTTTAAAAGAAAATTTTATGTTTTAAAAGAAAATTTTATGTTTTAAAAGAAAATTTTATGTTTTAAAAGAAAATTTTATGTTTTAAAAGAAAATTTTATGTTTTAAAAGAAAATTTTATGTTTTAAAGGAAAATTTTATGTTTTAAAGGAAAATTTTATGTTTTAAAGGAAAATTTTATGTTTTAAAGGAAAATTTTATGTTTTAAAGGAAAATTTTATGTTTTAAAGGAAAATTTTATGTTTTAAAGGAAAATTTTATGTTTTAAAGGAAAATTTTATGTTTTAAAGGAAAATTTTATGTTTTAAAGGAAAATTTTATGTTTTAAAGGAAAATTTTATGTTTTAAAGGAAAATTTTATGTTTTAAAGGAAAATTTTATGTTTTAAAGGAAAATTTTATGTTTTAAAGGAAAATTTTATGTTTTAAAGGAAAATTTTATGTTTTAAAGGAAAATTTTATGTTTTAAAGGAAAATTTTATGTTTTAAAGGAAAATTTTATGTTTTAAAGGAAAATTTTATGTTTTAAAGGAAAATTTTATGTTTTAAAGGAAAATTTTATGTTTTAAAGGAAAATTTTATGTTTTAAAGGAAAATTTTATGTTTTAAAGGAAAATTTTATGTTTTAAAGGAAAATTTTATGTTTTAAAGGAAAATTTTATGTTTTAAAGGAAAATTTTATGTTTTAAAGGAAAATTTTATGTTTTAAAGGAAAATTTAATGTTTTAAAGGAAAATTTAATGTTTTAAAGGAAAATTTAATGTTTTAAAGGAAAATTTAATGTTTTAAAGGAAAATTTAATGTTTTAAAGGAAAATTTAATGTTTTAAAGGAAAATTTAATGTTTTAAAGGAAAATTTAATGTTTTAAAGGAAAATTTAATGTTTTAAAGGAAAATTTAATGTTTTAAAGGAAAATTTAATGTTTTAAAGGAAAATTTAATGTTTTAAAGGAAAATTTAATGTTTTAAAGGAAAATTTAATGTTTTAAAGGAAAATTTAATGTTTTAAAGGAAAATTTAATGTTTTAAAGGAAAATTTAATGTTTTAAAGGAAAATTTAATGTTTTAAAGGAAAATTTAATGTTTTAAAGGAAAATTTAATGTTTTAAAGGAAAATTTAATGTTTTAAAAGAAAATTTAATGTTTTAAAAGAAAATTTAATGTTTTAAAAGAAAATTTAATGTTTTAAAAGAAAATTTAATGTTTTAAAAGAAAATTTAATGTTTTAAAAGAAAATTTAATGTTTTAAAAGAAAATTTAATGTTTTAAAAGAAAATTTAATGTTTTAAAAGAAAATTTAATGTTTTAAAAGAAAATTTAATGTTTTAAAAGAAAATTTAATGTTTTAAAAGAAAATTTAATGTTTTAAAAGAAAATTTAATGTTTTAAAAGAAAATTTAATGTTTTAAAAGAAAATTTAATATCTGTCACTTCAGACATTCAAGGCCATAACATGTCCTTCTGGGTCTTTGTTCGCAAAGACATTTTTGATATAATTTTTAAATTGGACTAATGATAATCAAAATTTAACTTACATTGGGGGCAATTCTCTAACTTTTTTATCGTGCACGCGCATACGATAACTCCGGTTTTATCGTAAATGTGATAAGTTATCAAAAAATGGTATTCTCTAACTTCCAAACGTGAAATTATCGAGCGCGAGATACGATAAACACCCGATAACTTATCAACAGGGTATTTGCTGTCGGTAACTCTTATCGAACGAAGAAAAAACATCCATAATTTCTATAATTCAGCGTTTTTAGATCATTTTTAGAATTGATAGGCTTCAACAAACAAATACTAGTAAAAATACGCGTTTGAATTTCGCGGCTTCAATCTTATTTCAAATAAAAAACGCTAGGTGGCGACCTTCGTCACGCTTCCCCTAAAATGGCAGCCAAGGGAACGAACGAATTTGCGCCGGACCCGAAGGCTCGAAATAAATAAAATCGACGAATATTTCGCGGAGAGAATGTTTTACGAGATCATGATAAAGGTTTTAATTTCTCCCGAGTATCTAATTCAATAATCTGTTCGTCAAGCCAGAACATATAGTCCTAGGAAGTCTGATCCTCGAAAGACCTCGATACTATTAAGGTAAGCCTTGCATCAGTTAAACTGTACTCAGTTGGATATTTCATATTCTCTCTATTCATATGTAAATGGTAGAACGATTTCCTGAGTTTCATTTTCTTAAAGAATTATTTCATTATTTCTATTTGTGATTTCAAAACTCAGTACGTCGCTCAACCTTTTTTCGTTCAACCTTTTTGATTTCTACGTAGCTAAGTAACACGCTAATCATCTTTCAGAGTTGAGTACGTTGATTTTCTGCTGAATTTTATCACGATTTAAAAGTTGGATACCAGATACCGTAGGAAATTCTACTAGTACCGCTGACAGTAAATTTGCTAGGAATGTGAAAGAGATCCCGCAACCAAACTGTTTCTACGCTTAAAATTTAAAAAGCCAAGAATACCGTATAAATAAATGGGATAAAACTACGGAAGTCTCGGTGTATAGATCTAAAATATTTTTCATGACTTTTGGAAAGCTAAATTTCGAAAATATTACTCATACCGCAACCGATTTTGAAGAAGTTGGACATTTATCAAGAATTGCCATGTTTCGTCACAAAATACCCGTGTCACACGCAAACATTAATAATTTTGCAAGGGCAATTAAAACTTCTAGCTAAGTATGTTGAATTCATCCGTAAACTTGTTTTTGAAATATATTTCTTGAATTAAATTTTTTCTCCGTGTTAATTGTAAAATCTGTACCTAAGCCGGTTTAATAATTCTTGTAACAGTGAATAAAATGTACTTTGCGTAACATTAATGCGAATCAGTTTGAATAAAAACAATTTGAATGAAATCCATATTATCGCCTGCTTTTTCAACCTCTTACATATGGCATTACAACTATTTCTACTGTTCCTTTCTAAGCACTCTCTCCGTCGCATTTCTAGTCTGTAAATACATCCTTATTTCAAGTTAAAACTAAAGAATCAATTTTTATATTAAATACTTCAATATTGTCGGTGTGGATTAGGCTAAATAAGAGTTTAGTGGTTACACATTCATACTTGAAAATCCTTCATCTTTAGCCTCGTTTTAAATCAAAGTTTCATAGCTAGTTCAATAATTATAAAATAGTTTAGAATGGATTAAATAGTTTAGAATGGCTTTAAATAAAATAAGCTTTCTTTTCTGTTTCTTTAATTTTTTTTCTTTTAAATGAATTCCAAGGATCCTATAAATCCGAATGAAAATGAAATAAAACTTTGTAAAACGTTTTCATTTTAGAGCTAAGCCTAACGAAAAAAGATTTTTTTTTTATCGAAAGTACGGTTTTTACCGTTTTTGGAGTTATCGTACTATTCCTTATCGTAAATCAAGGCTCAAGGGACTATCGTTACTTCCAATGCTCATTTCATCCAACGCTCGTTACTTCCAATGACCGTTACTCCCAATGCTCATTTCATCCAACGCTCGTTACTTCCAATGACCGTTACTCCCAATGCTCGTTTGTTCCTACGCTCGTTTCTTCCAAAAAATAGTAGGAAAAATGGTTCTAGATAGTAGGATTCTGGTCTGATTGGCTTAGAAAAAGTGTCATAGCGTGGAAAAGTGTCATAGCGTGGAAAAGTGTCATAGCGTGGAAAAGTGTCATAGCGTGGAAAAAAGTGTCATAGCGTGGAAAAAAAGTGTCATAGCGTGGAAAAAAAGTGTCATAGCGTGGAAAAGTGTCATAGCGTGGAAAAGTGTCATAGCGTGGAAAAAAGTGTCATAGCGTGGAAAAAAAGTGTCATAGCGTGGAAAAAAAGTGTCATAGCGTGGAAAAGTGTCATAGCGTGGAAAAGTGACATAGCGTGGAAAAGTGTCATAGCGTGGAAAAGTGTCACAGCGTGGAAAAGTGTCATAGCGTGGAAAAGTGTCATAGCGTGGAAAAGTGTCATAGCGTGGAAAAGTGTCAGAGCGTGGAAAAGTGTCAGAGCGTGGAAAAGTGTCAGAGCGTGGAAAAGTGTCAGAGCGTGGAAAAGTGTCAGAGCGTGGAAAAGTGTCATAGCGTGGAAAAGTGTCAGAGCGTGGAAAAGTGTCAGAGCGTGGAAAAGTGTCATAGCGTAGAAAAGTGTCATAGCGTGGAAAAGTGACATAGCGTGGAAAAGTGTCATAGCGTGGAAAAGTGTCACAGCGTGGAAAAGTGTCATAGCGTGGAAAAGTGTCATAGCGTGGAAAAGTGTCATAGCGTGGAAAAGTGTCAGAGCGTGGAAAAGTGTCAGAGCGTGGAAAAGTGTCAGAGCGTGGAAAAGTGTCAGAGCGTGGAAAAGTGTCAGAGCGTGGAAAAGTGTCATAGCGTGGAAAAGTGTCAGAGCGTGGAAAAGTGTCAGAGCGTGGAAAAGTGTCATAGCGTAGAAAAGTGTCAGAGCGTGGAAAAGTGTCATAGCGTGGAAAAGTGTCATAGCGTGGAAAAGTGTCAGAGCGTGGAAAAGTGTCAGAGCGTGGAAAAGTGTCAGAGCGTGGAAAAGTGTCAGAGCGTGGAAAAGTGTCATAGCGTGGAAAAGTGTCATAGCGTGGAAAAGTGTCATAGCGTAGAAAAGTGTCATAGCGTGGAAAATATGGCACCCTCGCCCCCGTCGCCATAGTAACAGAGACGCTTTCTCTCAGTTTGAAAAGGTGGAGGTCTGGACTCTGGAGGACCAACAGATTTTTAGCAGACGACAAAATAGTGGTTATCCTTAAACTCACTTGAATTTGTATTTAATTATTTAGGTAGCTAACGTATTTTCAGAGAGTTGTCTAAGTCAAATAAAGGTCCCGAAAAACGTTATAGCGAAAAAATTATCAATGGCTTAGATCCTTATTTATTACACCCTAAGGATAGAGTGTAGAACTAACCCTATAACCAGAAGTATCTTATCAAGTTATTTTTATTTACCAAGCTCCCCTAAATTATTTAAATCCTAAACCCTTTGCTCTTGATTAAGCTACAAATCTTAAATTTTTCTTTACATTTAACAAGCATCGAGGAGTTTGATATCTCGTTGTTAACGAATTTTCGGCCAATCTCGCTCGTTATCCGGAGACACCTTAGCAACCAGTTATTAAACTCCATGAGCTAATTTTACAATTTAATAAAGCTGAAATACAGTTTCAATTACAATTATCTGTAATATATAAACCATGTTTCTCCTTTCTATCTGACGATTTTTAATCTCAACTCAGACTTAGTCTTAGAATGAAAATTAAACGATACCTTCAAGTTCATATTTGTAGTCTTACAACAGCAACAATTTTAAACCCGAAATCAGAAACCCTAAACTTTATACACGTATATTTCAGCTTTCACGCTCGAGTGTAGGCCAATTTTCTTTCATTGCAATTTCCAGCTTTCATTTCACTTATTTGAGCTACAGGTTAAAGATTTTAACTCGTAAAAGTATGATCTATTAATTTACATCAGTTTTTCCTAAAATTAACCGTTTGATTTTAATTGCTACTAGTGTGGTGAAAAAACTGAAAAATAGGTTTTGATAAACCGCTACACATCTCGTGTTGTATAAGTAGAACGGTTAGTGACCAATTTTATAACAAGATCCCACTTTTTATTTTTAATTATACTAGATTTCAAAATAATATTATCGCTATTTAATTATAAATTAACTTTAAAAATAGTTTTTCTAAACTTGCCTTGAAAAAAGAAAAATATTGCCACAAAGGATTATCCCAATAAATTGAAAAGTCTTATTTTCGTTGTAAAGAGACCTTTAACAATTCAATAGTTTAATAATTTTTTTTAAATTAATCGTTTAATTTTACCGGATGTTTGAATTTGGGGGTTATTTTGAAAGTTATCCTGCAAATGAAACTTTTTTATCCACTGTCCAAAGAAAGAATGAACAAAATCCAATCCAATGAAACTGATTTTGTTATCTCTGTTCGTTACAGCAAATATTTTTGGTTAAAGGGAAACTCGGAACTAACAATGGAACAGCTTTTTAATTTATTTTCCGAATCATCATGCATATTTGAGAATTTTCAATTTTTAGACAAAATTTTCAACTAAAACTTAATCATAATGTTGTAACATTGAAAGAATAAGCAGGCTGAAATCACACTTAATACTAGAATGTTTATAATAAAATGCCACCATACTTAATGAGATTCATCCGGGGCTAATTGAAGACGGGTGTATTACACTTTATACTAGAAAGTTTATAATAAAATACGACCATCCTTAATGGGATTCATCCGATGCTAACTTAAAATAGCTATTTAGTGGGGGGGGGGGGTCCATTTAGTTTCAACAGTCTTCGTGCTTGTGTAACGGTGGATTCAGCAAAAATGTACCTAAAGATATTAGAAATGTTACTATAGAAATTTATTATTATAAATTTAGATAAAATTAATAATTTTTTACTTTAAAGCAGAAGGAAGGGTGAATAAATCAACGCCCTAAGCAGCCGTTATATTACTTATAACGACTTTCGGCACTTTCCTTCTCCAGGAAACAATACGAAAATCTGAAAAAAAGGACTACATTCTAGGTCAAGATAAGCAGGCCATCTTTCAATTCATGTGTTACTTCCATATAGAAGCCCAATAAAAAGCTTTGTAAGTTGTACCCACAAATTGGAACCTGCAGATGGCTGAACCAATCAGAGGTAGCTTTTCTTATAATTCAAGTCATTTTCCCTATTTAAAAACCTATTTCTGCTAGTCGCTAATTTGCCTACTTCAGCCAAAATTAAATGACATGAAAAAGGAGAATAAATTTTTTTATTTAAAAACATTTTGTATTTTACGATATGTCAAATTGATCCGGGGTTTTACATAATGATATTCAATTGGGATTCGATGCTGGAAAGAAAAAGTGAAATGGTTTATTGATTCTGGTGATTATCAAAAACTGATGTAAACGAAAAACCATGATATCTTAACTGATATACCAAGATGTTATCGTTTCAAACCTAACATTATTACAGATTTTAAATTTCGCGAATGGCGCATAATCTCTCAACTGACAGAATTGAAATATAAATTTAACTAATTTTAACAGGAAATAATAACTTTAAAATGAATTATAGATAGGTAACTACTAATTGAATTCGAAATTTACATATTCCAGGGAGCCCAGTGGTCCTATAATTCCTATAAAATCCTATAATTTTAAACCTGTCCTGTATTCTCCTGTATTTCCATAAAATGTCCTATAAAATCCTATAATTTGGGTTCTATTTTTCATAATACTTTTTTATTTAACGGCACAATTTACTGCCCAAAAAACCAATAATAACAAATTAAACTACATGTTTTTTTAGTGAGAAGTAACTCAAAGTTCGTTTTTTTGGTTGAAAATTGCTTAGTAAAATCCTATATTTTTGATATTTTTAGTCTTATATTATCATATAAAACCAGGGTGTTTCGAAAATGGTGGTAGGACCGAGCTCTAGCGGGTTCTATGGATCATTTTAAGACGAAAATGTTCTATGACGTTTTGTCGCACGGGGCGCCGTTAAAGAGTTACGAAATTATTCATTTAAGGATGACCCCTTCTTGTACATTAATAAACGTATACTCAATGCTAAAATATTTTATCATTGAGTATAGCTGGTTTTTTAAAAGCGCAGCAGCTTTATAAAATGTTCCCTTTCAATCAAAATCAATTCTCGCGCTCAATGATAAAATAAGCTTAAATAAAATTAAGCTTATTTTAGCATTGAGTATACGTTTATTAATGTACAAGAAGGGGTCATCCGTAAATGAATAATTTCGTAACTCATTAACGGCGCCCCGTACGACAAAACGTCATAGAACATTTTCGTCTAAAAATGACCCATAGAACCCACTGGAGCTCGGTCCTACCACCATTTTAGAAACAACCCATGTATAATTAAAAAATAATAATAATAATCCTATAAATCCTATAAGGAATTTAAATTTTTGATAAAGGGACGAAAGACAATCTCTCCACCCTGTTTCCCAAGTTTCCTTTCAACCAGGAGCAACCTGAATAAATACAGTAGTTCCAAAATTAACTGCTAGCCTTTATCTACGCTTCAGTTTCCACTCTCAAGTGGTTGGCAACACTGGGGGAATAGCCTTTACCCTCTTTATTGAAAATTATGAGACTTGCCTTCCAATCCAATTGAGTATTACCTGTAACGCAAAATCCGCCCCTTTTACATTTCACCCATTTATTATCCCCTTTAATCTTACAAGTAATTTATTTTAGCTTACACTACCCCTTTAAAATCTTAATTAAGAAGGAAAGGCCCTACTGGTGGCATTCACAGTGCTGGTCATTGTGATTGCTAACCTTGGGTTTCTCCCGCTTTATCCTTTCCTCGAACCGCGTAGCCCGGCCAAGCTAGCAAGGTCTGAGGTCAGGTTTTATCCGCTCGCAACTACCTTTCCCCTATGGGCTTGGCGATATCCTCCCGCATCCCTTTGAATTTATAAACCCTTCTTTTTGCTTTATTCCCACGTATTGAGAGTTGCCATAAATAATTGTTTCTTTATTTCGTATCTGTATTTTTTATCATTATTGTATTCATGTATATATTGTTAATGCCGAACTTTTAAAACTAACCGACACATTGGCGGCGACCAAGGGTCGCCAAAAACTATCTCACAAAAGAAAAGGTATTCTTTTCTCGCGTCGTCCCAGCGACTGACCGACGCCGCCTTTACGCGGGTCCCCGAAAAGGGAATTACGGGCGACGCATCGGCACCAGCCATTTTCTAAAACTATGGTGTGGCCCCCTCTTAAATGCCCATGTCGAGAAAAACCAAAGAAGGGAAGAACCCTTCTTACCTGAAGGACAGGGTGAACTATGCGCCCCCCCCCCCCTTTTTGGAGCATCCGTGGAAACCCGAAGGAAAGTGCGCGGTTTCCTAAAATCCAGGATGCTTCAATAAAAATATATCTAACTTGGGACCTAACCTAACTGGTCAAGTTAAAAACGCTCGCTCTCCATCCGGAGAATAAAAGGCTCCGGACTTAGCCAATTTAAGGGCAAATTCGGACATAAGCCAAGTAAAGCTTCGGGCTTAGTCTACTTTCGACTATGTAAAGTAGTATGATTTCGGGAAGCTAAAAATAACGTTAAGTGGCAGTAGCCCACACGGTATTCGCGAGAATCGCGTAAACAAAAGAGTCCAAAGGACCTCCGCGACATATTCGCGCGTTTCATCAATGGAACGACAGACGTCCACCCGGACTGAGTCACCTTCACGCGGCGGAAGCCACGAACCTTCTTTCTAGACGTCGTACCGTGGTATCGTTTTATTTATTGTATATATATATTTTATTTTTGTTAGTGTATTGTTAGTATTTTAATGTTAGACGTTAGTTGGTGTCATGACCCATTTATTTGTTTTATTATGACCATTACATTAAATCTAAATGGCAACTCTCAAACCCGTCTTAAGTTAATATCTTCTACTCATACCCTTTATCGAGTCACCATAATTAATTTATCTTTATCGTACTCGCCACCCCTCAATAGTGAAAAGGTAGGCGAATCACCCGGACCATATTTATTTATCTGTTGTAGCGGATTTTGTGATGCTTCCCCTTGATTTAGGTACCGCATCGAAAATATACGTTACATACCACTCATTAGGACTAAACTCCCATGGGTGAAATAAATTCTCCATTCGGTATCAGTTCCCTATATGAATTAATACTTCGCTTAAACTAAAGATCAAATAAAATTTATGTTTGATTGAAAAATTTCTCACGTCAAATCTTTTAAATTCAAACCTCCTGGTTTCACCCAATGAAATTGATGCTATAGTTGGAGCAACACCCATTGACGCTATGTAAAACAATTGGCTTTAATAAAATTTTGTTTTTCTATCGGTTTATGGGAGGTAGCTTACTTTCATTATCGCTATGCCACGCAACTCCGTCTTTGCAACCTCGATAATAATTTAGTAGAACTGAATTGAAGCGGCAGTCGGTTAAGTGGCATTTATTTTCCACGTAATCTTCTATTTTTTTTTAAATTGGAAATGGGTGAAAACCATTCCTCATTGGCTTTGTGTAAAACTCCTTTTCCGTAACTGTACGCTAATGGCCCAAACCAACACGTCAATCGTGGTACGGGCACCAAAACTCCACCGCGGTATTGTTTTTTACTATCCCACTTCACGTCGGACTTGATTATATTGTAATAATCATCCGCCTCGAAACAGGATAAAAAGTTTGGATCGTAGCATATTCTAGAATTAAGAAAAACTTTAGATTTGAAACTAGTGTAACCAGACTTGTAAATAGTGATAATTTAATTTTCAAGAGGGCCATTCAGGCCCCTTTCATGCCAATTTTTCAGGGGGACCATGAGGAATTTGAGGGAGTGATTTAAGAAATCATTTTTCTGGGGCCTCGTGAATTTCTTTGGGGGCCCAAAAGTACCAAAACCCCCACTATTTACAAGTCTGACATGTGAGTGTAAAGGCCCATTCTTACTATAGGATTTTTGCTGAAAAACTTGGGTTACAACTTTTGTTGTACAACTAATTGCGAAATGTGAAAGCCAAAGTTGTACAACTTTTGCTGATTCAACATTGCGATTTTTATCGCACCATAGAAAGATTTCTGCTGTACAATTTTTGTCTACTTTCAAAGTGGCCAATAGAAAAGCGACGTATTTAGCGGATAAATTGTTAGCGCCATTTTCACTGGCCTAGGCTTAACGCTTCGCGCAAATACTACTCTTTTTACTGTTTGACATATTTTTTATTTTAAGAAAACTTAATAGCGCAATTGTAGCTAATGCTTTTTTTATTTTGAATGGCTACTTCCATTTTAAATACTACAATTTAATGACTTAATTTCAGCCAACTATTAAGCCTCGCCACAAGTTCATGATTTTTATATAGCATAGCCATACAGGAAGAAAAATAACCAAATGTAAAGTTCAGACTTTTTTACCACCTCGTGGCTTTTTTTTTTTTTTTTTTCGGAAAATTTTAACTAGAAAACGAATAATGACGTCATAGATGACGTGAAGTCGGGAAAATTGCATTAGGAGTTGTGCAATTTTTGCGCCTCTGTGTGAAAACGAAGTTGTACAACTAAAAGCGTACAGAAAAAGTTGGGCGAGGGTTTTCAGCAAAAATCCTATAGTCTCAATGGGCCTTAACTTACAGAGATGATTTTTCAGCAGTTGGATCTAGCTTCACCCATTTTCTTAAGTGATCCTTATTAAAGTTCGTGCAATAAACTTTTCTTTGTGCCATTGCGGTGTAATCCCTGCTTAATCGCGAAGTTGTTGAAGATAGATTTGAAGAAAGATCTTTGGCTTCATTTAGCCCTTGCGGAGGAGTATTAGCATCTATCCAAAATAAGGTAAAGAAAAAAGTTAATATAAAAAATGCGAAAGGGTTGATGGGGAAATTCTTTTTTGGAGATTTTAAGAATAACCTCCACTTCCTTTTTTTTTTTAATAGAGAATTATGGTGACAAAACTTTTTTACCAGAATGAAAGTTACTATTTCAAATTTTTCATTTATGACTAATATTTTTCCTACCTTTCTTTGGCATAGCCGAGTGGGGAATTTTGGGTGCGGGGGCCATTGTCCAGTCTAAAATTGTTGTCCGAAATGGAGGAGCCGTCGGTGGCCTGCAGTTTGAAATTCTCGGTGTTAGCTGCCGGATCATTTGCGGTGTTGGCTGCCCGAACATTTGCGGTGTTGGCTGCCCGAACATTTGCGGTGTTGGCTGCCCGAACATTTGCGGTGTTGGCTGCCCGAACATTTGCGGTGTTGGCTGCCCGAACATTTGCGGTGTTGGCTGCCCGAACATTTGCGGTGTTGGCTGCCCGAACATTTGCGGTGTTGGCTGCCCGAACATTTGCGGTGTTGGCTGCCCGAACATTTGCGGTGTTGGCTGCCCGAACATTTGCGGTGTTGGCTGCCCGAACATTTGCGGTGTTGGCTGCCCGAACATTTGCGGTGTTGGCTGCCCGAACATTTGCGGTGTTGGCTGCCCGAACATTTGCGGTGTTGGCTGCCCGAACATTTGCGGTGTTGGCTGCCCGAACATTTGCGGTGTTGGCTGCCCGAACATTTGCGGTGTTGGCTGCCCGAACATTTGCGGTGTTGGCTGCCCGAACATTTGCGGTGTTGGCTGCCCGAACATTTGCGGTGTTGGCTGCCCGAACATTTGCGGTGTTGGCTGCCCGAACATTTGCGGTGTTGGCTGCCCGAACATTTGCGGTGTTGGCTGCCCGAACATTTGCGGTGTTGGCTGCCCGAACATTTGCGGTGTTGGCTGCCCGAACATTTGCGGTGTTGGCTGCCCGAACATTTGCGGTGTTGGCTGCCCGAACATTTGCGGTGTTGGCACTGTAGAATAAATAAAATAAATTGAAATTAAAATCCAATAACATCCAGTAATTTAATTTGAAACATCACGCGTACGATTTGTTGAAGGGGTGGCTGGTTTCCTGCTTCTAAAATATGCCATTCTTCTCTTGGATGATCCAGCCCGTTTAAGTTTAGGTTTCAACAAAGAAACTGAACTTTGAACACTTCTTTTCAAGATAGTTTTCTGGTATATCGAGAATGATTTTGTATTAAAGGGCGGAATATTAGATGGTGTTGTTCTTTGTTCCGAAACAACAATTGTACCACCAGCCAAGGCTTGAGATATACTATCGTCCATAGATTGACTTTCCCCCGATTCACCCGTTGCAATAACTAACTGACAGTTTTCTTCATTTTCTTGAGTTTCGTCACCGACCATGATAAAACCTTTTGTTTTGATAGGAATCATAACATTACCATCGTCATCTTTATTAAGAAATGTGACTATTGGATCAGATTGCTGATCAACTATGATCGTTGTTGCAGAAACTTCAACAGGAACATCAACTTGTAAATAGCTTTCTATCACGTTAGTTTCATCAACTTTTTCCGAAATTGTCGTAGTTACAGATAGAGTTTCTGCTGTTGCGGTTTCTTGCGTGAAAAGACCAGAATCCGCTGAAACAGACTCTAATTCAGGCTCAAAATTGTCTTTACTACCGGGAGAACAATCGATTGAAGATCCCAAATGCGAGTAAGTTTGCCTTTGTACGTCGCTATTACGATCCAATTGAAGAACTTCGGTTTCTTTCTTAGTTGATGGTTTTTCCATATGAATGACCGAAATTGCTTTATGGGAACTTACTTTCACTAAAAGGATTAAAATTTTTTATCAAGTATGAATTAATCGGTACTTGTTCTGCATAAGAGGTTTAAAAAGCATGCGGTTAAAGTGAGGCATTGAAACTAAACCTTTTAGACGTTAATTAAGAGTTAATTTTTTTTTGGAAAATCTGGTTTAACTTACCATGATAATTGTTAATTTCAGTCGGATGAACTGTTTTAGCAGCCAATTCTTGTTCCCAAAAAGCTTTGAGCTTCTCTTTGATCAGCCTTTGTTGTAGCTTTTGCCTATAATTAGCAATGTATACTTTAAAGGAAGGGGGAAGAGAAAAATCAAGTGATGTTTTATTGATTGTTTATCTAAAAATAAGGCTTGTTTGTGTGAGAAATATCACTGAGCTTAAAAAAAAAAAAAAAAAAAAAAAAAATTAAATTAAGTGCCAGTTTTACCCTCAAATTCAAATATTCGAAACCTGAACCTCCGACCAATCACGGAAGGCGCCATGTAGTGTTATAAGAAAAGTTAGCAATGGTAAAACCAGGTTTAACATTGCGTATGGCTCCACGTTAGTCGTTATTCCACTGCTTACTAGCTGCCGAACAAGCCTACGGTATTTGATTTTTTGAAAGTCAATTTAATTTCTAATACTTCCAGATATGGGTCAGCCTTGGAACTTCAGAAATACCAAGTATGTTTCAAGCTTTATTTTAAGACTAACTTCATAATTATGCACCGATTAGTTTGTTTACTATAGTTTTTTAAAAGTGGCCATCAGATTAAGCAAAGAAATTGCGCGGGAAAAGCTAAGCCTAATTTGAAACATTCGTCAAATTAAGCTTAGCTTTTCTCGCGCAATTTCTTCACCTTAATATGACACCCACTTTTAAAATACTTTAGTAAACGAATTAATGGGTGCATAATTATGAAGTTAGTCTTAAAATAAAGCTTGAAACATACTTTGTACCTGTGAAATTCCAAGGCTGACCCATATCTGGAAGTATTAGGAATTAAATCTGAAAGGTAAGTTAATTTCTAAAAATCAAATACCGTAGAATAACATTACGAAGTGAGGCTCGTCCCTCTTCTTAGAAAGATGAAGGATAAACTCCTTGGTCTGTCTTTGACCATCCATCTCAAGCCAGAGCTTTAGTTGGAGGTCGGTCATGGCACCAAGCCAGTCGGAATAGGGTCCGTGGAATCTACCATCCGCCCCCTCCTGGCAAGGATATCAGCCTCCTCATTACCATGATGGCCTTGATGCCCTGGCACCCAGCAAAGGTGAACTTTATTGCGGGGTACCCAGCATCGAGAGTAGATCTAAACCTCTTTAAAGCCTCGAGTGCAGCCTGGCTATCCGAAAAAAATGTGAATAACCATGCCGCGATAGTTCTTCTTGAGACAAAAGTCTACACAGAAGTAAATGGCAAAAATTTCCACCTGAAAAACATTGGAGTAAACCCTCTAGGCTTTCGTAGAAACCAAACTTTCGGTTTGGCAATATACCCCAGCACCAACACCAGATTCGGTTTTGGAACCATCAGTAAACCAGAGTAAATCACCCTGTGTTCCACAAATGGTTGCAAGAGACCAATTGCTGCGGCTAGGAAAGAGCGCGTCAAAAGACTTGAAATAAAACTTTGTAACCGTATTATCACAATCCATTAATAAAAATGGGTAACTGATTTGAGAAAGTAAGCAACGGTAAAGCCATGTTTAACATTGCGTATCACTCCGCAATCTACTTTCTACAACTTCTTGACCCTGGTTTTCTACAACTTCTTGACCCTGGTTTTCTACAACTTCTTGACCCTGGTTTTCTACAACTTCTTGACCCTGGTTTTCTACAACTTCTTGACCCAAACCATCATTTCCCGCCCTCTGTCGAGCTCTTCTCTTACTCTGTTTCTTGCATTGTTTCAAGGTATTTGAGATATTTTCGTAGCTGCTAGTAGCGTTCGGATACCTTCCACCGCGTTTTTCCTCGTCAAACAATGCTTTCGGAGTCATATTTGGTTCTTGCACCACTCGTTTCTTCAAACTCGCCATTAGCTTTAGGTTATCCAATTCCTCAAGGTCCGGTCCATGATTATGGGTTTTAATCAGAGCAAAAAATCCTAATTCACTAACAACTGCTGAAGCTCTGCAAGGTAAATTTTGCACCCCTCTCGCGACCCTCGCCCTCCAACATTTTAAATGCAACTTACCTAGTTGAGAACCTCTATTTTTAATATAGGCAAAGTTATCATTTACATACAGAACAGATCCAGCTCTTGTTCCTTCATCGCGTGAAAGATACTAAAGACAAGTTGACTAAGAGGTTAGAGGAGTGAGAGCGAGCGTCTTTATACAACGGAGGATCTTCGAATTTAGGGGGGGGGGGCTGATCGGGCGATAAGGGGGACTAATCAGGTGGGTTAAAGGGATACGCCTCTGGAGTTATTTAGATTTTTCATATTATATCTGGAGTAACCCCCTGATCCTATGATGCATAGATATAATAGAGTAGTGTTGCTCCATAGCATTGACCATGGCGGCCATTTTGGCGGCAACTCTTTTCTTATAGGAAATAGCGTGGGTGACGTCGCGTCACGTAACACTGATATTACTCTATATATGGTTTTATAAAGTAACACATACAATAATATAGAAATATAATAGCCCATCGACCATAGTGAGACGTAGTATTGGTAAATTCGCATACGACTCGCGCACTTTACAGTTTTCGTCGACGACATGATTTTATAAGCTTAAAAATTTATAAGCTTTGCTTCAACCGCTGATTTATAGCGTAGGCAACAGTTGAACCATGCTTGAACTGCGCGGCACTAGATCCACTAGCGACAAGAGTGCAGTATTTGAGACTAGGAGGCCATCTAGCTAGAAAATAAATAAAGTCAAAATGTAAATAACAATTGTTAAATTTTAAAAGTAAAGGGAATTTGCTAGTCTTCAAAAAGAAAAGCTCTAGTTTTTAACAAATAAATAAATTTGTAATTTTTAAAATTTATTTTTGCATGTGTATTGTTGTAAAATACGTTTATTTATATATAAAATTTATTTGTTCCAATCTATGCGCCATCTAGATGTAAGATAGCGAGACTAGAGAGATGATGTAATCATCGACAAACTACTAGTAGTTTGTCGATGATGTAATCTGGAGATTAGACCTGCGCATTAAATGTTTGCCATTATTAGTTTAGCGGGTAATTAATTACATTAAAAGACATTTTAAATTCAAATTACCAAGTTAAGCATAGTAATATAAGTTTTAGGGCGAACACCCCTCAATTTTAGAAAATGGAAATCTCCTTTTGGGAGTCAAAGATCAGGCGTAGATTGCAACGCGCTCGAACCTAATTCGATCTTCTTTCTCCAATGTTTCCCGCTGCAAACGAAGGGTGTTTTTTGCACAAACGACCTCGGAAAATATTCTCTCTTCTCTTTCGCTCGCCTGAAAAGACGCAACGAAGCGTGTTGGAGAGAAAGGGAGGTAATGGGCTGCCTCTGACGTACACTCCCCCATAACATATCTTTATTCAATCAATTTGATCGAACAGTAACTGACGTGACGCCAGCGGAGAGAGATAGCTACCACACTCTAGGCTTCTTACTATTACAGAGCCATTCGCGAACAAAAAAACAAAGAAAATCACTCCCGGGGAATTAAACTAAATTACCGAATTAATCACTTAGATTTCGTTGTAAAGGCCCACATTTTTGGTTTCCTCACGTTTCAATCTACTAGGGCACAAGTGATCAATACATTTAGCAATGGTTTTAAGCTCGAAATGAAGCCCTAAACATTTTTTATTTGAAAACATTTTCTTAAATCCCTGAACTTTGTTCAATAACTAAGTAACCGTATATCCTACGATAATGAGACTAACATCATTCGATTCCCCGAATAACTATACCCCGATTTAATGACGATTAATATCGAACCAGGAAATCATTTAAAACATTTTCAAAAGGGAAAAATGACATTATGGAGTTGATAATTAACGTTTAACTAATTAACGACTTATCGGAGGATATTAAAAGTGACATAGTTGAATTCCCCACATTTTAGTTGACAAGGGAAAGTATTTTTTACTGATATATATCTTAATTAGAAGCTTAGGGATAATTTCGAAAACCATTCGACGTTTTTCAATATTGAAAAAAGGGGTTAGGCTTAACTAATTAATTGTATAACTAATTAGCGGTTGGTCGCGCTATAATGAGACTAACACGGGTGAATATGACGTCTTTTAATCTATCAGAACGTTTATCACTCGTTTTCGTGCCACTTAATTAGAACCGAAAATATTAATTTCATCAACGTACAAAACTTCGATCAAATAAAAATTTTAGAACCGAGATAACATTTGTATCTTTTTGTACGACCTGCCAAATTAAGGCTTTTCAATTTTGGTTTTAAATTTATTACGGCTCGAAATTAAGCTAAATTAAAAAGAAAAATAGGTATTCCTGGGTTTGAAGGTCTGGGCAATCCGATAAAAATCTTTTCGAGAATTTAGGATGATATTTAACTATAATCACGATTAATTTTAATCGTTATTTAGTTTAGTTGAGGTTCAGGGAGGGCCTAGAAACACTCGTGTCGAAATGGCCCATATTTAGTCGCAAAATACGATAAAACCCTTAATTAAGTTTAATTTTTTGACAATTTTGTTTAATTCCAATAGAATTAAGACTTATTCTAGGATAGAAAACGTCGATAACATCGTTTTTGGCCACACATACAAGATTAAAATAAATAATCTATCCAATTAGACTTAATTAGCCCGTAATTAAGCTTAATTGACAACTTATATTAATAAAATCGGCTTAAAATGTTGGAAAAAGCTAAAAATAATAGTGGCTGGTGTTATTCCTTAATTCTATAAATTTTTCGTTAACTTGAATTTTAGTGTAGTATTAATATTTTGTTTGATTTAATTTTAATTTAAAATACCAAATTTTTATTGATTTGATAGAATTTCTGCAATTTGACTTATAGTGATTGATATGATACGCTTCTCTGATATTGGCCCTTTCTGATCTAATTGATTTTAATCGTTATTTAGTTTAGTTGAGGTTCAGGGAGGGCCTAGAAACACTCGTGTCGAAATGGCCCATATTTAGTCGCAAAATACGATAAAACCCTTAATTAAGTTTAATTTTTTGACAATTTTGTTTAATTCCAATAGAATTAAAGGTAAAGGCAACCCCACTTTAAAAGTACTTCCATTGGAAAGAGCATGCTTAAAAACCTACAAATCAAAACACATTATAGTGATTTAAGTCTTGGTTAATTTATAAATATCATTTTAAAACCGAAATTTACGTTCCTAGAAGAACGCCATATTTGCTTCCCGGCATTTCGAGTTTTAAAAATAAGGATCCGCTTCTATGATTGGCCTTTAAGTGACCCAATAAAGATTCGCGAAACGAAGGCCATTCGAGTCGACTGCAGTCGGATCGTCTGTTCGTAACTTCGTAAGAAGACCCGTAATTTTGTGATTTCTAACTTTCTACGAAAACATGCCAAATTGCGTAATTAATGAATGCAGTTTAGTTCTTACCTTCTAATTCTTCAAATCAACTTAAGATTCGGTTAATACCTAGTACTGACTACTACTAGCTCAGCTGCCCGACCTACCTTCGGGTTAGTGTTCGCGCGCGGGATCCTTCGGAAGTAGCCTATGTTTCGGCCCGGCATATCTTATTTGACTCTAAAGAAATAGAGCGCGCTTATACCCACATCTATTTTCAGCTAGAGTCAAGTGACTTTAGGTGAGAAATAAACCAATCGGCGAAGCCGATCCTCAGCAGGCATCGAAAGGGTATGAAAAAACTAAAATGGCGTTCACTAGAGATCACTTTTTGCTTATAATAAACGCAAATATCTTAATATCTACTAACTATTAAATTTTTTGCGATATGATATTAGTCGTTTTAATATACGCTCTATAATTTAAGACACACTTCTTTTTATCCCGGTCTGTACCTTTAAGACTTATTCTAGGATAGAAAACGTCGATAATATCGTTTTTGGCCACAAATACAAGATTAAAATAAATAATCTATCCAATTAGACTTAATTAGCCCGTAATTAAGCTTAATTGACAACTTATATTAATAAAATAGGCTTAAAATATTGGAAAAAGCTAAAAATAATAGTGGCTGGTGTTATTCCTTAATTCTATAAATTTTTCGTTAACTTGAATTTTAGTGTAGTATTAATATTTTGTTTGATTTAATTTTAATTTAAAATATCAAATTTTTATTGATTTGATAGAATTTCTGCAATTTGACTTATAGTGATTGATATGATACGCTTCTCTGATATTGGCCCTTTCTGATCTAATTGATTCGATAGATTACCAAAAAAAAAAAAAAAATATTGAGAGAATGATTTATTGCTAAAATTTCTAAAAAAAAATCATGAGATAAAATTGATATAAACTTATGTAGAAAAATATTTATTTGATAGTTCACAAAGCTTCATCGGGAAAAAAATTAGGATTTGATAGAATATTTTGGCACCTAGCATAGGGTGATTTGAATTTAACCTAGTCGTAAAAGTGACAGAATTTTGATAAATTCATTCGCCATCTATGATATTTTGGAATAGAATAAAATGATTCTTCCTATTTGTAAAAGTAAAAAATTTCAGAGAAATTTTATATTGTCGTCATCATCTATATGATAATTTGAGAGGAAAAAAATCTATCTGAAAGTGGGTCCATCTTTTCCCTATTAAAATATTTAAATTGAATTGTTCCGTGTCCTCTAGAGTCGTAATTTGGCACCTTAGAACATCACAGTTTCAAATATGCGTAGTAATTTAACTTTGTTCCATTTTGTTATGGCTATTTGGTGCAGAAATTTAATTTTCTATAAGTAAAGATTCATTTTCTATAAGTAAAGATTCATTTTCTATAAGTAAAGATTCATTTTCAGTTAATAAAATAGAAAAAAATATGGTAATAAAGGTTAATAAAGTCGAAAATGTCTTCCATTCGTTGTGTATATATTTTTCTTCATTCGAAAAGGCAAGCAAAAAGGAAAATAGTCTTCGCCCGACGGTGACTTTAACTGGTCGAGTAACCATCACCGAAGTCAAAGTTTCGTTACATCTCTAAGAGACTTATCAATCCATTCTAATTTGAGAATTTTAATTTCAAAATTTATTTAATTTCAATAGGACTCTTCATATCTGTACTCTCAAACATTGTTTTCATATAGAATACAAAATGGATTTCAAAATAGTGAATGCTGTAGGTTTTTTCATTTATACGGGAATTCAACTTTATCTTTTATTTGATATCCTTGAAAATGGTCCTAATCCTCTAATTCAAATATTTGAAACAAATATTAAGCTTGAACCAAAAGATACGTTCTGAGTACACGAGTTTACAAAGTTGAAATGTTTGGTATATCGTAAATACGGGCATCGAAATGTGTTGTTAACTCCTAAAAGACGGGAAATTTGAAAGGTGAAAAATTACGTCGATAATCAAAGTAGAAGGTTCAGTATGAAGCTCGAATTCAGTACTTTATTTGCAAAAGTAGTCCATGGAGTTTCATAACTGGTTGCTAACTTGTCTCCGGATAACGAGCGAGATTGGCCGAAAATTCGATGCTTGTTAAATGTAAAGAAAAATTTAAGATTTGTAGCTTAATCAAGAGCAAAGGGTTTAGGATTTAAATAATTTAGGGGAGCTTGGTAAATAAAAATAACTTGATAAGATACTTCTGGTTATAGGGTTAGTTCTACACTCTATCCTTAGGGTGTAATAAATAAGGATCTAAGCCATTGATAATTTTTTCGCTATAACGTTTTTCGAGACCTTTATTTGACTTAGACAACTCTCTGAAAATACAAATTAATGTGAGTGTAAGGATAACCACTAACCTATTTCAATGCTATTTTGTCGTCTGCTAAATATCTGTTGGTCATCCAGACCTCCACCTTTTCAAACTGAGAGAAAGCGTCTCTGTTGCTATGGCGACGGGGGCGAGGGTGCCATACTTTCCACGCTCTGACACTTTTCCACGCTATGACACTTTTCCACGCTATGACACTTTTCCACGCTATGACACTTTTCCACGCTATGACACTTTTCCACGCTATGACACTTTTCCACGCTATGACACTTTTCCACGCTATGACACTTTTCCACGCTATGACACTTTTCCACGCTATGACACTATTTTTCCACGCTATGACACTATTTTTCCACGCTATGACACTTTTCCACGCTATGACACTTTTCCACGCTATGACACTTTTCCACGCTAATACCCTGTTCCAACTATGGAGTTTTCCTACTAAAACCTTTCATCAACCAATGAGAGAAGCCCTTGGAAGTAATGAGCACGCCGGGCCGTCCGTTTCTTCCAACGATTTTGGACGTTGGAAGATATGAACATTGGAAGTAACGATCCAACCCCCTCGGGGCGATCTCTCCGTGTCCGGTTCTCCCTACCGACACAACCTTTCGCGACCTCAGGCACTCTAACATAGGGTATTAAATATAAATGCACCAATGGGTGCATCCTCCCCTCCAAAAAAAGAATGGAATGTATACAAAAATAGTTTAGTAAACAAAAGTAACCTAGATTTTAGGACCAAAAGGAGAATTGACGATTAATAACACGTTAACAATTAAGTCATTGAAGGAGGATATTTGGGGTACAGTTCGTCATATGTGTTTCGTATTTGAATCTCCCGCCTCTGTGTTTGGAGAATGACCTACAAGTATTTGTATTTGTAAACTTAAGGCTAGGAGGATGAAGGGGGACCTCTACGTCATTCTCCAAATAATATATGAACACTTACAACAGATGACTTCTAAAGAGAGAGCATCGGCAGTCGGTTTAACCATGGATAAATAATAACTTACTAACTGGAATGAGGGATAATGCGATCTTAGTTTAGGCTAAAACTAAGGGTGAAATAAAAAATAGGCCAATTTCTGATAAAACTAAACCTGAAATAGAGATAAATGGACTATTTAACCCAATTATCCTAAAACTAGGCAGGAAATAGCCTATTTCTGTCCTAAAAAAGGCCTGAAATAGGAATAGGTCTATTTCCTCTAAAATTAGAACTGAAATAGACCTATTTCTGCTAAAACTAGGCCAGAAATAGGCCAAATTCTAACTGTATTTAATGTAATTAAAAAATTGTAGCTAATACCATGTTGGCATGTGGATGCAAACTGAATAGTATTTCCACCAGCGCCACAAAATCCATCTATAATGTAATCACTACGACATCTTTGGGCAATGTGTTTACTGATTCTTTCTGGTGTCACGGAATACCACGATTCTATGATATTTGCGGAAAATATTTCATTAGAATGCTACAGAAGAAAATTCAAGCTACAAACCAACTTAGCAAACATACCGGCATCAAGTTTAATCCCTTTGTCGAATCTAGAGAATAGTCTATATCTCTGGGCCCAATATTTCTTCAATTCAGGATTTTCCAGCATTTCTTCTGGCATACCTTTCGTATTAATTGGTTTTTCTTCGAACTTCCCTCAACATTTGGATTATAGTTTGAAAGGTCTTCTCTGTTGGCATCGTCTGTAGTTTTCTTAAGTTTTTTATTGTTGATAACTTTTACAGGTACTGGTAAATTGTCATCCGAAGTTTGTACCGCTAGACCAGCCCGTTTGAAATGAAAACTCAAATCTGCATTTTCCTCAGAATCATTTTCGTGACTGTGAAGTGGTTTAACAAAACCAGAGTTAAAATTATACTAACTTAACCTTAGCTAAAATAAAATTATCCCAGCATACCTTCGTTTAAAGTGAATTGGCCTTTCTTCAGGAGGATCATCGTCACTCGAAGAACCATTCTTAAATGAATTGGCTGCAGAAAAAGGTGCTATTCTGTTGTTGGTGTTAGTTTGAACTTCAGCACTACCATTTTGGTTGTCCTTTTCTTGAGGATGCTTATTTTCTTCCGCTTGACCACTTGGAACTGACACGTAAAGATTTTGAAAGAACTTGTCTTTTTCGTCTTCGTATACGAAACACCAATGTTCATTCCAAAGGTCTTGCCACATTGAGTCATAGTCATTGTTAGAATTAAGTTCTGTTGGATCTATGAAATCAGTATTTGATTCTTCTGCTGAAGTTTTGACTTCGCAACTGTCATTGGTGTCGTTTTCTCGTATCATATAATCGGAGTATTTCAAAGCCCTTGAGACTGAAACAATGGTATAACCATTTTCATTCATCGCAGTCAATAAGTTCATTTCAAAATTACATCTTTTTGTTAAATCCAACGAGCTTCCAGTAGGTTTTGATTTTTTCACATCACAGTCACTCCAGCTCGCTTTGTCACACACCTCATAATAGTCAATATCGGAATGGGATGTTTTTTTAGCTTTACCCTGGTTCTTTTTCTTTTTATTTCTCCCTTTCTTATATATCGCACTCTCCTTAACATTACCAAATGACAAAGGAAGTCCCATAAGTTTCATTAATTCAATTTCTTCGGAAAATAAGTCAAAACACTTTTGTTCTTGTTTTACAACTACAAGTTCTTCCACAACTTTTTCTACTTCTTGTTCATCAAACAGACCAAGGCCTATGTCATCGTGGTCAGCAAGTTCTTCAATCTCTTCTTGCACTTCTAGAAAAACTGTAACACTTTTTCCTAATCCAAAATTTAAATATACTTGAGAAAATGCACCCACGGCTTCGAATTCAGTCGATTTATCGGTAAAAACAACTTCCATTATTGAAGTTAAAATATTCAAACAGGAACGATTCTTCCAACGATTGAAAAATGTTTTTTTTTTTTTTTTTTTTTTTTTTTTTTATATAGGACTGGGAATTGCCCACGCAACGGATGGAGAAGGGAAAGGGAAAGAGGATTTACCATACCGTTGCGGACCATTCGCAACACTCCCTATGGACAAGCGACCTGCCATTCAATCAGGACAATACCCAGACCTTGCCACTGAGCCGCCAGTTTACAGGAGTGCGCCACCACTCCCGGCTTTGAAAAATGTTTAAGCCGTCTGCTTGTGCTTCATCATTCATCAACGGGTTCTGCTGTTTTAGAGTTTATACCCCTACAGCTTCCTAGCATTCTTGAACATCAGCCAATAACACACGGTGAAATTCTACCATTACGGTAGTATTTTGCATTTTAATGCTACTACAAACGAACTTTGAACTTTTGAAAGCCAACATCTTTTTTCTTTTTCTTTTTCAGTTAGAGCTAGGGCCATAAGGCCATAACAGCTCTGGAGACATGTGACGAATAGGGGTTTCAACAAAATATTATAAGAGAGGGGAATTGAAATAAAAATTTAGAAGTACGTTAAAATGAAATTAAATTGAGAATCAAATTAGAAGTTAAATGATATTAAATGCTATTAAATTAAACTAGAATTGGGCGTGGAGAGGATGATCTAGAAAGAGAAAGAGTGCTATAATTTTTCACGTTTTTAATTATAATTTAAATTAAATTTAAGTAAGTTTTTTGAAGAAATAAAATTATGGCCTTCTTACAAAAATGTTGGACACCTTTTATGGTGTACTCGTGGACTACAATAAAGTTTGGTTGCCTATATTCGGCATCGTACACTGCGGTAAATTCACTAAGTTCTCTCAAATTATTAAACTGATTAACAAAATTAAAACCTTTTATATTTTTAAAGATTATACGTATCATATGTATTTTCTACGGAATTTTCGTCCTTAGAGGCGGTGAATCTGACGAATTCTTCTCCCCATTCTTTGAATTAGAACGAGGAGGTTTGTTCATCTATTATTCAAGTTTTGTTCAAAAACGAATTTTAAATTTTAATACATCATATAGCTCTCTTAGCGGCTGTGGTTTTTAGTATTATTTTTAGCTTGTTGGTCATTGCCTTTTCCGCCCTCTTGGCTCTTGGCGTTCAAAAAGTACGTATGAAAGTTGATTAAATTTAAAACTATGGGAGTGTCAATTTTTTAATTCCTTTTTCTTAACAGGAAAACAGAGGCTTATTTTTGCCATGGATGATTGCTGTCACGTTTGAAATACTACTGGCAATTGTGTTTGGTCTTTGGCTAATATACCGATATTATAGAAATGTAATTTAGAAATTTTACGATATACTTATGCAATTAGATAGTTAAAACATATTTTGTATGAACAGCTCTATTCAATTTTGGCTGCTATTATCATTTGGACTCTGGATGGAATCCGCGTAAGTGTTTTGTTAAAGAATGTCTCATTAAGTTAATTTAGAGCTTTAAAGTTAGACCAATTAAATCAAAATCTAACAAAAGTAAAACCTTGTTAAAGGGAGAATGCAGCTTATCAAGTGATTTTTTTTTATACAATCCTTATTGATTTGAGCAAAAAAAATTCAGCAAACAAAAATTAAACTAGAAATCAATTTAAAACTTACCCGAAAATAGGCTTAGCTGGATTCATGGAGATCCTGAATTTCTTCGCATTGATCCATCGTGAATTCGAAACTTCCAATAACATTGATCACGTGTTGTTAGGTTGCATTCTCCCTTTAAAGAAAATTTTAAAAATCCAATCCTAAAATGTAATTTTTCATGAAAAAAGTGAATTTGTCCTAATTCTAAGTATTTTTAAACGCATTTTTCCTATTGGTAGTAAGTTAAACTAAATTTATTATCATTTTTTGTAGGTATATTGCTTATTATGCGTGGTATCGCATTACCAAGTGATCAAAGAGCTACAAGAACCAAGTTTTGTCATTCTTTACCCTTACTAAATCCCCGTGAATATCACCGTTTATTTCATGCATTCCATATTATTTCTTATATACAAGTCTGTGTCCCAAACCCAGAAATCTCATCATAATGACGATTAAGTTCAGTAAGCCTAGAGTTTTTTCAGGGATTAGTTTATTTTTAGAGAATGTAACAAAAATCTTTGCATTTTTTTAAAGCTAGGGTAAAGACGAGAGTTACTCTTTTATCTTTAATGATCTAAGCACATCAGTTTTTTATATATAACGGAGTGTAGTTTTTAAATATGTACAAAATGGTCCATTTATATTTTTTATACCATTATTATAATTCTAATAAAAAACACTTTAAAAAAATATCGTTCCTCTTTTATAATATTACTTATATTTCAGATAATTTAAGTTTCAAAGACTTTTGTGGCTTTTTTTCCCCTAAAAAGTAAAAACAAATGCCCGCTAAGTTATTTTACATTTCATGAACTTCACGGCTGTTCGTTTTATGGAAGCTACGACCTAACAGGAACATTAACTCAAGAAATTCCGCAGACTCTCTTATTGCAAACAAAAACTTTAAACTTTTAAGTTCCATCAAAGCCAAAAATATTGGCAATGGTGTTAATTTATCGAGCAACGCTAGTTTCAAACAAAGATCAAGATTTGGTTGACCAAAGACTGTAACTCTCCTTAAATTCTCGTTAAGCCTATTTTCTGACTACGTTAGATAATAAAATTTTAATATTTGATTCATTAATTAGTCGTATTCTTATAATACGAGTGAAGTTAAACTTCATTTCACCTTTTCTCCCTAAAGCTATTGTCTGTTGAGTTTAAGTTTCGTTAGAATTTTAACTCATTAAGTCACAAGCTTCGACATTACAGGAATGTAAAACCTAAAAACGCTCTATAAACTTCAACAAAACGAGTTTAAAGTCTAAAGCTGGGTTTTCAAAGGAGCGGGTAGCGGGCAAAAATCCAGCGGGTGCGAGAAAAAACTGAAATATCTCGCTCCCGCTAAGCAAAAGACCGTTTTCATTAAAGCGAGTTTTTGCGCGAGAGAGTGTAAATCGCGGGAAAGAGGGTAAAAAATCGCTACCCGCTCCGATCTAACTCGATTAGATATTCTCGCTCCGCTTTCGTTTTCTCGCACCCGCTGTATTTTTGCCCGCTACCCGCTCCTTTGAAAACCCAGCTTTACAACAGCATTTAAAACTAACGAAACTGCTTCTCAAAATTGATAAGAAAATATACTTTAACGACTACCTACAATCAGAGAGTTGAAGCCCCCTTTTTTTGTTCATTATCTTAATTACCTGCGAAGATTTGTAGCCATAAAGTATGATTCCTCACAGAGGAACACCAGTATCGTAGTTTTTATTATGGATTTCCGGTTGATAACTTAACAGGATGATTAACACCCAAATATGAAGCGAAAACTGCGAGAAAAGAAAGAAGTATCAAGTTTATTAAACTAAATATTGACTAAACAGTAAACTGCATACAGTAATACAGAGGTTTTACTGTAAATCAGTCAACGCTAATTAAAATCGTATAGTATATTTACCATATATGCCAAAAGAAAAGCCCTGGAAGCTGGATTTCTTCGCAAAAACGATCCAGTTCGAATGCTAAGAATTTCTTGATAAGTAACGTAAATTAGATATTACCACGGACCGTGTATATACCGGACGAGAAAAGCAAGCGTTTTTCTGCCCCGTGCACCGACTCTCAATAGAGCCCAGAAAATAACCGTACAAGGTCGTTTATTAAATTCAAAATGGCGCTTGTCTTTAAGTCGCGGCGAATCCAAGATAACATTAAAAGGCAGAAAAATTCGATCCACAATGATCATTATTAGTCAAAAAGGTAATTATTTTAAATTTACAATATCTTATTATAGCGCTAGACATAAAACAAGGGCCTAAAATTGATTATTAACGAGACGAACGTCAAATTTCTTTAAGCCTCGGTTTATGTATTCTTATTTTCATTCATAAATTAACCATAATAATGAACAGTATTAGGATAACATACTTAGACCTAGGCATAACTGGATCTGTATTGTTCTGACACAATGAATACATACACCGATGGTTTTTCGTAATTTTTGCGTAATATTAACACCCTAATTTAAGTTGAACTTCATTCAAACCAAAATTTAAAGCTAATTTTTACATTAAATTAAAATAAGCGCGAACAAATTATAACGTGCGAAAACAGGATAGCCATTTTGAAATTTCGCTCTCACGTGACATAAGAGTCACGGAGAAAAAAAAACGACCTTGTACCGCTATTTTCTCTGTCGCTTCAGAGCCCAATGCTCGGGAAGATTTTTTTGTACTGTGGAAGGCTGGCGAATTCTCGTCCGGTATATACACGGTCCGTGATATTACTAAATTAAAATTACCTTAGGGAATCAATAATCCCGTAAGCTTTCTTGACCCTCTTTGTAAGTCTACCATCGAAAGCGTTTTCGGTAAAATAGGCTCCTTGAAATCTATTTTTGGTATCTTCAAGACAAAAACCAAAGTTTTAAAACTGAAATATTAAAATTATTCTCGTTAAAATGGTTCGAATACCTTCTACCGAAATTCGAACACTCATATTGCCTTTACTACTCGATAGTTGAGCTTCTTTCATTCTCTGCTGCAATTCAAAAATTGTGCGGAAATTTTCGATGAAAGCCACGATTTCTTATTATAAGAAAATAACAGTTTACTCACTTCTAGTCTTTCCATTTGCATAACCAAAGAATTTTTCTCGGTACTTAACGCCTCTAAAACAGTTTGCTTTTGAATTAAACTAGGGGTGTGCGAGTACTCGCAAATTGCGAGTACTCGGTCGCGAGTCCGAGTCCGAGTACTCGGACTCGCAACACGTTTTTGCAGGACTCGCGCGAGTACCCGAGTCCTCCACCAAGGCTAAAAATTACTCGCATAGGACTCGCAATAGGTATAAAAATCGGACGAGTCCTAATTTTTGGGGTGGAGTTTATATTTTTACAGCAGTTTCTATACATTTAGTTAATTTACTTTACCTTTTAGCACTTTTACTACTTAAAAAATCCTTTATCACCGAAAATTCCAATACAATAGTAAATGGTATAGGTGGGTAAACTTCATCTTTGATTTGCCACAGCCAACTTTGATCCCTCTTATTTTGTGCCGCCCTGGCTTCAAAATATAGAAATCAAAGTTGGCTGTACATATAAATAGGCATTAAAGGCGGATGCACACTGATTAATTTGGGACTCGTCTAGAAATTTTGGACTCGTATTGGACTCGAAACCATTTCTTAAGGACTCGAAGACTCGTCGAGTCCAGTTTTTCAGGACTCGGACTAGGACGAGTCCAGTTTTCCAGGACTCGGGACTCGACTCGAAACCAAAAAAACAGGACTCGCACACCACTAAATTAAACTTTCAGTTAAATTACGTATCCTGGATTCTAATTCAGCTTGATTGCTTCCACTTTGCGCTTTCGTCGTTAACTTTAAATTAATTAATTAAATGTTAATTTAATTTCGAATAAATTGGAATCTAAAGTTTTGTAACCTGTTTTCTAAGCTTTTCAACTTCTAAATCGCGATCTTTAATACGTGAATGTAAATTGGTTTTAGTTCTCGTTAAATCTTCTCGAAGATATTTTAGTTCCTAGTTTAAATAAAATCAAATTTAGTGAACTTTTAAAAAGTTTAAATTTAAATAAAAGGGATAATGAAGATATATTTATTTTTAATTAATTAGAAGTTAAAAGTAAGAATGGTCACAAAAGGTTACTAATTAATATACAGTTAATTATCAAAGTTGAGAGCTTTGAGCTAGCTAAGCCTAATTTAATTTATCAAAACTCTAAAGTATGCAAGAGTTTGATTAATTATAGATTTTCTATCATTTTTACCAATCATTTAGGCTTAGCAGATTTGAATCCCAACTTTATTAATTAACGAGAAACCTTTGATGTTTATAAGTTTTTAACGCTTCTGATTAAAGACACATTGTTTTCATTATCCCTTTAAATGAACTCAGAAGTTGTTATATAGCAGTTTAATAGATAAATATTGGATCCCACAGTCTCGCTGACATCTTCGGAGTTGATTTAGTCTATTTTCTTACTTCTTTGTGCTGTAAAATCTCATTCTCTAAGTCTTCCCTGCAATTCTTCTCAATTTGAAGACTTTCTTCCAAATTACGGCATTTTTCATTCATCCTTTCTATTTCTTCCTGAAAATATCAGTTAATTAACTTAACTTAATTTTAAGATGAATAAAATCTTTCGTAAATGGCAAAGTTACCTGGCAACTATGTTCCAAACTTTGTAATTCCGACCTCAAAGTTTCGCAAGTAGCTTTGGCTTGGATTAAATCTTCTCGCAAACAATCATTCTCCTTGGTTAAAGATTCTTCCAAAGATATTCTTTGGTTTCCTTCAGAGCCTTCCGATTGTTCGTCGTTGTTTACGCTATTATCCTTTAACGTTGAAATCAATTTTTCTTTCGACTATGGACAAAGAAAATAATTAAAGTTGTTAAAGGGATAATGCAGAGTGACTTTGAGTGATATTTTATCATAGATTTCTCAGTTTAAAAGGTCTACTCATCTAGCAACTTTAGCAAAACATTTAAGACCAATATTATGAGTTGATTTTAACTAGACCTATCTCGTTCGAAAGAGGAGTTTAATTACTATTAAATATAATTATTTCAAAAACTTTCACCGTTTTTGAGCTGAGATATAAAGGGTTTTTTCTACCCCCACGTATATATATATATTTATATATATATTTATATATATGTAAAAAAAAGCCGGGTTTTCTTAATTTTCATAATTTTATTTGATTAAGAAGGAATGAGTTGATTTTACTAGACCTATCTCATTCGAGAGAGGAGTTTAATTACTATTAAATATAATTATTTCAAAAACGTTCACCGTTTTTGAGCTGAGATAAAGGGTTTTTTCTACCCCCACGTATATATATATTTATATATATGTAAAAAAAAAGCCGGGTTTTCTTAATTTTCATAATTTTATTTGATTAAGATGGAATGAGTTGATTTTAACTAGACCTATCTCATTCGAAAGAGGAGTTTAATTACTATTAAATATAATTATTTCAAAAACTTTCACCGTTTTTGAGCTGAGATAAAGGGTTTTTTCTACCCCCACGTATATATATATATTTATATATATGTAAAAAAAAGCCGGGTTTTCTTAATTTTCATAATTTTATTTGATTAAGAAAGAATGAGTTGATTTTAACTAGACCTATCTCATTCGAAAGAGGAGTTTAATTACTATAAGATATAATTATTTCATAAATACTGACCATATTTGAGCTGAGATATAAAGAATTATCAATCCCTAAAGTATTATCTTATAAAACGGGAAATGGTGTTTGAATATGAAGCTATACTAGCGCTTTCAAGGCGCCATCTATTTGGAAGCGATTACATAAAATTTTACTTAAATTTAGTTTAAACGCGTTTTTTACAAATATTTCTGTTAGACTAAAATAGAAAATAATGAATATTATCATAAATGATTTTACTTACCCCTAATTTTAACGTTTTTACCGTAAAATTCGTCGAAAACTAAACCTTGATAGGTAGGTCTGAAAATGGTTTTAGGCGATATCTCGAGTCGCGAGTCTGGCAGAATCTGGGACATTTTTTGGGCCGATTCATTTGGTCGAATGAACGACCGATTCTGCCAAATTGACGGCGATAAAATCGTCTTATATGTTTTTCTTAAATATTTCCGAGTGAATAAAATCAGTTGTATTGAAATTTGAAACTCTAAATCGTGCCAGATTGTGATTATATTTAAATTTCGTTTTAAAAGAAAATCTAATTGTATTTAAATTTCATGTTTTAAAAGAAAATTTAATTGTATTTAAATTTAATGTTTTAAAAGAAAATTAAATATCTGTCACTTCAGACATTCAAGGCCATAACATGTCCTTCTGGGTCTTTGTTCGCAAAGACATTTTTGATATAATATCTGTCACTTCAGACATTCAAGGCCAAAACATGTCCTTCTGGGTCTTTGTTCGCAAAGACATTTTTGATATAATTAATTAGGCTTTGACATGGAGAGTGGTAATGTCGAGGTTGTCTCTGTAGGACTTTTAGCGTCTCTATTCGAGTCATGTAGAAACCATTTTCCAATCCCCATAAATTGAAAAAAAAAATCACTAATTAATTATAATTAACCAAAGTAGGAGTAAGATTAATTAAAACCCCTTTGTAGGAATGGAATAATTGTTGTAGATGTGATTCGGTTAAGCCTAGCAATGTGGAAACCATTTTCCAATCCCCATCAATTGAAAAACAGTCACTAATTAATTATAATTAACCAAAGTAGGAGTAAGATTAATTAAAACCCCTTTGTTGGAATGGAATAATTGTTGTAGATGTGATTCGGTTAAGCCTAGCAATGTAGAAACCATTTTCCAATCCCCATCAATTGAAAAACAGTCACTAATTAATTATAATTAACCAAAGTAGGAGTAAGATTAATTAAAACCCCTTTGTAGGAATGGAATAATTGTTGTAGATGTGATTCGGTTAACCCTAGCAATGTAGAAACCATTTTCCAATCCCCATCAATTGAAAAGCAGTCACTAATTAATTATAATTAACCAAAGTAGGAGTAAGATTAATTAAAACCCCTTTGTAGGAATGGAATAATTGTTGTAGATGTGATTCGGTTAAGCCTAGCAATGTAGAGACCATTTTCCAATCCCCATCAATTGAAAAACAGTCAATAATTAATTATAATTAACCAAAGTAGGAGTAAGATTAATTAAAACCCTTTTGTAGGAATGGAATAATTGTTGTAGAAGTGATTCGGTTAAGACAATCAATGTAGAAACCATTTTCCAATCCCAACAATTGAAAAACAGTCACTAATTAATTATAATTAACCAAAGTATGAGTAAGAGTAATTAAAACCCCTTTGTAGGAATGGAATAATTGTTGTAGATGTGATTCGGTTAAGCCTAGCTATGTAGAAACCATTTTCCAATCCCCAACAATTGAAAAACAATCACTAATTAATTATAATTAACCAAAGTAGGAGTAAGATTATTTAAAACCCCTTTGTAGGAATGGAATAATTGTTGTAGATGTGATTCGGTTAAGCCTAGCAATGTAGAAACCATTTTCCAATCCCAACAATTGAAAAACAGTCACTAATTAATTATAATTAACCAAAGTAGGAGTAAGATTAATTAAAACCCCTTTGTAGGAATGGAATAATTGTTGTATAAGTGATTCGGTTAAGACAATCAATGTAGCAACCATTTTCTAATCCCAACAATTGAAAAACAGTGACTAATTAATTATAATTAACCAAAGTAGGAGTAAGATTAATTAAAACCCCTTTGTAGGAATGGAATAATTGTTGTAGATGTGATTCGGTTAAGCCTAGCAATGTAGAAACCATTTTCCAATCCCCATCAATTGAAAAACATGTCACTAATTAATTATAATTAACCAAAGTAGGAGTAAGATTAATTAAAACCCTTTGTAGGAATGGAATAATTGTTGTAGATGTAATTCGGTTAAGCCTAGCAATGTAGAAACCATTTTCCAATCCCCATCAATTGAAAAACAGTCACTAATTAATTATAATTAACCAAAGTAGGAGTAAGATTAATTAAAACCCCTTTGTAGGAATGGAATAATTGTTGTAGAAGTGATTCGGTTAAGAAAATCAATGTAGAAACCATTTTCCAATCCCCACAATTGAAAAACAGTTATCAATAAATTTTAATTAACTAAAGTAGGATTAAGAGTAATTAAAATCCCTTTGTAATAATGGAATAATTGTTGAAGATGTGATTCGGTTAAGACTATCAATGTAGAAACCATTTTCCAATCCCCATCAATTGAAAAACAGTCGCTAATTTTGTTTTTCCACAAAAAGAATTGTTCCGATTGGCTCAGGCGTGAATTCAGTGATTATATTTCGAGAATTAACTAATTACTGTTAATAATACCTTGATATACATACATAACTATTTATATTAATGGTTTTGCGGTGCTAGAACTAGAAAATAGAACCCTTCTCTCGAAGTTGGTTGGAGGGAGCGATCGGTGATATCTGGATCTATTTTGATTTTTAAAATAATTTGGATTTATTTCCCAATGATTAACTATATGGATTAGTCTAATAATTAGTAGAAGAATCATCTGAATTTCCTAAGTACACACGCAACCTGGCTCGTACAAAATTTTGGAAGTTAATTTATCCGAGTTCCAAATTTTCCCTGACCATTTCTAAATAATTTCCCTGACCAATTTTAATCTATTTTACATTAATTTATTCTTACGAAATCTGCTCTTGGCAATTTTCACACTGTATATGATATTTTTTATCCATTAAGGTCAAGATAGTTTACTCGGAATATAAGAAACAACTTGAATATTAAGGCAAATATTTTCTGTTCATAATAATTACGCTACAATTAATTAAAGAGGTCCCTGACACGAATCAAAATGTTTAATTTCTGGCCATTTGGGTTCATTCTTAAATGGATTATGAGTTCGGGTCGTGAAACAATAAAAAAAGAGCTTTAGAACCATTATTTGGGCTGAAATAAGCAACTAATTTTTACTAAAGACGACCTTCAGTTATTTCTCTCTAATTTTGTCAAGAAAATTGAAAAAGAGCGTTACTAGATTGAAAATATATTCGATAAAACCTGAAATTAACGCAACTAGAATTAGCGAGAGATGTTTAAACTTTATAATATAACAGCAACAACATCAATTTCTTCGAATCTTGATACGCGATTGTTTTAAAAAACGAATCTATACGCGTTTAAAAGTGAAATTATTTCAGTTAATTACTCGACCCCGACGTCATAATGAAATGACACAGAGGTCAAGGGTTAGTAAACCTTAAACATTAACCCTAAAACGTATGCGGGCGAAGGGGCCTAACCGCGACCTGGGTAGTGCCGCCTGGTATGCTTAATTCTAGGGTGTAGTTAGTAAACGTAATTATTGAAGACAAAAAAAAAAAACCTTCCGAGTTCCCTAAACATAACGTCAAATTTGACCGCGATTGTTTAAACTAAAGCTACGAGCAACGTTCACGTTAGGGACGCTACTCGACCTCGGAAGTAAAAAAAACCCGACCAATTTGGGGGTTATGTTTTTAAGTCCCACGAAGATCTGGAAACGTGCACTTGGAAAATAAAATGATACTGCTCGCTCAAGTCATTCGTGACCAACGCGTCGCGACCCTAATTTGGTTACGAAACCATATCGCGCTCGGTATCCTAAAATGAGCGGGCCTAATTATAAGTCTCGAGGATTACGATCTCCCACGCAATTGTTTGAACTCAAGCGTTGCGCCCTTTCTCTTGGATCCCCCGAAGCAGTCACCTTAAGATGCAAGAAAAAACATAACACTTTGACCCTAACAAGGAAGATAACCTCCACCGCGCTTCGTCCCAAAAATGGTGGACTCCTCGCCCGCCATTAGTGGACGAACCCCCAAACCACAATTAAACAGTTCTACACATAACCGAAAAGGAATTAACCAATTCGGCAAAAACACCATTGAAGAATCCAGCAGTAGTAATAGTGGGACCTCGAGTGCAGCAAACCTGTTTAATAGATGTATGCAACGGGTTAAGGTTAAAGGTCAAAGGTCAAAGGTTAAAGGTTAAAGGTCAAAAAGGTCAAAAAGGTCAAAAAGGTCAAAAAGGTCAAAAAGGTCAAAAAGGTCAAAAAAGTCAAAGGGTAAAGGTTAAAAGCATCCGTGACCTCGATAGAGAATCCCCACCACCTATATATGAAACCCTCGCTTATCATTGTAAACCATTCGACGATTAATCATGTCCATGTTATCACCGAGCGAGGATAATTTTTATATTACGTTACCAAGTAACGCGTCTATGCATATTTATCCTGATAATACAAAAACTAGTTATAAAACGCAATTAGCAGCGACATTAGATTTAGAAGATGGTAAATGGGAGGCGGGGGTATCGGAAATAACTATGCCGTCGAAATGGGATAACATTACGGATCGGTATAATGAATTTACGGTTAGGTACGCTGACCCGCATTATGAATATAAATTCGCTTCAATGGATGTGAAGAAAGGGGGTTTGATTAAGCGTGAGAAACATGATGATATGCATATCTACTATCGATTGTTAGATACTCTAATTAAGGGTGAAGAAAAAAGTGGTTCGCAAGACAAAGTAAAATTTTTTTTAATACCCTCATTGCAGGGTAAACAATTTACTATTAGAACGAGTGACAGTGATGTAGCTATTAAATTCCCGCATCAGTATGCCGATGTATTAGGCGTACCACCTGATCAGACTAATGGGTGGTTGACTGGTAGACGAGTCTATACATTTAGAGCCGTAGATCGCAAAGTTAAAGAAATAGATCTAAGAAAGATTCCTCCTATCCAGATTAGATATAAAGTGAAATTGGATGATGCGTTGCCTAAAATAGATACGAGTAAAGATACGCTAATAATTGAAACTAAAACGTATTCTTTAACGCGCGGTTCGTACGAAAGTATAGAAGCGGTTTTAGACGAAATGCTACGTTGTTTACCGATTCGAATTCGCCCTTACTTTGCGTTTAAACATAATAAAAACGGAACCGTGAAGCTTAAATGCGGTGTAGGACTCAATAACATCCCGGATGTTGAATTAACGCGCGAGCAAAGAGAATATTTGGATATTTTTTCCGTTAAATTTAGTCAAGACAACCCCGGGTTAGGAAAGATGTTAGGTTTCGACGAAAATCTCATTGATAAGTATCTAGTTAATAATACAGATGGTCAATACGTGGCTGATATAAATAGGGGGGTCATGAGTTTATTTATTCATACTAACCTCATCTATCCGCAGTTGATAGGTGACGCTTGGGGTGGCTTAATTCGAATAATTAGTCGACCAGAAAACAATAAGGATAATATACCTCATAATATAATTTGTAATCCGATAAATTACTACCCGCTACGCGTCTCTAATTTTAACGTGATTGATATTAACATCACTACAGATTCCGAAGCGAAAATACCATTAAATCTGGGAAAAACGGTTGTTATTTTACATTTTCGAAAAAAAAGATAATGTCAGGGGGAAAAAATCCGTATTATTCCTACTACGCCCAACAAGCCGGCGGCGGTTTTCAAGGTCCCGTCTTCCAACGGGGGCACGGAATAGGATCGATATTTAAAAGCCTAGTTCGTTTCATTACACCAATTTTTAAACCGGCTGTTAAAGCGGTGGGGAAAGAAGCGTTGGGTATAGGCACCCGTATGTTCGGGGATATCCAAGCGGGTCAGGATCCTAAAACTTCATTCCAGAGAAATCTGAGACTCGCCGGCTCTAATTTATTACACAAAGCGGGTGATAAAGTAGCGCAGTATGGCAGCGGTAAACGAAAGAGAATCGGCCGGAAGAAAAAGATTAAAAGAAGGAAAACAGATTTTTTATATTGAAAAGAAGAGTGTTAGTTGATTAAGCTTCCAGTTGATCTTCACGATGGAAGGAATGATGTCGGAATTAGATTTGTTCTCCGAACCCCTTAGTAATTACAATATCGTAGGAAGTAACGATGTAGAGTTTAAAACTATTAATACGATCACTGATGGAGGTCCGCTGGAGTTTTTTATACCGGGTAATGACGGAAACTATACTGATTTAACAAAAACCAAATTTAAAATTGAAGCTAAAATGGTACAGCAAAATGCCAACGGCTCGTGGGAGGATATTACGGCGGCCACCCCCAAAGTAGGCCCCGTTAATCTAACGCAATGGGCCCTCTTTTCTCAAGGGGAAGTCTCGTTTAATGATACCCCCGTTCAGTCCTTGAACACTGTTTTCCCTTACTCGGCTTATACGACGGCGCATTTAAGTTACGGAGAAGACGCGAAAAAAACCCAATTGCGGCTACAAATGTATTACAAAGATAAATTCTTGACAGGCGATGAAATATTTAGCGACGATAATACGGGTATGAAGCACCGAAAGCATAGAACCGATAATTCTCGAACAATCGTAATGATTGGGGTGCCCCCCTTTGACGTCTGTAAAATGAATAAATTTTTGATTAATAACGTTGACATGAAATATAAATTTATCCGCTCTTCGAATAGTTTCCCGATTGTCTCTATACCAGCAGCTGCGGCGCAAGGTGCGGCTGCGCCGGCTATTGTTAATTATAAATTTATAATTACCGACGCTTCTCTCTATGTTCGGAAAGTAAAAATTAATCCCGATATTATGTTAGCGCACGCCATGGTTTTGGAAAAAGCCAACTGCGTCTATCCTATCAATCAAACGGTAGTAAAATACTTTAATATCGAAAGCGGAAATAGCGACACGGTAAAAGAAAATTTATTCTTGGGGCGTGTCCCGAATAGAGTTACAATATCGTTCGTAAAAACAACAGGTTTCAACGGCGCCTTAAACGAGAACCCCTTTGATTTTAAGCATTTGGGTATTTCGCAATTATACTTATCGGTAGGGAATAAAAACTACCCCGACTAAGCTTTTCAACCCAAGTTTGATAACAAACAATGGACGCGCGAATACATGAGTTTATTTACGGCCACGGATACTTACGGAAAAAATAAAGGAAATGATATTACGTACGAAGATTACGCTAAAGGCAATACTTTCTTTTTGGTGGATACTACTGTGGAGGAAAAAGCCGGGAGTGAACATATTTCTTTGTCGCAGAGCGGTAGCGTACGCTTAACCATTAAATATAAAACTCCATTAACCTTCTCAGTGACGTGTATAATCCAAGCCGAATTCGAGAACCAAATATTAATCACGAAAGATCGAAACATTCTTTACAAGCTGGAGTAAGAGGATGGACGACTATATTTACCTCGCGCGCCGTAAAGATTTGAATTTGGTTATAACAGTCCGCGATAATGTTAGAACCGTAGCCTTCGTTTCGTCTCGATGGAACTTTGACGCGCTGAGAAAATCTTTAAACGAGATATAAGAGGGAAAGAAAGCGCGAAAACCGTATCAAAATCAACCTAACCGTACACCATGCAGGAGCACGAATATTGCCTCTCCGAAAAACAAACTATCGGGATAAACGACTCGGGTCTTTTTATTCGGCGGAACGATACTAAGAGTAGCGTAACGATTAATCAAAACGTTTGGGATAGCATCTGGTTATGGGAAAACGACATTGAAGCCTTTTTCGAAGACGCGCTACATCGTTTTCAATGCTGGTTACCGGATAAATATCAAATTGAAGGAATAGCGTCACCGGATGGTGTCAAATTTATAGACATTCGGCGCTATAATCGAGATTCCTCGAAATATTCTACCTTTTACCAGACTTGGTTCTCGACCTCGAACGGCTTCTCCTTCAAGAAATCGACTTGGAAACGCCTGAAACAATTGAAAACCAGCTTGGATGAAGTCTCGCGAACCAAAATTACGATTAAAAAACTCTTCAAAAACCTGATTCTTCGAGAAGTGATTGAGAAGATGTATAATATCACCGAGGGATGCTTTAATCAAGCCTGTAACGAGAAATTAGCCCACGATAGTTCTTGCCCGACAAACACCGCGCTGGAATTTGATGAAAGAATGGAAAAAAATATCGCTAGCGCTATTCAGATGTTAAATATGGAATCTATCGTAACCAATTTTCAAATCACGCACGACGAATCCGAGGAGGATTTGGAGCGATTGTTCTTGGACATCACTAAAGATACGACCGACTTGAAATACGAAATAATGTACGATATTTAAATAAAAACTTTTTGAAATAATTGTTATTCTTATTACGATGGTGGGGAAACGAGTAGCTCAAAAATTAAGCCGAGTGTATTACGATCCCCAACACGCCGCTAGTCTAGGTTCCCCGAAAAAACTAGGAGAGGCGAACCCGAAAGTCTCGAAACAAGATGTGCAAGACTGGTTAGTTACGCAACCCGCCTATACGAAACATAGAAACAGACGTAAAAACTTCCCTAGGAATCAAATCTACGTCACGCAGATGGATGAAGTATTCCAAGGAGATTTAATTGACCTACCTAAACTAGTTAAGCGGAATAATAAATATCGATACGTTTTAACGGTAATCGATTTGTTATCGAGATACGCCTGGGCCCGACCGTTAAAAACCAAAAACGGGTCTGAAATGATTAGAGCCCTGGAATCCATTTTTAAACAACGGACCCCTTCGCGTTTTAATACGGACGAAGGTAGCGAGTTTATAAATAAACCAGTTCAGGCGTACTTAAAGAGAAAAGGTATTCACTGGTACCCTAGCTACGGCACTTTGAAATGTAGTATGATCGAACGCTTTAATAGAACTTTAAAAAATCGAATATTTAGATTAATGACTAAAAATAACGATTCGAATTACGTGAAACATTTGCAAAAAGTGGTGGAAGGGTACAATAAAGCGAAACATTCGACGATTAAAATGTCGCCGAAGGATGTGAATATTGATAACGAGCATTTTGTCTGGAAACGGTTATACATGAAAAAGAAAAAGAAAGTTAAGAAGCCCAAATTACGTCCGGGAGATCGAGTTCGAATTTCGGCGGATAAAGGCGTTTTTGGGAAAGGATATACGGGTTACTGGACGGACGAGATCTTCGTTATAAGGAAAGTCCTCTATCGCGATCCACCCGCTTACGTCATTGAGGATGGAACTGGTGAGGTTATAAGAGGTGCGTTCTACGAGCCCGAAGTTCAAAAAGTATGAATACCGAAGAATTAACGTCTTTTCTACAATGCGATACCCGAACGCGACCCTTTTTTGTCGGTGTGTTTCCCCAAGATATCTTACCCGAGAAACCCGACTTTAAACCCTATTGTTTCGTGATTAATTCGGAACCTGCCTCCGAAAGCGGTCTACATTGGGTAGGCGTTTTTGTGGATCGAAACGATGTCGGCCATTTCTTTTGCTCTTTCGGAAAAGAACCGAATTATTACGGATTGGATTTATCTAGATATACCACCAAGTGGAAATACAACGCTACGTCGTTACAGCCAAAAGCGTCGTTCACCTGTGGAGGTCACGTGATTTTTGTTTTAACCGGTTTATGCGCCGGTCTGTCTTT
Source organism: Odiellus spinosus (assembly GCA_963920705.1). Classification (NCBI taxonomy): domain Eukaryota; kingdom Metazoa; phylum Arthropoda; class Arachnida; order Opiliones; family Phalangiidae; genus Odiellus; species Odiellus spinosus. Next base: position 2,815,050 of record OY987228.1, on the reverse strand, counting down.
CAAAAATATCCTAAATGAAATGTATAACTTGAGAGATAAAACGTATAATGATATTATTATAATGTTAAATATGTGTATGCATTTAATGAATCACGAAAACGGTTCTTGTATCGAATAATTTTATTAAAGAGTGTTTACAGATTTAAACATCTTAACATGTTTTTTACAAAAATAACAGTATAAGTGTTGGGGCGAATTGAAAGCGCCGTGAAAAGCGAAAGCGAAAGTGAGAAAGAAACTGCCGAGTGCTTCGAAGATACTTAAACTTAATATATTTATTAAAATTAAATATGTATTTACTATAAACAGATAACAAATTGCATAAATAAAATAAAAACACCTATGAATCGGGTTATCTTGAAAATATAGACATATAAATAAGGAACATTCGCACTCGACGGAATTCCGGTGTTTAATCTTCGAATATATTAAACAAATAATCAAAACAGGTATTAGCGCGATTAACACGCAAACTGTCAAAAGAAATAATAACGGAAGTCCTAATATAACGCCAAGGCAGAGAAGAAAGCGACCGGTTGTCTTCACAAGTCCCATCTTCTTCCAGTTTTCTTTCTTAAGGTCATACGGTCTTGATTTTCTTCGTTCGATTTATCGAGAGTTTCCCGGGCGTATCTGCGCTGTTTTTCCTTCAATCTTTCGGCCGTACTTTGTCTCGGCGGGGTGGCTTTCGGTTGCTTGGCTATAAGAGTACTCAATGCTTGCGCGAGAGGCGCGAGTTGGCTAAGAGACGCCGGCTGAGTTTGGACTGACTGTTGCGTTGAGCGTTTAGGAGTTTGAGAAGTTATCGAGGGAGTAGATGCCAGCGCCAACGGTGTCGAATGTTGCGTCGGAGTAAACATGGTAGCGTTGTTAGGAGTTAACCAAGGCATTGATTGTAACGTTGCGGGTGGCGTAGGGATACTAGCTGGCGGGGTCGGTGTTGGTAGATTTTTCACGTTAACGAAGGGGGGTTCGATCAGGCTTTTCATATTGATGTATTTTTGGAAAACATCCGAATATAAACGTAATTTTTGTTCGCTGGAGAAAGTTTTATCCCGTAATATTTTTGACATTTCTAGGTCAAGTTGATTAGTTTCTTTCTCGGGATCGGACAAGATTGTCGTTTCCGGAACCAAAATCATTCGTTTCATTGCGCGAACGAAGAAATCGTGGAGATCAAGGTCGGAATCAGAGCGCCTAATAAACCTGGCAAAAAACCGCCGACTTGCTTTATAAGGATTTTTCGTTTGTTTTTATCTAATACACGTTTATTGGCTATTTTTCGTACGAAAGCTCCGTGCTGTTTCACGTATAATCTCTCCTTCTCTGGCAAAGCGATATTTCCTCGTAATAAATTATAGAAAGAATTATACATCGCTTTCATTTGATTATTTTTCGCTTTTTTCAAGATACGGGTCAATTTACCTCCCCCTTCCTGACTAGCTTTCTTTAAGTCTCGGAAGAATCTTACGTGTTTTTTTAAGGGGTGGGGTTTACGACGTCTAACATTCCTCATTTTTTTCAGGAGGCTTTTTACCTTTCGACTCATTGTAAAGCTTAAGCAAGAATAAAGAAAAGACACGCATTGTTACGATATATATATATATATATATTTATTCGTGTACAAAAATCATATTTCCTTCATTTGGAAAAACGTTAGAACTTAACCGTAATTCGTCGTTAATATTTTGTTTTAAATCAATACACAAATAAGAAAATGGTTTATCTCTAGTGACAAAATCATACGCTTTAGTTACGAGTTTTTTATTATTAGGAAATATTTGTCTACTCAGATAGTTAATTTGGGATCCATCTCGCGGGTTTCGAAATACAATTATATAAGACGCGTTTAAACTAATCGTTCGGCTTTCTTTGCCTTGACCGAATAAATTTTGAGTTAATAATGCTACGGAAAGATTTTTATGATGGCTATTGACGCAGAATATATTTGAGACAGTTGTACTATTATAACAAGTCGATGCTAAATCATCAATAATTAAAAAGTTATTTAATTTTGGATCCCAAAAATTACAACCATCCGGCGGTAAACCCTCCAAAAATTCTACGCTACAAATTTCTTTTTTAATTTCGTCAAATAAAGGTTGATACTCTTTATAACAATAAACAATTCTGTCCGGAGGCGGGTCTATTAAACAATTAGCGTTTTTTAAAAGATTATGTATCCACGTGGTTTTTCCCGACATGGTACAGCCCGCTAACAACAATTGCATCGGGGCTTGAAACTTTACCCGGCAACACATTTTTTTTAAATATATTTTCGAAGACCGAAATCCGTTTTTTGAAATAGAGATTATCTCTGAAAAACCAATCGACGCGGTCTTCCGTCGGTAAATACCACACGACTGGTAAATCGTCAAAGGTTACGCGTTTATATATCTTTTCCATTGATAATGTTTTGTTGGAAATCAATAATACCTTGTTGAAACACTTGCAATACCTTCAAGATAGTCGTATTTTCAATTAAAGGAGCCAATTGTTCCAGACAATCCCGAGCGATGTTTTCGCGTCGTTGTTCTTCGCTTCGGGTGATATTAGTCACGTCACGACCCAAAACAAACTCGCAGAAAGGGGCCAGTTTTTGATGGACGGTCATCGGATCGTCGGTATACAAGTCGGCCCATTTATCAAAGACGTTGTGACAGCTAAAGCATTGTGTTTTTAGACCGTCATTGAGGTAAAAAAAACCGGCTTTAGCGAATGCGTCGGGCTTCTTCCAATTCGGTGGATTAGGTAGCTTGATGTACCAGTTCACGTTGAAAGATTTAAGGCGCTGGGATTCGATGTTCATCTTGCTCTCTCGAATATCCGTAAGGTAATGTCGAGAGGTCGTTCAGAACCATACGCTTGTCGAAGGTGACCCCGAAAGTTTTCTTTAAGCCCCCGAGAAAAAGTTTCGCTCGACTCTTATCTCGAACCACGCTAAAAGGCACGTCAGCGACGTATGTAGTTCCGGGGATTTCTAGTGCCTCTTTAATTGAATCAAAATTAATTATTTCTTCATTACGTCTGTTCATGGTGATCCCTTTCATTTTAACGACGCTACTGCCATTAGAGCACCTGTACGCGTAACTTTTAGGGCCGGAGCAAACATACTCCGTTATTGTCGTTGTGGGGAGTTCATTAACCCATTCCCCTATCATCTTGCCTAAGGGGGGAAAGTTACTGACGTCATTCTTCTTGCGAATGAAGATTGTACTATCAGTGTCCGCGTATAAATTTCTACGGTCTAAAACCTTTAATGTATTGTATAAGAATATCCGTCCATACGCGGCGACAAACGTCCCAATTACGCAACTACCCTTGAAGTAGGTGGGGGAATATTCTTTCTTAAATTCCGAAGTTATCAGACAGATTTCTTCATCGAATGGTCGAATGTCTGTCAATTCTTTTGTCGGGTCATTTACTATATCAATGTAAGATTGATAATTGTTGATAAATTTACTACTTGGTCTGGATGGGTTGAGAGAATTCCGCCCCCAAATATTGTTCGCCCCTAATTTGGCAGCACTGCGGAGAGTAGGGTTATTTGTCACGTCTTCTGCTTTAATCTCGAACCCTTCTCTCTCTTTAATTGACTGTAAATATTCAGTTTTCTCGAGATCCGTCACCACGTCATGCGGCCACCCCGAATTTTGTATTTTTAGTTTGAGAAAAGCGTTGATATAGCTACCAAACAAGCCGGGGTCCTCTCCTTTAACATACGTGAACCTCTCGGCGTAATGGTGAACTTCGTAGATCCGGAGTAATACGTATCCATTCTCCATAGCGTTATAGATCTCGATAGTAGCCCAGGTATCGGTAAGCGCTCGTTCCTCGACGTTGTGAGTACAGGCTTGCACATCTTGTTCCACGCATGTTCGGCAGAGAGCGAAGAATAGCTTTTGTCTCGATCTGAAAGGTAGGGCGGGGATATAGGCTGAGGGAGGAGGAAGGATTTTACATTTCATTAAACCGAAATACGCGTTTTTCTCGTAATTGAAATCGTGCCGTATGATTTCCGGAAAACGTTTTGGAAAAGCCTTTGTCTTACATATATAGGGATATAAACTACAAATGTCAAACAATTCAATTGTTTCGTCAGGCTTAGCCTTATGGTAAAGCGAATAGGCCTCGCAGCGGCCGCCGAACAGGCCTGACCGAGGGCCGATTGGTTCGTGGAAAGTTAGCGTTTCGCAGAATTTTTGAATTTCCGGATTGTTTTTGATTTGCTCTATCCATTCGCATTCCCATATCTGCTTATATTCCGCGTTGGGAGCGGTAGTTTTAATAGCTTCGTCTCTATCCAAGGTTTTTTCGTGGAGGTTCTTGATCGTCTCCTGCAATAAAGGATTCAATTGTCCCCCTTTGGTATGTAAAGGGCAACCGTGAATGAAACAGCCGTCGAATTGATAGACGGTATCTGGATTAGTCGAAAAACCATCCACGGGATATCTTCCAAATTTCTTTTCGCCTTCCAAAGACCGAGACGTTTGGATTTTAACCCCGCGACTTCTTTCCTGCCAGGCCAGCCATTGGAGAGCTATTTTACTTTGGAAGACATTATCTCCATACCCATTAGCGGGTATTACAGCTAGCGTGAACTCTTCAACGTATTTATGGAGAAACAGATTTGTGCAAGCTCCGGCGATTGTCAGAGAGTTCATATTTAATATATCGTAACCGGTTTCTTGCTTGAACATTAGCCGAAATTTATCTACTCCTTTTTGCAGTACTTTCACGTCCATAATAGTATAGTACTCCAATTCTTCTTGTAAATTGTAGCTCGGCTGTAAAGATTTCTCGGCGTACCACTCGAGAAAAGATTCGTAATCTTTAGTCTTCATATATTCCGGCTGGAAATATTTCTTGTCGGGTATTTTCGAATTATAATCGAGATTGGTTTCGTTCATGAATATATACGGAAAGAATTGTTTTTGGCACGCGCCGAGAGAGAAAGTGGTTGAAAAACTCCGTAAAGGTTGAGGGATAAAGCTGAAACTATCGATAAATTTCATTTTTTGATTTTTGAGAAAAATTCCTAAAAGTTTACTTCCCTGAAAAACCACTTCCGGGATAATCTTCATCCTGAGTAACGCGTTTAACACGAAGAAACTATCAAACGAACGGCCATTATGCGAGACCGCTTGGACTTTAGAGTAAAGGGGAAGTGTCACTTTTACTCGCTTCGTAGCGTGTTGAACGTAATCCTCTTTCGTCTCGAACAAATAGGTCAAAAATAGATCAAAACAGTCGAAACCCCGAAACGTTTGGTAATCGTATTCTCCGTCGTCGATTTCCATAGCCGAGACGAGAAGTATCGGAACGTGCTCTTTATTCTTAACAATAGTTTCCGAGTCGAAATAACAGTATTTAACTTTCTCGTAAACAGTGTCAATCGGCATGACGTAACACTTGTTCTTCTCGTGTTTCCTTTTACAGTTGCGGCACGGTTTGTTACATTCGTGTTTGTCACCGATTTCTAATCCACAGTCGATGCACCTCCGAAGTTCCGAGCAGATATTATTCGATTCGTGTAATTTAAAACAATCACCTTCCTTGAAATATCTATTACAAGCTCTACACCTTATTAGTTTCACTGAGGCTAGCTCGTGAAAGACGTTAGCCTTGCATCTATGACACTTTAAAACCGTTTCGCACGTATGAGTTAGTTTCTGTCTATCATTGGTAAATATTTTTAAACACAGGACACAGTACCCACGACCGCCTTTAAGGTAGTGCAAATCTTTAAGGACGTGTACGTGTTGGTTCAAAGTAACCAAAAAAATTTGCTTCTCTCGAAACGGACCAATGAAATACGGCTCCAAGTTTTCTAACTTATAAACAATAATCTGATAATCAGTTAAATAATTTTGGAATTTTTGAATCCCATCCAAATTTACAGAGCCGGGCTCTATATTAGCTTTCCCATACAGTAATAGGGCTTCGTCTTTTTGCAAGCGTTTAGAGCCGTTTTTCAATAATCTATAGTATTGCTTTTGTTTCTCGCTAAGCTTGTATAGTTTATCTTTGCGTTTCGCTATCCTTCGATCAGCGATAAAAATGCCAATTACTAATCCTCGACCAAAACAAAGGTCATCATCATTCTCCAAGCATATATAATTAGGGTTTGATTTCAAAAACGAATCCAAAGCGACTATATTTCGGGCCGTTATCGATTTTTGCCGTCCCCCAATTTGAGCATCGCATTGGAGGAGGATGATATCAAAGACGAGAGAAGCGTACAGATTAAAATGACGGTTACTTTGCGCGATTCTACTTATCGAATGTAGAACTCGTTCGGCTGTTAATTCGTTTACATTCATAAATTTTAAATTGACAGGGTTATCTAATTCATCTGATTTAATTACGAACCTTATCCGATTATATTCACTATGGTTTTTTAAAAGGTCATGCAACAAAGAATTAATTACATTAACCAACGTGTCGTGGAATTCAGTTAATTTAATTTCGTTTAAATTCTTAAAATTAACTTTAGATTCGATTTGTCTACACCCGTACTTTCTCGACTTCTTGTCCAATAGCTTATCGATAGAATAAAACCGGCTAGGATCGCGCTTTGTAGATAAATCCAAGGGCGGTGCCTCCGTTTCAGAACCGCTGAGCTCGCTCTCACTCATCGCGATAGACTGAAGAGGAAACTCCCTATCACTTTAATAAAAGACGTACTTCTAACGGTTTCAAACCGGTAAATTTTACGAGGGGGAGTTTAGGCCAACTTTCGTAGATATAATTTAAAGAATCCTCTTTATTGTAAGAAACAACACTTTGCATGAACGACACATCGGGAATTTTAATTGATAAAAGACTGAATATACAAACAATATCGCCTTTCGCGTATTTCGTAAATTGGTGAAAATCGTATGAGAATTTAAAAGCATTCGTCATAAAATCGTCACTACGAATGAACGCAAAGTTAATACCCGGCGGGGTTGGATCACGATCTAAAAGATGCCATCCATCACCGACATTTAAATGGGGGGTATGTTTAAAGGTATATTTGCTCTTTAATTCATTAAAACTCTCGGTTAATTGTCTTCTAAGACTTTTCAGAATATAAACCACAACATCGGGATTAGTTATATATAATCCGTCAATGAAAGTCGGTAACCTTCTCAACCATTTTTGTTCATTTAAAATTTTTTGAATACCAAGTTTATCTGATGGATTTGGGCCTAAGCGCCAAAAACCAAAGTCCGAAATCCACGGGTGGTTTATTATAATTCTTTTAAAAATCGTAACTTTCGAACAATATTTCCCGTTTATATAATATTTACGCACTATATCCGTAGGCACTACGTGTACCCACTGTAGAGCATGTAAGAACCATAAAAATCTACAAAATTCTAAATGCTCTCTATAAATTTTTGCAACTAAAAATTCATTAAGACCTAACTTGACAAACCGTCTTGTCTGTCCAGTACAAACAACGCTATTAGTTGCTAGAATTAAGAGACTGGGCGGATCCATATTTAATACACACAAAAGTTAACTAACCTGATAATTGTTTTTTCAAAAAAAATGGAAAATCAATACTTAAGTTTTCTTTGAGCGTTTGATTGGAGGGACGATAACCTTCTCCGGGTTCTCCCTCATTTCTCTGGCAATTCGGGCTACCATGGTGTTGATCAGTTTTGATTCGCGGGAATCCTCGTCAACGATGAACTTCAATCTCCGCGAACTTTGTTCCCAGATTTGGGACGCGGCGACATCTTTTATATCAGAATAATTGTAAATCTGAATATCGAAGTAGACCTCTCCTTTGGTCGCCGGCAGCTTGATAGTATACGTAGAATTATCACTTCTTATATCGAACCGCGGAACAATGCCACCCTGGCGATCGACTGTTGATTCCTCAACCATTGACTGGATATGTTGTTCCAATTCTGACCGCCAGTCGTCCACCTCGGACAAGTCGGGTAGCGTGTTGACCAAGTCCAATTTCCTTTTCTGCGAGCTACCGGCCATGATGATGATCGAGAGAGTTTGTGATATTTTCAACTAAAAATAGTGGTTTATATACACCCTTGTATAGGTATTTTAATCGAAAAAAAAATGAACTTTCAAGATAGTTCATCATCTAGGTCACACCTCGAAACCACTTTTGGGCGTTTTTTTTTTGTCTATTTTTTAAGAAAAGCGGGACCTATTTTATTTAGACATGTCCGGACTTCAAGATGTTAGTTAGCTGGAATAGTTAATTTCCGGGGTCACGCTTCCAAACAAGTATTGTCCGGATTTTTAGATCTGAATAGGCCTTATACGATTTATTATATCAAGACGTTCAAACTGTCAGAAAAATACGTATTTACTTCCTTTAAACTTTGTTCTGTTCGGACTTTCAAGGTTAGCAGAGTTCATCATCTAGGTCACATCTCGAAACAGCTTTTGGGCGTTTTTTTGTGTATTTTTTTAGGTCTGATCAAAACTTTTTAAGAAAAGCGGGACCTATTTTATTTAGACATGTCCGGACTTCAAGATGTTAGTTAGCTGGAATAGTTAATTTCCGGGGTCACGCTTCCAAACAAGTTTTGTCCGGATTTTTAGATCTGAATAGGCCTTATACGATTTATTATATCAAGAAGTTCAAACTGTCAGAAAAATACGTATTTACTTCCTATAAATCGAGTTCGGACTTCAAATGTTGGTTAGCTGGAATAGTTAATTTTCAAGTTCACGCTTTGGAACTAGTTATAACTGGAATCAACTGACATTTTATGCTGCGAATAGATCTAAAACAACTTTCTAACAAAAAAAAATATAATTTGATCAAAAAAAAATCTTAGACTATATAAGGATCGAAAAAACGTTTTAACTAGTATCTCGCTTTTAACCCGGATCATCCGCTGCTTTATTCTGAAAACTTCGTCTTAATCTTAAAAATCTAAAATTTTTCCAAGTTTAAAATTTAAAAATCTGCTTCTAAATTCTCAAGCTTTAATCCAACTTTAAACTTTTTTAAAAAACTTAATATCTACGATGAACGCCGCTACGCAAACTTGTAAGTACTTTTTTATTTTTTAAATATTAGAATATTTAGTTTCAATTTGTACATTATTCTTTTCAAAATTAGTAATATATATACATTAAAATATCATTAAACAGTTTTTAAATATAATGCAACGTATACAGTTTAGTATACAGTTTAGAAATTATATAACGAAACGATGATTACAATTTTAGATTAGCGTAGTAGTAGCCGAGTAGAGCAGGGTTGTAAATAACGTAAATCAGGTTTTTGATTCCCACAAAATGGGGAGTTGGGTTCCTCATTCGTTGTTCTAAAAAAAGGTTTTATATTATAGATCTACCGGAGGATATTGTTGTTGTAGAAGTAATTTACTTGCGGGGGCGTCCCGTATTCAGCCCCCGCAAGGGGAAAAAACATGCCGATTTCGTGGCTAAAGAGCTGGCGGCTGTTAGCTTTATGAAGTGCGGATGTGGGGATGGGTACATCACCAAGGTACTCGAACACTCGTCATACATGTCACCTTACGCCTTGAGTGAAGTATCCACCCCAGTCCGGAAAACGAACTCATTTGCTATCACCAACCTCACCGGGCTCAACTGGGCGGCTGGGGCTTTACCATACACCAGTCTCGTGCCCCATTGCAAAGCCTTAAATGGCTATAAAAAAATTCTCTGCAAGGGGCACGAGAAGACTTTACTAGCGGCCGAGCTGATCGGAGCGGCGGTCGAAGACCTGGACAAGCACGGATGCCCCGCCGTCCCATGGGCAGCAAACCCGTGTAGTTTACACGATGGTGTAAATATAAAGTGCGCGCGAGAAAGTGCGCAGGTGTACGCGGACTGGGTGTTGGAAAATTACCAACTTTTTTAATTTCCACACCCAGTCCGCGTGCTAAGTGCGCGAAAAAATTAAACTTTAAAAAAAAAAAAAAAAAAAAAAACTTTATAAACTATATAACTATTTATAACTTTGAAATAAAAGAAACTTTTAAAAAATATATATAAATTGTTTTTTTTTCCTTACCCTTAGCTTCATTCTCTGAATTAGGATGGGGGGGTAACGAATCGTCCCTTAAAACATTAAAGTTCTCTTCAAGCTCTTTGGTATTCTCGGAATTTTTGCAGAGGCCCTAAAAATACGTTAAGAAATTTACTCCTATCTATATACTAGCCAGCGAGCTTTGAAGTAAAAGGGTTGAACCACTTTTACAGGGGCTGTTATAATAAAGAGTACAATTTAATCTTGTTATATTAATCGCCAATGCATTCTCTCAGGCTCTCAAAGCTTTTTCTATACCTTTCATAGATTTCTCTAGACCTTTTTTTCTTCCTTATTCCTTTCTACAACATCCACCTTCTCCTGTTCCGCGATGAAATTGTTGTAGTAATCTGGATCAGGGGAGGCTGGAGATTCGAAATTCCTAGAACATTTTTTCAATTTCTAGCATAAATTCAGTAGTTAACTAATTATAATAATAATAGTACAGCTTACCCGAGCAAACAAATCCAGAGGATGTAACGGTTATTTAATGAACATCGCCAAATTAATGAAGATATTACAAATAATCATCTGGCTAGGAGATACCCATTGTTGTAACTACGCGTCTCAACAAGACGGACAGTTTTTACGCCCGCAAGTGGACGCCTTAAAAAAGAATGGTTTTATAATCCGAGTGGAAAAGTGTTTTCAAATGATTCTGTATATCAAAAAGAATATGACGAAATTTATAACCGTATGTGAAATAAAAACAAATATTTTTTCACAAACAATTTTTATTGTATCAAATTTATTTAACATACTATTTATAACCGTATATGAAATAAAAACAAATATTTTTTTCACAAACAATTTTTTATTGAATCAAATTTATTTAACATACTATTTATAACCGTATATGAAATAAAAACAAATATTTTTTTTTCACAATCAATTTTTTATTGTATCAAATTTATTTAACATACTATTTATAACCGTATATGAAATAAAAACAAATATTTTTTTCACAAACAATTTTTTATTGTATCAAATTTATTTAACATACTATTTCAGACTATCGTTTAACCCTTCGAATGATGTAACCATAACACCGACGGCATCGATTGTTCAAAGACGAACTGTCGTAGATCTCCCAAATATACGGCATAATTAGTAGCAATCCGAGAATATGATAAGTAGACTCGAATACGTATCGCGCATCTCGATTGTAAATTGATCTAATTATACCAATTGGTAAGGCAATAGGCGTGAAAAAAACTCGAGCAAAATATTTCCAACGTCTTAGGCAATAAGAATCGTGATAAACGAAACGTTTCCATCGACAACATTGACAAGTCTCCCACGAGACGTGACCAGTTTCTTCGTCCATTATTAACCGTATGATTCGCTTTCAAATACTACAATGATACACACTATCTACCCCTGGCGTGTAAAAGTTAAGGAGGCCTCATACATTGATGAAGTATCGAAAGGTTTAGAATGATAAGTGGGTGTTTCGTATATAGGTCTTTGACTTTTTTGACATTTTTGACCTTTTTGACCTTTAACCTTTAACCTTTAACCTTTGACCTTTCACCTTAACCCGTTGCATACATCTATTAAACAGGTTTGCTGCACTCGAGGTCCCACTATTACTACTTCCAGCGACGGTTGAAATGCTGATGAGAAAGGGCGAGAATAAACATTGAACCTTGAAATTTTTTCCTCGAGACTAGCATTGCTAAAATAATTAGAGGGAAACCCTACTTAAATGGTCACACGCGGCTAAAACCAAGAAAATCCGAGATTTTCTACTCAAAAGATAGAAAATGGCTAAACCAAATTGATACTGAGTGCAAAAAGGAAATTTCAAATCCTCTCTACGAGAAAACTGTTCAATATTTTTTAGTTATATTTTGAATAAGCCCTATTTAGACAATACTACAGCCATTTTAAGAAGTTTTTACGAAATATACTAAGCCGAGTGTCACCATTTTAAACAATAAACATAAAAAGGTGACTCAAATAAGTACCTTACCACTAATCCCAAGAGGCTCTTAATAATGTTAAGTTAGATTAATTTTAATTTTAAGTTACTTTAATTTTAATATTAAGTTGCGTTAATTTTAATTTATTCTTAATTTACTGTTAATTTAAAATCTAGGTCTGCGAGCCCCAAAAGTAGGATATATTTCGTCGCTGCCGACGTTAAGTTTAAGCTAAAGAGTCACCAACAAAACACAAATTTGACCTTCGGGTCTAAAACTCTAGCTTACGTAAGAAGGTATGGAAGTTCTCGTTGCGCGGACATCATAAGGTCATGACGTAGAAACACGATGAATATTGAATCAGAGTAGAACATTAGATTAATCAGGCACCAACGGGATTATCCATGACGTGAAGCGTGATGATTATTGAATGAAAGTTGAACTGTTACTATAGATTAATCAGGCATATCATTCGGATTAGTCGCGGCTTTCAGGAACCAACGTTTGAACTTCGAATCAGGCAACCTGTTTCAAATAAAAATAAAAATAAAAATAAATAAATTTTGATTTAAAAACGATATAAAAATTACGAAAATAAAGAATCAGATAAAGATAGTAAACTAAAACGAAATGTGGTCATCTAAATCAAGTTTTAAACTAAGAATATGGATTAAATCTTACTGTTTCGATAGATTTTGTGATTTAATTGTTAATTTGTGGCTTAAGATATCAATATCTAAGGTTTTAGTTACCTTATAGTAGTCATAATCATAGCGGATCATTTTGTAAAGAAATGGATTGAATTTCGTAATTATTCTTATTTAATTTTCAAGCACTAAAATTTGTAATCACTTACGGCCAGTTGAAATAGAAACCGAATTCATTTAAGATACGAAATCCGAGCCCACGAACTTACGATTACTCTCGTTTCGAGTTAATTTTAAGTTAATTACGAACCATTTGTACGTTAAAATAAACTTAAAACGTTTAAATTTACCTTTAAATACTAAAAAACTCGAAAACTTTAAAAGATTTTATCCGTTTTAAAGCCGGCAATCGACACACGAATCTTCGTTACCAAAGGAGCCGACATTTCCCGCGCGTTAGGCTTAACTTTAGCCCTAACCTATGAGAATACAGAGGTGTAGAGGTGAAGGAGAGAGAGACTGCCCGCTCGCTGCTCTTAGATCTCAAGTTTGCGGCGGGAAAGACCATGGAGAGACACTCGCGCCCATGTAGTCGACTTGGCTACGGCGCGCATCACGTGATTACGAGGAGGAGTTGAAGATCTGCGCAAAAACCGCTTGAATAAATCTTACTCCCGTTTTCACAGAGATATTTTGGAATTTCATTGTTAATTTGAACAATTTGAAATAATCTTATTTTAATCGCGATTAAAATTATTGCAAAATTATATCTTATACTGTATTACGTTTGAAACGTAGAAAATCCGCGATTTATTGTATTTTTGTATTGATTTAAAATTTCCAGCCCCCATCTAACGAGTTGAAACTATAATTCAATAAATAATTGGTCACACGCTGCTAAAAAAAAGAAAATCAGAGATTTTCTACTCAAAAGATATAAAATGGCTAAACCAAATTGATACTGAGTGCAAAAAGGAAATTTCAAATCCTCTCTAAGCCGAGTGTCTCGATTCTTCCAAGGTTCTTATTATAGAAAACACTAGCTTAACAATTTAGCTTAAATAGTCGGATTTGCGTCGGCCTCTTTCCCAAATCCAAATCGTAATATAATTAAAACTACGGAAAATTAAATAATATTCCGTTAATCCGTCAGAATAGCTTAAAATATACTTCCTCGAATAAATTATTATGAAATAGAACTGATCTTGATTAAAGATTCGAATAGATTTACCTGACACGAATCCTTAAATCCCTCGAAATTACGAATAGCGATAATCACCCATAGAGAACGCCGGCATTGGAATTTTAAACTAACAAAAACTGATCTATGTCGATTAATTTACCGTTTAGCGATTAATTTTAACGGTTATAATCGTAAAAAAACACTAAAAACAATAGTTGGGAGCTTAAAATCGCGAAATTGTAAACCTTTTTGGACGAGAGAAGCGGAGCCGCGGCACGTTAGGCTTAACTCGAGTTTGAAACCTGTTCAAAAAAGGCTTAGCGTTAGGCGCGAAAATACAATAAGGGCTGGAAATAAGTTTGGATTTTCATGAAAATGAGTAATTTTGCTACTTACTAATATTTTTCCCCATCAATTGAAAAACAGTTACCAATTAATTTTAATTAACTAAAGTAGGATTAAGAGTAACTAAAACCCCTTTGTAGGAATGGAATAATTGTTGTAGATGTGATTCGGTTAAGACAATCAATGTAGAAACCATTTTCCAATCCCCATCAATTGAAAAACAGTCACTAATTAATTATAATTAACCAAAGTAGGAGTAAGATTAATTAAAACCCCTTTGTAGGAATGGAATAATTGTTGTAGATGTGATTCGGTTAAGACAATCAATGTAGAAACCATTTTCCAATCCCCATCAATTGAAAAACCCAATTAAACTAAATTTTTTCATAATTTTTTATGTTAATAGCTGGGACAGCCTCACTTGATTCAGTCAGATCTCTACATTTTTACCATTGCCCTTTATACCCAATTAAAATTAATTTTTTCATAATTTTTTATGTTAATAGCTGGGACAGCCTCACTTGATTCAGTCAGATCTCTACATTTTTACCATTGCTCTTTAAACCCAATTAAAATTAATTTTTTCATAATTTTTGATGTTAATAGCTGGGGCAGCCGCACTCGATTCAGTCAGATCTCTACATTTTTACCATTGCTCTTTAAACCCAATTAAAATTAATTTTTTCATAATTTTTGATGTTAATAGCTGGGGCAGCCGCACTTGGTTCAGTCAGATCTGTACATTTTTACCATTGCCCTTTAAACCCAATTTAAATTAATTTTTTCATAATTTTTTATGTTAATAGCTAGGGCAGCCGCACTTGATTCAGTCAGATCTCTACATTTTTACCATCGCCCTTTAAACCCAATTAAAATTAATTTTTTCATAATTTTTGATGTTAATAGCTGGGGCAGCCTCACTTGATTCAGTCAGATCTCTACATTTTTACCATTGCCCTTTAAACCGAATTAAAATTAATTTTTTCATCATTTTTGATGTTAATAGCTGCGACAGCCGCACTTGATTCAGTCAAATTTCTGCATTTTTACCATTGCCTTTAAACCTATTTAAAATTGATTTTTTTCATAATTTTTGATGTTAATAGCTGGGGCCGCCTCACTTGTTTCAGTCAGATCTCTACATTTTCCCCATTGCCCTTTAAACCAAATTTAAATTAATTTTTTCATCAATTTTGATGTTAATACCTCCGACAGCCGCAGTGAAATCTTTATAATTTTCCCCATTGCCCTTTAAACCCAATTAAAATTAATTTTTTCATCAATTTTGATGTTAATACCTCCGACAGCCGCATTGAAATCTTTATATTTTCCCCTTTGCCCTTTAAACCAAATTTAAATTAATTTTTTCATTATTTTTGATGTTAATACCTTCCTTATTGCCGTTCGGAATGGCAAGTCGTTCGGAATTTCACTCATTTTTAAAAAGGAGAGTGCTTTTAAGGCGGAGAAATTGAAACTTAATGTTATTCTATTAGATTTAGATTTTTTGTAAGAGACTTACCTTTCAGATTTATTTTCTAATGATTCCAGATATTTTTCGAGCTTTATTTTAAGACTAATTTTATAATTTTACACCGATTAGTTTGCCACAATCTATCTATAAAAACGGCAAAAATATGAAGGAGGAAAAATTAAGTCATTAGAGTTCAATACCCATAGCCTCCGAATCAAGCGCGCTCCGGACTGCGCGTGATTTTAAAAGCCATATAAAACCTAAGCCTAATTTGTCAAATTAGGCTTAGGTTTATAGCGAATCTATTTCTCCGCCTTGTTGTTCCCTCCGTCTTCATGAATAGATTGTAGGCCAACTAATCGGTGTAAAATTATTAAATTAGTCTTAAAATAAAGCTCGAAACTTAATTCATACCACACGCAAAATCCAAGTCTGAAAAATATCCGGAAGTATTAGAAAATAAATCTGAAAGGTAAGCCACTTTCAAAAAACCAAATCCCATAGAATAACATTACGAATTTGGCCATGAGCGAAACCAGCTAAGTACCAAAAAAAGGGTCAACTTCAGAATTAATTTTAAAATACTTAGACTTAATATTTTTAAATGAAACTTGGAAAAGGCACACATTCGAACCTTGCTCTACCACTTAAAATTGATTTTAACTGTAACAAATAATTTCTCGTTTAGTTCTTCGATGCACAGGACATGTCCTCGAAAAAGTCGATTTTAATGTTATTTCAATGGGAAAATGGAGCGTTCTGATTGGCTAAAGGTCCAATTTTTTAAGATGATGATCAGCCCATAACGTAAGAACCCTACCGGGTTCTCCGAATACCCGAAATTTTTCCGTAATGGCCCAGACAATGGCCAGGCATTCCCTCTCCGTGACTGAAAGCTTTCTTTGCGCCGCGTCGAGAGTTTTGCTCGCGTATTGTACTACCTTAGTTTTACCTTCTATCGTTTGGGTGAGTAACGCGCCGAGCCCGAGATTTGAGGTGTCTGTATGGGGAATTCTTTAATACTGGCTACTTTGACGGGATCGACCTCTATACCTTGTTTAGAAACCAGATGACCTAGGATGTGCGCTTTCTTTCGGCAGAATTGAATCTTCGACGACTTAATAGTTAATCCATCGTTTTTAAGGATGGTTAATACCTTTTCTAGACTTTTTAAATGTTCTTCGAACGTATCGGAGACAATATACAAGTCGTCGAAGTAATCAAAAACTCCCTCTTTAGTTAATTGCCCGAATAAATGATTAGCAAGCCTTTGAAAGCTTGCAGGAGCATTTGTTAGGCCAAATGTCATAACTTTAGGTCGAAATACGCCGCTATGTGTGACAAAAGCGCATACGTCACGACTTCCCTCATTTAACGGTATTTGCCAGAATCCCGCTCTCATATCTAAAACTGTAATATATTCCGGGGCTTTAATCGATTCTAAAATATCTTCAATTCGAGGCAAAGGGTACGAATCTTTTCGAGTTAGTTGGTTTAATTTTCTATAATCTATGACTAGGCGATATTTTCCATCACTTTTATTTACTACTAAGGTTGGAGCACACCAAGGACTACAACAAGGTTCTATGAGATCTAAATCTAGCATTTCCTTAACTAAACCATCTATTATTTCCTTTTTATGAGGAGAATAACGGTATGGTGGACATGCTATGGGCATACTATCGCCCGTATCAGAAGCCGATGAAACCCTCCTTTGAAGTCTACTACTCTAATGTTCCATATAGGGCTCCTCTCTGTACGGGTAAAATTCCCAATTTTACGAGACCGGAGGGGTCCTACTTCACACCCCCCTGTCTACGCAAAATTGGAAATTCTCTCTCTCAACAAACAACGACGTTTTTTGACGAACTCCAAGGCTGCTCAGTGATGGGCGCGCTCCTTGCAGCTCCGCTCACTTGGAGTATTTTGAGTGGAGATGAGAGGTTTTTTTGTGGTATACAAGAGGAGCGCGAGTGGAGAAGTACTAAAATTTCATAGGAGAGGAGAGTTGGAGAGGAGAGGCACATTTTTAGGGACTCCAAGAGATGAGTAGAAATGAGAGCCTACTTTTTCGAAGCCTTCAAGAGATGAGTAGAAATGAGAGGCTTTTTTTTGGGACTCCAAGATACGAGTAGCAATGAGAGAATTTTTTTTGGGACCCCAAGCGATGAGTAGAATTGAGAGGCATTTTTTTTTTAACTCCAAGAGATGAGTAGATATGAAAGGTTATTTTTTTTTGGGATTCCAAGAGATGAGTAGAAATGAGAGGCATTTTTTCAAACTTCAAGAAATGAGTAGATATGAGAGGTTCCTTTTTTAGATTCCAAGAGATATGAGTAGAAATGAGAGGCATTTTCTTTAAACTCCAAGAAATGAGTAGATATGAGAGGTACTTTTTTGGGATTCCAACAGATGAGTAGAAATGAGAGGAGCTTTTTCGGACTCTCCGCTCACTTGGATATTTTGTCTATTTTAAAAAAAGTTCAATGTTTGGTGGCTTTAGGAGGTGGTAAACTGGGCTATTTACCCTTGGATCCAAGTTTTTTGCGCAAAATTTAAATTATATGTATGGTAGGGTCGCCTAATTCTGAACACTTTCATTTAAAAATGTATAACTTAACTTTGGTTGGGTCTATTTAAAGATGGAAAAGCTCATTTTGTAGATTAAGAATGGGACTATTCGCGGAATGCGACTTCAATACTCTAGGAAAAGATCCTAAACGACACTAATTAGCCAACCACGATAATTAGCATAGTTAATTATGCCGTTTTTAAGGGAATGCTTCCCTTAGGGTCCCAGAAATAAGCTATTACGAGCTTCGGAAAAATCCCAAGCTTTACGCACTGTAAAGTTTGATTTTCCCGCTACCAGAAGCCGATGAAACCCTCCTTTGAAGTCTATTTCTCCCGGGTCTTGTCTACCCCTCTCTGTATGGGTTAGTTTCAAAAAGCGCGATTCGTACGCCTCCTAACGGTAGATATTTTCGGAGCGGGAGTTCGTCGAGCGAATATCTCTAGCAGCCTCGGAGTTCGTCAAAAAAACGTCGTCGTTTGTGGAGAGAGAGAATTTCCAATTTTCCGTAGACAGAGGGGTATGAAGTAGGACCCCTTCGATCTCGTAAAATTGTGAATTTTACCCATACAGAGAGGAGCGCTATATGGAACATTAGAGTAGTAGACTTCAAAGGAGGGTTTCATCGGCTTCTGCCGCTACAAAATAAACTTCTCAAACCCAGAATTTGGCCACAAACTCTTCGCGAAAACGTAATTTCAAATATGTCTAAGAATTTCTAATTCTTAACGTTGCTCTGAATTATACGAAAAACTCCCAAAAAATGCTAAAGGAACCATTTCCGCCCCTTGAATCGAGAAACGAGTGTCACCAACGGATTCCTTGGCGGAATTAGCGCGATCGAGCCAGTATTTGCGAAGTTATCGTCGATTTCCTTCAAAATGAGGATTCCTTTACAGGTTCTATAATGCCGCAACAATGCAAAAATTTTAAATCGTCGATAACTTCTCAAATACTTTCTCGATCGCGCTAATTCTGCATTCCCCCTGATAAAATTGACCGGGGAATCCATTGGTGACACTCGTTTCTCGATTGGAGGCACGCTAGTGGTTCCTTTTGCAAATTTTGGATTTTTTTTACATGTCATAAAATTTTAAATTATTGTGGGGGTGTGAAGGGTTAAGTCTCATCAAAATTCCAATTTGGCTAATGTGAGCTTCAAAATAGGACCATCATTATCGTAGTAAAGCCAAAGGCGCGTGATAGTGTTAAGATCGTTTATGGATGGAGCTCTTAAAGGGGGCATGAACTCTGACAACAAGTGCTTTTTTATCGGTTTAGATTTAAGAATAATAAAATAACGACAAAATCAATATTAAAAGTTACCAAATATTTCTCGTATATATTCATTGTAAATTTTCAAAGCTCCTAGCTGCAAGGTACTAAGCTTAACTTGCTTTTTCGGGGATCGACTGTATTTCTACTTAATTGCCGCCGACTCTCGCGTTATTATGGTTAGTACCTAATGGAACTTAAGAAAGGTGAGCATTTAGTTATTGGAGAGGAGAGGAGATGGGATGAGAGGAGAGGAGAGGAGATGAGATGAGCGGTAGAGTTGAGAGTTCGGAAAATTTTTAAAGGGAGGTGAGCTTCAAGTTACTGGAGAGGAGAGGAGATGAGATGAGATGAGCGGTAGAGTTGAGAGTTCAGAAAATTTCTAAAGGGAGGTGAGCTTTATGTTACTAGAGGAAAGAGGAGAGGAGATGAGAAGGAGAACTGACAGCTCACAAAAGGCCTAAAGAGAGGTGAGCTTTATGTTACTAGAGGAAAGAGGAGAGGAGATGAGAAGGAGAACTGACAGCTCACAAAAGGCCTAAAGAGAGGTGAGCTTTGAATAACTGGGAGTCTATTCTCTAACTTCATTCGGATCGAAAGCTGCTCGAATCATTCGGAATTCGGGTTGTCTGGGCCAAAAATACAAATAAGCGTATTCTGTAGGGTTCGAATGCGAATCATTCGGTTCGGGTTGATTCGAACCATTCGGCGGCCGATAGAGCCGTCCGAATCAAGTTTCCTCTCTTTTTCAGTGTTTTCCCCCTTTCTTTCAGCCCCGTTTCTCCTCGTCTCAAGGTGTTTGTACGTAAAATTTAACCGCCATGTTTCATCAACTACAAATCAAAATAATCAAATTTGCGGCAATAAAAAACTACCCGTGGTCAATTAAGTAATTAGAATTGTATCTTAAACGTGTCGATAGCGTGGGGGCCCATCTATTTACGTTTATGTTAGATTTTTCGGTTGAATAGGTAAGGTTAAAGAGTCAATGATTTTAGGCCTTGGTTGATAATACCCGGCTCCGTCCCAAGGTTGGTAGAGTCTAGAGATATTCGCTAGCTCCGCCCGACGGTCCGAGGCTCTTGCCAATATTTTTAAATATTCCCGCCCGAATTCTGACCAATAAGAGAGAAATAATACCTCGCGATCTCCTACTTTCTCCCCATAAAAATGACGTACACTATGATTCGGATTCGGGCTCGAAGGGATCCGAATCACCATTCGAATAAGGGTTAGAGAATAAGCTTTTTTGTACCAAACCCGAATGAAGGCGATGCGAATGATTCGAACTCTCCGAATTCGAATGCTTTAGATTTTTTTAGAGAATAGTCTCCCTGGAGAGGATACGAAATTATGAGATGATAGGTGAGCCCCGCGAGGCCTTGCAAAAAAGAGCGGAGAAGAATAAGAGCTACAGAGTTTTTTTAATGAGAACATGTAAGTTTGAGCTTTGGCGCCAACTTGGTTAATAGGAAAGGAGAGAGGGAGAGGAGAGCCATCTTGGAGCGCGTTTACTAGAGGGGAGAGGCTATAATTTAGATTTTATGGCAGAGAGTCGGGAGATGAGTGCCTTTAAGTTAACAACAGCGAAACGGGGCAGGAGCGGAGTTTCTCTCCAAGCTCAGCAAAGAGTCGTGAGCTGGAGCGTGAGCAGTAGATAAAATCGAGAAAATGCCCATCACTGATTATTAACGAATTAAGATTTCTTGCCAAATTAAAAACGGCCTTTTTTAAGGCCAAGTCATTTGATGCAATTTTGAGCAGCTCTAGTTTCCCTGTTGCTGGGCTACTGGTCCTCCTCGTTCAGGTGGACCTTAAATTCTATGGATTTAATTAGTGGAATAGTTACATGTATTGTCTTTTGATAGTGTGTATGGGATAATGGCAACTAGTTTCCCTGTTGCCGGGGAACATTTGGCTACTGGTCCTCCTCGTTCAGGCGGACCTTAAATTCTATGGATTTAATTAGTGGAATAGTTACACGTGTTGTCTTTTGTTAGTGTGTATGGGATAATGGCAACTATTTTCCCTGTTGCTGGGGAACATGGGGCTACTGGTCCTCCTCGTTCATGTGGACCTTAGATTCTATGGATTTAATTAGTGGAATTGTTACATGTGTTGTCTTTTGATAGTGTGTATAGGATAATGGGGGCAATCGTATTACAAAATATGGCTAAGTCAAAGAAAACTCCTAAAACCAAGATGACTAAAAGAACGACCAAAACACTTGAAAGCAAATTGTGTTGAATCTCCAGTTGTTATTTTTTGAACTTTTTAAAATAAGTGTTAAATTTAATGTTTGTAAATATATATTACTCTTTTTTTGTGTTTTGTGGCATTTTAGTGTCCCTTTAAAACTTATTCCCAATTCTGTTCATTTGAAAAATATTTTCTTTCGTTTCCATTTTTTTTGTAAGAATTTGTGTTTAACCCATTGTATCAAAACTTGTTTCGCGAAAATAGTCAAGCCCCTCTGAAGGAGGGTAATCCCCAAATATAAGGAAACAAGCGTTTCCTCCCCCCTTTCAAAACCTAAAGAATGTGCAGATGTTAAAATTTGGGCACATGAATCATGATCCAAAAGTACCAATAGAAAAGTAAGAGGCGCTATAGGGCAAAAATTGAAAAAGGAGCATTTTCATTTAGTAAAAACGAGAACTTTTGAGTGCAGTGCCAAAACAAGTATGAAATTTAAGAGCGCGTGCTAGGTTGAACCGAGGTTCTCCTCTTCAAAAAATTAAGTAAACCCCCTTTGTGCTAGGGACTAAATCTAAATTAATCAGCGCGAATTTATAGTAATAAATAAAACAGTTTTCTTTTTGTTGAATTTTAAACCGTAGTGCAATTTATTTAAATCATATTTTAATTCTCACGTAGCCCCACGTGTCAGGGCAACACGAGCGCGATTAGGGTGTTTCAGTCCGCCTTAAATATAAACAGCTCTCCCAAGCTACTTCGGACATAAATGTAGCAACGCGCATCTACAAATTGAGACAAGTTGCCAGTATCTGAAGGGATATGTACTTAATGGAAATGGCATACCACTAGAAATGATTCGGCCATTCAAGATATATTTGAGGGCCTATTGTTATCACAATTAACACGTGTTCATTGCAAGTCAGTCTCTAACAGTTACGAAGTCTTCTCATGCCTTTCAGTCCCCATATCTTCGTCGAGGAGATGCTCTCTACATGTAAATCTTTCCCTATATAAATTGCCTAAATTACGCTCGCTAACTTTCTATCAATTGTCTTTTGATTAGTCTTGTGTGAAAAACTTTTTGAAACCAGAGAGAATATCGGGCGATGCTGGATGGAATTGCCCCACCTGAATAATGCGCAGAATTTTTGTAAGAACCTTGCCCCACCTGTAAACAAAAAAGAGAAGCCGAGAAACAAATGTATATCGTAAAATTACCAAAAGTTCTCCTTATACATTTAAAGAGGTTAGTTGTTCAGGAACGTAAACGTTGTACAGTAGTTATTTTTATTTACATTTTGAATAAAAATATTTAGGTTTTCGTACGATGGAATGTTGACAAGCAAATTAGAAACTATGGTGACCTTTCCATTAACCATGTGAAAAAATATGTTAATTTCGCGCGCTTTTTGATTTAAACTAAAGACTTTGTGTCACCATCACTTTAAAACTTTCGCAATATTCTCATTTTTTAAAAACTTGCCAATATTCCATTTTAACTGTACATTTCCGTTCTATTGTGAATTTATTTTACGTTTTCATGTATATGATTGCATTATATTTATTTTCAACTTTCTGTAAATTTAATTCTATTGTAAACTTGAGAAATCCCAAAAACCCGAACACCTGGCATTTCAACATCCCTATGACCACGTGTGTTCCCCCCCCCTTTTAACCAATCACCACACAGATAGCCTCTTGTGCTTCCCCAAAAATTCATACCTAAAAATAAAATGTAATAAAAACATTCCACCAAAAACCCTCGTTTCAATTATTAGCCCAAAAGTAGAATCAAGTTCAAAAGAACTAAGAAAAATTCTAGCCCAAGAAAAATAGAAGTTAGATAAAACTAAAAACAGTTTTACTTAGTAAAATCATTAGAAAAGTACGCGAAATTAGTACTATAGTTAGTTTAATTGTTTCAGTCCGGTTAGACTAACTTTAAAAACTTGCTCTCCCCTAAGAACCAGTAGAAACCAAAACGCACGTTTCTTCAAACCAACCTAGACATGACAAATTATATAAGCGATCAATGTGAAGCTTTCCAGTCAAGTTACTCGCTTTACGGTGTTGTCGTGAGTATAATTGATTTTAAATCTGAGTATGCTGTTACAGTCTTTTCGCGAGTTACGAGTTTCGGACTAAACTTAAGTGAAAAGGACGACTACTGATTAATTTATCATTTTATTTAAAGATTAAAATTACTAGACTTCAAGAGCCGCGTAAAATACACAAACGATTAAATGTTTACAGTTCAAGCGTTTAACATAGAATGACGGGTTTTTTTCCAGAGCATTATGCTTTTATACATGTTTTCTTTTCATTGATAAAAAATTAATTGTTTATCTATAGGTTTATTTCTTATCTTAAGTCTATTTTATTACGAAGTTGCAACATCCTCCGCCCGATGAACAGTAACAGGAGTAATTGTTCATTAATCATTAATTTCCAGATTGTATAGAGATTGCACAGCTCTTCTAATATTGACTCCTCCTGGTAGGCGCAACTGACATGCTCGTATTTTTCCATCTCGACCCGGAAAAACCTCGATGATTCGTCCCATGCGCCAAACGTGACGTGGTAGTTTGTTGTCTTCTATAAGGACGACATCATTGACCTTGAAGGGAATTGGTCCATTAATTGCTTTGCTACTATGAGCTGAGCGAAGTTCGAAATTATTTCGCGTGCGATTCCAGAATTGGTTGAGTACAGCCTGGCGATGTTTGAGCTTCTTGGTTAATTGATTTTTATTAGCATTGATCTCATTTTGCGTAAAAACTTGGTCCGGAACTGCTGTGGCTCTTTGTCCAATGAGGAAATGGGATGGACTTAACGCAAATGGCTCATTTGGATCCGTGTTGTTGTACGTCAGAGGTCGGGAATTTATGACTGCTTCTATTTCGGTCAAGCTCGTCTGTAGTTCCTCATATGAAAGAGTGTTTTTCCCCAATGTCTTCTTTAGACAGGTTTTAACAGTGCGGACGAGCCTTTCCCAAAAGCCGCCCCACCAGGCGACACGTTCCACAATATATCTCCACTTGATTCCTTTTTGACCTAGATATTCTTGAAATGGAGTATTTTCGACGTTTTTATACAAACTTCTTAGATCTTGATCCGTTCGTTTGAATGACTTTGCATTATCCGAATATATTGTTGAAGGAATCTCTCTTCGAGCCACGAACCTCCGGAATGACATCATGAATTTTTCTGCACTCATGTCTGTTACTAATTCCAAATGGATAGCGCGTGTGACTCCACAAGTGAAGAGAGCTATATATACTTTCGTTGATTCTTGTCCCTTTCGTACATATAAAGGACCCGCGAAGTCTATTCCAGTAACCGTAAACGGTGGAGATTCTTAAACTCGATGCAATGGTAACGGTGCAGCGTTCTGTTCTCCAGCTTTAATTTTGAAACGACGGCAGATAATGCACTTTGAAATTACTCGTTTAACCATTTGACGACCTTGCATTATCCAATAATCTTCTCTTAATTGAGTTAAGGTGTTGTTTAAGCCTCCGTGCATAGTGATGAAATGGCTCTCTCGTGCAAGTAATTCCGAAAATTTGTGCTTCGAAGGCAAAAGATAAGGATGTTTGACCATCGAGAAATCACCCCCTGAAGGAGTCGTAAGGCAAGCAAAAGTCTCTATTGATTTTTTTTCCCAAAACGTTCCCGGATAACGAGCGTAGCTCCACCGTTAAACACCTCAAAGAAACGAAAATTTAGGATCATATGTACGTCAGGTTAGGCTTAGACGCCGCGAATACAAAACCCGGCAGCGGCGTGAGCGTGTTTCGACGGCAGCGCGCCGAGTTTTTCCCTAGGTAGCGGCGTAACGTATCGGCTGCGTTTATCGGCGTATGACGTCGCGTCTCTCAGCTCTCCCGTGAACGACTGGGCACAATTTTTACTTTTACTTTTGTGGCGAGAAGTGAAAAGAATAACTTACCGTAGGTTTCCTAATCCAAAAAAACCAATTTATAAAGTTTGAGAAGTGGTTAATAAACAGCGGTTGGGACTTCGCCTCTATTGATAAATTTTGTTGACTCTCTTCGACGCAGTCATATTGTACCAGATTTAGGACTCCAGATACACACGCAGGAGGGCGCGCGGCTCGTTAGACGGGACGAAAACGGTCTAAAATTATTTTGCTTGCCTTACGACTCCTTCTGGGGATGATTTCTTGATGCTCCGGTTCCAAATTTATGTAAGAAACCCGCATTTCAAATTTCGCACGTAAATATAGCGTACTATAATTTTCTAGTTAAATCGAATCGATCATCTAAATATTTTTCATCTGGCAACGTTGTACTAATGGAGAAGTAGTGGACTTTGTTTACCTCCG